>VZRV01003640.1:150350-210487 GCA_013398115.1 Falcunculus frontatus | reverse complement strand
CACGGATCCCATCCCATCCCATCCCATCCCATCCCACCTGCAGGTGGGGAGTGCTGAGTTCACTCCTCATCCCCATCCCTCTGCCCCGTGTGTGTGCCGGTGTCCAGCTCCTCCCCCAGCTGCAGGACACACCATTCCCAGAGGAATCCATGTCCCTCTCCCTGTCCCTGCCTGTTCTTTTCCTGCCAGACAGGCTCAGTGCTGTCCTGAGCCTCATTGCAGACCAACTCTGCTCCCAGCCACCGAACAGTGACCTTGTCTCTGGAATTTTCCCTGGGTTTCTTGCTCAATCACATCCCAGCTTGAGTTCCATCCATATTTAATTATCAGAGGTGCTATTAAAGCTCTGTGTCCTCCTCAGCCGAGGAGTCCTGTCCTGCTCTGCTCACCAGACCATGAGGGAGGCTCGCTGAGGCTGGACCTTGGCTCCAGGAGGTGAAATTCAGCCTGGCTTTGAGTGGAAGCAGGTCCAGCTGATGATTTATTACATTTTAGCATCTCAAAGATGTTAAAAGCAACCTCTGCCCCCATCTACTTTTTCTTCCAGCCCTACATTCAAGCTCAGCACACGAAAAGCACCAGGAATGCAGAGCATCATTAATATTTAAGTCAGATTTGCAGAAAGATAAATTCAAGCATTGTAGAAATTAACTGGATAAAGAGAAGCATTTCCTGGAGTGAAGAGCTTAAGCCAAGTCAAACATTTTAGTGCAGGAACCCTTCTCCCTGGCTCCCCAAATGTTTGCTGACACAGACACAGAGCCAGTGCTCCTGAAGGCGTGATCCCAGTGCCAGGGACGGAGGTTTGGGCATCATCAGGGTCAGTGTCCCCACGCCAGCACTTCAGCATCACCAGGTGTCACTGCCCTGTCCCCAAACTGCTCCTCTCCCCCAGAAAGCGGCCGAGGGATGGGGCTCCCGGGCAGCTCTGGCGAGCTGGGCACCAGTGAAGCTCCCCCTTCTGGGGCTGGGAGGTGATTCCCAATCGCCAGGGAGCCGGCAGGGAGGCAGCTCCATCCCGCAGGATGGCACCGACTCCACCGCAGGAATGCAAATAAATCCCCTTTTCTTCCCGGTAATTTGTTTCCGTGCAGAATAAATTGAATATGTAATTTCATTTTCTCTCTTGGAGCATTAACAACCTTGGAATTGTTGGGATTCACAATGAAGACAACAAACAAGTAATTACTGACGAGCTGATATGGCTGTGGAGAGGAGAATGCGATTGATTTTAATTCTCGGCAGCCCTGTTTACTCTCCCCTTGCATTAGGCATAATAAAGTGTTACAGTAGATTATGTTCTGCTGTAAAATAGTTCTTATCAGCCACCACAAACTGCTCCTCATTAGGGAACAGCCCTCCTGCTCCTCACAGCGTCCTCTGGGAAGGGCCTCCCCACCCTCACAGGGAACAATTTCTTCCTAATATTTAATTTAAATCCCCTCTTTCAGTCTAAAACCATTCCCCTTTTCCTGCCACTCCATGGCCTTGTCCAAAGTCCCTCTCCAGCTCTCTGCAAACCCCTTGAGTACTGAAAGGGGCTCTGAGACATTCAAAGCTCCACTGGGCAAGGCCATGAGCAAACTGCTCTCAGTGACAAATCTGCTCAGTCCCCACACTCTCACCCTGCAGGAGTCCAGCAGAGAGCTGGAGCTCACAGAGATCCACCGGGATGGGATGGGATGGGATGGGATGGGATGGGATGGGATGGGATGAGGTGACATGGTTCAGGACCGGCTCTGTCCTTGCTGTCATCACCTGCGAGAAACTTCCAGGAGGCTCCTTCAGCCTCTCCTTCTCCAGAGGGAAGCCCAGCTCCTTCCCTGCCCAAGCGATTTGTGCCACAGGGAGCTGCCAGCTCCGTGGATGGTGACATCCCAATGAAACCTCTCCAACCAACGTGGCACAAATTCCCTGGCATTCCCTGAACTCTGGCCCTGAGCAGGGAGGCTCAGGAGGTGAAGTTTGCCCAGTGCCTGTCCCCTCCCAGGGCTGGGCAGGACATGGTACCCATTCCAGAGGCTCAGGGATGCTCTGGAATTTGCCACGTTCAGCTCCAGAGAGGTTTTTGCTCCTTCTCCACGTGAGTCTGAGGGCACAGCTCCGAGACAGGTGCTGAAAATGCCTCCTGTCGCTGTTTTCATTGCCTCCCCATAATTTCTGGAGGTGTTTCTGCAAGGAATTCTTGGAATGCCATTCAAATGGGCCTTTTTCCATGTTCGTGCTGTTTCCTGAGCTCTACCTCCACTTCCATGAGATCTGAGCAGATGTTTGATGCTCTGCCTCAAATTAGGTCCTCATGTTCCACACAGAGTTCAGCAGCTCTCAGAATGATCTTTCGGAGCCTAGTTAATTATTTAAAGAAGTTTAAATGGTGAATGATCTTTAAAGGAGGCATTGTCTCATCTCAATTATCTTTTCAGGGGTTTCTCTGCTCTGAGTTCAGTAGGAGAATTGCTTAAGCACTGTCAGATAACTAATTCCCCAATTAATATAACTAATGTTTACACAGGGATGAATTCCTGTTTTAGCAGCACTTGCAGCATCAAGTGACCTTGCTAAACTCCCACACTGAGTTCTTCCCTCACAGGACACAGATACACCGATTTTATTACACAAATATTCATCTCTATTACAAGATATTCCCAAATTAACCTCTTGGAAGAGGCTTCTCATTTGATAAAGAGCACAGGTTGCTGCACTGAGGGAAAGCCATTAACATCTAATTAAGCACCAGAATTACCCAATAGGATTTCTTGGTATCTCCTTCAAAACTTTTTCTTCCTTTTCAGCTCCCAACAAACATGAAAAATGGAGGGTGGAAAGTGCTCTCGAGAAACAAATCCTCTCAGGACAAAAGTTACAGCCCTTCGTGAGCAGATTTAGGTGCAAGCTTTGGGAATTTTGTGTGAGGGAAACTCTGCTGGCAGAGCTCAGGAATTCTGAGCCAAATCCTTCATTTCCTCCCACCCCTTACAACTTCCTAAAATCCAGTTCCTGCAGGCTCTGCCACTGGAGCAGAGTCTTTCCCACTTCAGCATCTTTGGGGCTGTGCTGAGGTGAGGTGATGCTGGCCAGAATTTTGGTTGAATATCTGACAATTTATAGCCTGGAAAATGCTCCACCCCCAGTTTTTTGGGAAGCACAATGCCCTGCCCTGAGTCAGCCACTGGCATTAAAGGACTTTGGAAAGCCTCTGGCATGTGCAGACCCTTCAGCCCCATCCCAGGCCCACCAGAAGCAGCAGGGGAGGGAGTTCTGGCCCAAACCAGCAATTTTTGGATAAATTTTTTGTTCAGACCGAGTTTAGATAGACTTTTCCCAGCATATACTTAATTTAAAGTCCATTTAACAATGCTAGTTTAGTGTATTTTGATTGAATTTTAATTGGCATTCAAGTGAGCTTGGGACAAATTGTCAATTAAAAATGCATAACCGGGTGTGAAACAAATTTTCAAAATAAAAATCCCAATAAATTTATGTTAAGCTCCATAACTGCTCCAGTATACACACAAAAAGTGTTTGCATCGTGGGAGTGCTAAGGGGTGGAAGAGTTCATGATGGTTTTCACTCACACCCCCTAAAAGTTACGGAATTGGGGAGGGAAATAATGATTATCCTTGAATCAAGGACCTCCAGAGCTTCTCACTGCGAAGGATTTGATTTCCCTCTGCTGCAGAGAGAAATCTGGGATGCTTAGACCTCTTGTTCCATCAGAGCATCTTCAATCCATCGGAAATTTCTCGTTCCCTCACGGATTCCTCCTTCTCCTGTTTGAGCCAAGTTTTTAACCTTCACCCAGGCCCCACCATGGCATGGGAATGAAAGTAGGAAATGGGAAAAATCAAAGTAGAAAATGGGCAAAATCAAAGTAGAAAAGGGGAAAAATCAAAATAGGAAATGGGAAAAATCAAAGTAGAAAAGGGGAAAAATCAAAGTAGGAAATAGGAAAAATCAAAGTAGAAAAGGGGAAAATGCCCCCAAAATAAATAGGGTAGGGGAAGGGAGGGTGAGAGAAGAGCACAGGGAGAAGCTCAGGGTGCGAGCACAGCTGAGGCTTTCCAGGAAGGTGGCAAATAATTGGAAGAAATTCAGACGAAAGTTTGTCTTTCATGAAGGGCAGTGCAGATACCTGGGAAATGAACAAACCTCACTTCTGGGGGTGAAGAGCAGAGCGAAAGAGAAATATCCGTGAGGAATTGGCAATTTGGGAGGAGCAGACTCCAGAGTGAGGCCCAGCTCTGTGGAGTTCTGAATTCAAGGGAATCACAACAGGGCTCCAACCCTAGAAAAGTGGGTTTCACTTAAATTTACCAAAACCACAACAGTTTTCTGGTGGCAAGACAGTGTGAGATTGTTTGATGGACTTGGAGGGAAAGACGAGGAAGCTGCAGGTGACTGAGCTGTCAAAATGTGAGGAGTGTGCAGAGGAAAATCAAGAGAGGATATTCCAAGGACAGGACAACAACAAACAATTCAAGAAGCCTGTGAGAAGCTAAAGAAAGGATTATTTATATATATAATTTCTTTTTTTTTTTGCAAAGACAGCATCAGCTTTTGGACAGAGGCACAATACCTGCACAAAAAAAAACCCAAAACCCCACAATCATTTCACAAAATCCCCAAGGAATGAAAATCCCAAAGCAGAAAGAAATCACAAAGGAGGGAGGAAGGAACAAAATTCTGCCCAGGAACCTTCCAGGCTGTACCAGTGCCCAGGGATCAGGCCATGATTTAATGGGTGTTCCTTCTTTTTTCCCATTCCAGCTCTGAGCAGGGACTGGGACTTCCCACTGCACCTCCAAGTGCAAAAGCCCCGGATCAGAAAGCCCAGCCAGACTGGAGAGATCTAAAATCCAGATCAGACAGTCACAAAATCATTTCAACTGCACGACATTGGGAGGTAAAACAAATCTTGTGTGGATAATTTGGCAATTTTTTGGAGAAGCAAATCCTCATTTCAGGGCTGTTTGCTTCACAGAGAGTGTGATTTGTTGTGGAAAACAACATCTGAACTTGTTATCCTGGAGTTTCTTACCGAGCAGGAGGGAACAGAGCTTTGTGGAGCACGACTCAGCTGCCCCAGCACTGACACCCACACCAGGATGAGAGGATGTGCATGAAACACCTGCAGCTGCTTCTGGCAGCTAGAAAGGGAACCTGGCCTGGCTCAGATGTAAATATTTGAACTGCAGACATCAAAATCTCTCAGATGAATCCTGCCCTGGGCCTCTCAAACAGAAATTCTCCTGCTAAGGACATAACCTCCCAAAGCAAGAAAACTGGGAGATGAAGAGGAGGCAGAACTGAGGGAAAATATTCTCGTGATGAAGGAGAATCGAATTCCGGGGAAGGAGACAAATACTGTAGAGGAAATGCAGAACGAGTTTTGATATTGCTACAAACCAGGTATTAAAGAAAGGTACAACTAACTCCAAATTAAAATTATGTAGGTAAACAGGCTCTGAAGGAAGCAGCTCTGTGGTTAGCCCGTGTTGTTTGGTTATATGAGGAAAAAACAATGTTTTTGCTGTTCCAGAAGGTGCTGGATCCCTCATTCCCCCAGCCTGGGCTTTATTCTTCCTGGAATGAGCTGTTTTGCCATCCCGGTGTTATGAAATATTTCACCACACCTCTGTAGATATCATTATCAATCTATTTTGCATATCATTAAAAATAGAAGAGCTCAGGTTAGTCAAATGAGACCTACTTTCCCTGAGGTTGTTGACTGGTGTTAAATATAGTCCCCTTCTGACAGAATCCCATCTCAGCTTCTCCACGGTTCCCGTGGCCAGGCTCAATCTCCCAAGCCCCTCTGGAATTTGGCAGGGCTTCAACACCCACCTGACCCTCAGGGATCTCCCTTTCTGGGCTCCTCAGCACAGGTTTTCCTATGCTTGTAAGATAAATATTTTCCCTGATGACAAATATTGTTTAACATCATCCTTCCCTGTCAAAGGACTGGAAAATAATTCATCCTCCTCGTGTACTATTCACCCCGCTTCTTCCCAAATTCAGAACAGATTGATTTCTTTATGCTCATCAAAATTTATGCTTTTTTATCCCTTTGTTGTGCCAGCCACAGATTTTCCCAGGTGCTCTGGCGTGACAGTGATCTCATAACTTCTAACACACATTAATTGCCATCAGTGTTTCTGTGGCTTTAGTTTTTGTTTTATTTCACTTGTGTAGCTGCTGTCTGTGCTTCCTCCCTGCACTCCACAGTCAGATCCTTGGGGAAGGGAGGGAAAAATGGGAAAGGCCGGACAGAGGGGCCCAGTGTCCACCCCACGCCCTCTGCCCAGGGGTGTCCTGGCACTCCCTCAATGTTTCTCCACCAACTCAAGGAGCAACTGAACGGTAACAAAACCCCATCCTCTGATCTGGAGCAGCTCCAGTTTCTCCTTTTCCTGTGGGAACAGACTCCAGTAGCATCTCTGGTGCAGGAGAGGAATCCCCAAACCGAGGCAATGTGCTGGGGGCTATAGGGACAGGGTGATGACACATCCAGGACCCCATTCCCTGCCACCTCCTCTGCTTTCCTGGGGGTCTCACACCCCCAAAAGAGCCCCCAAGCCCCAGGAGAGCTTTTGGGGTGATTGATGCTGTGAGTGACAATTTCCTGTGTGGTCGTGAACAACAGAGCAGCCCAGAGCAGCTGTGGCTGCCCCTGGATCCCTGGCAGTGTCCAAGGCCCGGTTGGACTGATGCCTCCTCCAGCCACCTAGAAACAGAGACTAGACAAGAGTAAGGGAATAAAGACAGGTTATTCAATTTGAAGGGCCTTCAAGGTACACCCTGGGGGAGCCAGAGGCTGCTTCCAAAAATTGGACCCCAAGATGGACGACAGGTCACGAGTTCTTCACACTTTTATAGGTTTGCACCATTTGCATATCAGGGTTAATTCTCCAATTAAAGCCCCAGTTTTAGTGATGTAACGCCCCTCAGCTTGCCCCCCTTAGAATCTTTAGTTTACACATTTTGGGCCTAAAAACAGCCTGGCTGTCCTTGAAGGCAAAGCCTGGAGAGGCTTTGTTATGTCTACCTGGTACAAGAGAGCAGGAATTACAGGCTACAAGGAACTTCAGAGTTACACTCTGAGCAGTACAGAATTTGAAAATAGAAAAGTTAAAACCTAAGGCATCAGGACACTGGGGCTTGGAGCAGTCTGGGACAGTGGAAGGTGTCCCTGCCCATGGCAGGGGTGGAACAGGGTGGGCTTTAAGGTCCCTTCCAACCCAACCCATCCCGTGATTATTCCATGAAGTGCCAGCTCTCCACACCCCAGGACTGTCCCCTGACCTGAGCAAACCTCATGGTCATCCACAGAGTGGGAGGCTGGAAGCTGAGACCCTTACAGGTGTACCTGGACATCCTCCTGGACCCTTACAGGTGTACCTGCACATCCTCCTGAGCCCTTCCAGCCCCTCCCCAGGAGCATGGGACAGGAGGGACACCCGTGGCTGTGACCAGTGCCCACAGCAGTGCCAGTGAGCTGAGGGCAGAGCCAAGCTGTTAATTAACCCCTTCTTGTGTTCAGATGAAGCACAGGAAGTGGGAAAGCACTGGGAGCCAGGGGGTGGCACTGGGTGTGCCCGTCACTGTCCCTCCCACAGCCTGCAAACCCCCGGGCTCTGTGGGGCAGAGCAGGAGCAGGAACCAGGTCTGTGATGGTTCCCAGCTCCGGGGAGGGGCTGCCTTCACTGCAGCAAAACGAGACTGAGAAACGCCAAAGCGAGAAAAGATCTGGCCGAGGACACCAGCTGTGTCCTGGGGCAGGTTCAGTCACACATCTGCCCAGTCTCAGCTCAGAGGGCTGTGAAAAGAACCATTTCCCTCTTCCTCGGCATGAGAGAACAAGGGCAGCCCAAGGAGCAGGGGAAAGAGGAATGTGTTCCATACAACATTTAAAAAGCACGATTATTTTTCCCTGCAAATGAAACATAAAGCTCCAAGTTTGCAGCCAGCTGGAGACAGCACGGACAGGTACCTTGAGGAAGAGGTACCTTGAGATCTGTGCAGCTTCTGCCACAGCCAGGAATTTATGGAGGTCCCTGGTCCCACATCACACAGGTGATCACCCGTGCCTGGGCCCAAACCAAACCCAAACCAGATCATAAGGATGTCCCTTTAGCATTCCCCTCTAGTTTTGTTGGGATATCACTGATGATGAGTGCAGTGGTCCATGAATTCTTCACAACAGTCTTCACTCAGGGGAGAACCATCAGCTCTGACAGCACTGACAGCAGAAATTTTCTGTTTTCAATACAGGAATAACAGTCCAGAGATTATGCAGATGAGTGAGCTGTGTTCGTGACTTCTAAATCCGACTTAAAACCAGTTAAACTGAAATCTTAATCAGCCTCTGAGAAACTGAACGTCTGACAAACTCACAAAGCGTTGCTGATGCTGAGGGGGATTTTGGGCAGCCCTATTTAAAGCCATCCCTGGATGAAAAGACCCCACAGAGGTCAGAGACACCAGGGTTTGGGTGAACACAAATCCATCAGGAATGGCAGGAGGCAGTGCCCAGCATTTACTGGAAAATCACCCACACCAGAAGTTTCCTGTGGAAGTCCAGCTCAGATCCCACCATGTTATTGCTCAAAACCGAGGAAAGTCAGGAAAAGTGGATGTGGCCGCAAGACCAGGGCCTGCTGATCCCACACCAGGTTGTGCTGAGGTTGCAGCTGGTGAATGAGGCACTGGGAATGAATGGTCTGGGATTGCCTGCTGGGAAAGGAGCTCAGAGGGACAAGAGCTGCCCTTTTGGAGTGGTTCCACTCACAGGCGCTTGGAATATTCACTGGGAAGGTCAAAAGCCCAGGTGTGCCTCTCGTCTCCTCCCCACCACTCCCAGCTGCATTCAGCTGCTGAAGGACCTTCCCTGGGCCCTGGGAGCACCAATTATCCCATGGAAAGGAACACCAGGGAACGCTGCCACCCCAAGGTTAAACCCTCACAGGGACACCAGCCAAGGTCTCCCTCAGCTCAGATGAGCCCTCCCTGGTGTCTCTCCTGTCCAGGTGGGAGATGTTGGGAGCACCAGGCAGGAATGAGCCTCCACACAGCTCTGCGGGGTTTCCTCACCGTGCACACCTATTCCTGCAGGGATCTCCGGGACTGCTCCCAGCCCAGCTCTCAAGGGGTTTAAACGAGGATGGAGGAATGGCACTGATGCCTAAGTTTAGGTGTTTAGATGCCATTTGAACTTAGCTTGTTTCCTTTAGTCGCTGCTGAGTTTCACCAGTGGAAGAGTGGAAAACCAACCTTGGGTCTTGGAAACCAATCTTGGCCTGGGGTCTTGGAAAAAATAAAGAGCACACGTGAAAATCCAAGGGGTCAGAGACGGGTGGCACTTCCCAGTCCTCCTTCCCAGCCTGCCAGTGTGAATTGTTTTCTCCTGACTACAGCTTTCAGGACAGAAAAACCATCCTGGACAAAGGATCAGCAGCTCCCAAAGCCTCTGCCCGGAGCAGTCTGGAGCCCAAACCCATAACGTGAATCATGATCCAGCCTGGATTATATCGGCTGAAGCAGAGGAAGTTCCAGGGACAGGGAGAGAGAAGAGTGATGGGTCCCAGAGCAGGGAGTGTGGAGGGTCTGGGCAGGAGCATGAGGTCCCGACACACTCTGGGAATATTTCACCTTCCTGCCTCTGCCTCACCGGGGAAACAAAAGAGATACAGATGCTGGGTTATAAATTTTAAAGCAATTCTGCTGAGAACCTCCTTTTGAATTTAGAGGAAAATTCTTCATATAAATGGATTGAGAAATTCTCCCTCTGAAGTCATCCATCTCTTAATAGGACATCCTGACACCGGCTGAGTCAATCCAATGTCCGCTGTTGATTTGAGGGTGTTCATCCAAGGCTGACATGACATTTCTTTTGTTGACAGAGCTCATATGTTACAGCAGCCTGTCCTTCATATTTCTCTGTCTTTCACTGCTTCAGCAGCTGCACACCAGGAGAAACTGCTGCATTTACTTATTGCTTCAAGGTCCATTTCCTAGACATTCCTGCCTCCAACAAAGGGCAGCATTCATGTGTTAAATCCTAGATTTCAACTGGAGAAGGATTTGCCCTGGAGATGATTCTTCAAAGGCCAATACAGCAAAATTCTCCAGAGTGCTGGAGCACCTGATTTTAATTTCAGGAGCAGATATATTACTAATGATATTGTTCAGTGCCTTTCATCCCAAAGGATTCTTCCCCAAAGTTAGACTTTGACAGAGAGATCTACCAGTGGATCTGGATGAACATAGGCAGAACTTCATGCACCACGGCATCTCTGGGAAGGAACAAGACAGCCAATTTGAACTTTGTCATCTCAAATTCTGAGCCTCAGATTGCCAGGATGAGCATTCCAGCAGACAGCTCTGCTTGTGGAGCGTGATGGAATCTTCTTCACTGACAGCAAATCTCATTTGGGCAAGAAATGCAGCTGTCCTGGAAGCCCAGAGTGGAACAAAGCCTGGACTCTGCCTCAGGAGGTGGGAAAGTGCTCTGGGAATTATAACCTTGTCCTGTCCTTGTCCTGGACACTCCAGAGGGACAGCACCCTGGCTCTGGATGTACCCCAGGCCTGGCTCACTCTGTCAGGGGCAGGTTTCTCTGGGTCGCAGGGTGGTGGCACAGGCAGGACAGAGGAGCTGGAGCTGACAGGGGCACAGAGGAGGTCCTGCTGCATTGTCCTTGCAGAGCTGCCCTTCTGTCCTTCGCTAGGGAGCTCTCCATGGACAGGAGCTGTGAGATCCCTGCTCTCCTTGGGCAGGAGCTGTGAGATCCCTGCTCTCCACGGGCTGGAGCTGCCCTGCAGTCAGGCTGTATCTCTAACTTGCTCTCAGCTCTGGCTGCACGTCTGATGCCAGCCGAAACCAAGCAGGAACTGCCCAGACTTGGGCCGGCCCTGTCCTTTTTGTACCCTTTCCAAGATCCAACCATTCTTCACAACGTATTTATTATTTACTCTTTTATACCAATTAATTTGCACCTATTCTAGACACGTAATTTCTACCTCTTTTTCATTCTACCAATCATCTTATGCCACAACTACTAGAGAACATGGAGGGGAAGGAGAAGAAGAAGAAGAACAGGGCAACGCCCAAAATCCTCCATCTTAAACCCTTCCTCCTCATATTAAAAATCCTAAAATTTACTTTTTAACCCTGTAAAATACTAAACTACTACTCATTTTTACACTCTCGTGGTTTGCACTGATTCTTGTAATGTTGGTAACTTTTCCCGTGGGTTAAGGTCAAAGACAGTGTTATTCTGAGCTTTTTACCAGGGTCTGGGACCCTCTTGCCGGGGCTCCTGACCACTCAGGACAGCCCGAGGCATGCCCTGACCTCCCACGGCAGCCAGAGGCGTGCCTTGGACTCAACATGGCTGTTCCTGCTGGAAGCCCTGCACTCACATCCCTGCCCTGCTGAGCACATGGCCCAGCTCAGGGACAGGCCAGGGACTCTGCCCCAGCCCCAGAGGTGTCACAGGCTCTGCTCCCCTTCCTGCAGGAGAGCAGCTCTCCCTCCTTGGTGCTCTGTTGCTCTTTGCCTCATAAAGTTTTATTAAAGACTTACAAGGGATTTTCTGCACAGCTGCCCAACCAATGCCCTTCACAGCACATCTCCAGCCCTTTAAATATTCACGAGGCTGGGGCTGCTGCTTAATTGAATTTCCTCTATGGATGAATCAGTTCTTTCTCATCTCCTGCAGCCAAGGTGCACATTAAGTACAAAGCTGGGGTAGGAGACCAAGGAAGAAATTCCTCTTTGGTCAGTGGCCTCACCCCTGCTGGGATCAGGTCTCCAGTATCATTCTTCTCCCTAGACAGTCTTCAAATCACAGATTCATGGAATAATTCATGCCAGGATGGACTGCCAGGGGTGTCCAGTCCAAGTCCTGCTCAGGAAGGGATTCCAGCAAAGACAGAGGAGGTTGCTCAGGGTCTCGAGTTTCAAGCAGCCAAGGATGGCAATCACACCTTTACTTCAAGGCTGGGTGTCCCTCATTTGGAAATTTAATTTTCTCTCACATTTATTGAGATTCCTGCTGGCTGTGTCTGTTCCCTCTGTCCTTTGCAGTGCACCTCCACCAAGAGCCAGCTCCACCCATCCCACAGCCTCCCTCAGGAGCAGCAGGAGCCTCTCTCAGCCTTCTGTTCTCACCACCAAACCATCTCAGCACCCTGAGCCTTCCTCTCAGTACAGCCCCACTGTGCTCCAGCCCCAAAAGCAGACACAGCACCTCAGATGTGACCTCAGAAGAAGAGGGGAATGATCCCCTCCCGCAGGCTGCTCCCTGAGCTCCTGCCAGCACAGCCCAGCTGGCCTGAAGGGACACCAGAACTGCCACCAGCTCTTGTTGGCCACCAGGAGCTGGCACTGTTCACACTGCCCCAAATGCAGTATTGTTTCAGCCCCTGCTTTTCCCCTGAATGGAGCAAAGGGCAGAAATGCACTGAGAGCAGCCAGCAGACCAGGACAAATTCCAGAAGCTGTCTCAGCCTCCCCTGCTGCTCACATCCCATTTCTTGGGGGTTCTGGGCATTCCAAAGAGGTTATTCTGTGTGGCTCTTAGCTCTGAGGTCAGCCAAGGAAGCTGCCCTATTTTCTCCTTGGCCAGGAGCTAATATCAAACTGGGCAGCAAGAAGAGAAAAAGGAGGTCAGTGGCCTCAACATTTGGGTCACAAGACCACAGGGAGCCTGAGCAGGCAGCAGAGGGACAGGGACAGGGACGGGAGGAGATGAAGGAGCAGAGTTATGATGTGATTCTGAGAGGTGCCTCTGGCCAGGTTAAGGTGCAAAGGAGAGCATGTGCTAAAGTCAATAGAAGGGATTTTATTTAACACCAAATGGGAGGCAAAGGGATAGAAAGCAAAAGGAAGAGAGAAGGGAGGGGAAAGAAAGACAGTGAGAAGATTAAGCAGAAGCTGTCACCACCCCATGGGTCTCACAGCTGGTCCTTCCTCACCCTGCTCTTCTCAGGGTCACCAAGCTGTTCTTCTGGAGGTACCACCTTTACACAGTCCCAGTTCCAGGTACCCCAGGGTGGTCACAGACATTCCCACAACCTGGGCTGCCAGGGCTGAGCAGTGATTTCCTTTCCTGCACTGGAATTTTGCCCCGTGTGCTGATTCCAAACCTTCACCTCTGTTTAGGCCTGGAATCAGCACCTCCCTTTTTGCCATCTGTGTTTGTCCCAGCCCCTGTTGTGGTGATTTATCTTATGGGAGCTTCCTTCTCTGGCAGGGTCTGACACTTCCAGCTGCATTCTCTGAGTCCTCACATGAGGGGAGAGGTGGACTGGAAGGGGGATCCTCCAGAGCCTTCACTAAGTCCCAGACTCGGATTTAAGTGACCTCTGCATGTGGCACCCAGAGCAGAAGAGTTTCAGGTAATGGTTGCCTGGCTGGGTGTTCCTTCACACCCTGGAAACGCCTTTGGCAGTCGGGTCCCAGCAGGGATGAACTCAAACAAGGTCCTGACTTGGTCTTTATTACATTAGGAAGGAAATCCCCTCCTCGCTCATGTGGTGAGCCTGTCCCTGCAGGGCTTTTGTTGGGAGCAAAGCTGCCACCAGCCCTCACCTGTGGCACAGAGCTGCTCTGCTCATGCACTAAATGGGCAGTGAGAAGCACCCAGGGGTTTGTGACAAACACATTGCACAGATTGCATTCCAGGGCTGCAGACTGGAGTCTGATCTCTGCTCTCCTGCACCACATCCTGCCCTCACCTGCCCCTTTCCAGCTGGGGAGAGCCCCAGTGGAACCCTCCCCATGGAAATCCCCCAGCTCTGTCACTGACAGCAGCAGCAGCAGCCTCCCAATGAAAGCACCAGGAAGCAGAGAGGTTGTGCATGGGAAAAGTCTTCCTAGAGCCAGCCCTGTGCATAATTCCAGACTCCTACAGGCCATGGGAGCAGCTGGATCCTTCACACACAGGGGGCCTGCCCCAAACTGGGGTGATTTGATGTGCTGCAGGGCTGGGAGCAGGATGTTGTCACCATGGCCGTGCCACCCAGCTCTGTCCCTGTCTGGTCACTGCCAGGGGCTCAGGCTCCACTCCAGCTGTGGTGTTTGCAGTGTAATTGCTTTTTCCACCACCTGTGACCACAGTGCTGCCTGGAATAGGAGCTCAACCAGCCCCGAAATTGCTCTCCACTGTTCCTGGCAAGAGCTTTTGTCATTGGCCTTCCCTGCCAACTGGAAAATTAATGCTGGCAGGAGTGCCAGTGTCTGAAGACATCAGCTTCTTCCTCAGTGACAGGGATTTCTGGCAGGGTGGGCAAATTAGGGAAGTGGACCCAGCTCTGGCCTGTCCTTGCCTGGTGCTCTCATGTCCCCTGCAGGGCTCTGCCCCTCTCTGACCTCAGAGCAATTTCCAGCCAAGCCAGATTCTGTCGGTGCTTTTGGCCAGCAGGGCCCAGCCCAGGGCCAAGTTTGCAGCTCGTGGGTGCCAGTCACACTGCCCCACACCCTTTGTCCCCAGGGAAGCCAACACTGGCATTCAGACGGGATCTTCTGGGACAGGGAGCAGCCGCATCCCCTCCTTGGGACACCCGGGGAAGGTCCCTTGGCAGGCAGAGGGGAGCCCTGCACCCCTCCCTGTGGGTCTGGACACCCACCCTGCCAGGAGTCACTGCTGAGGTACAGCCACGACACCAAAGCTGCCTCCCAGCTGAAAAAATTCCCTTTTTCAGGCAGCACAGCCCCGTGTGCACACAGATCCTGCCCAGAGCTGCCTGCACACAGCACAGGGAGGAATCTGTCCCTGGCCCCAGAGGATGGGACACAGCAGGAGAGGAGAGAGGGGATTTAAGGGTGAAGGGCAGAGCACCAGGAACTGCTGCAGACCTTTTCCAGAGCTGCTGAAGTAGGACAGCGGGGCCTGGCCCACTCCAGGAATGCAGCCTGCTGGGTGTGAGGATAAAAGAAAGGCCAAGCCTGGGTGAGACACAGATTAACATTTAGTTCAGCTCCTCTGGCAGCATCCCTGCAGGGTGCTGGGCAGCAGGATGGGGGCTTTACATCCTTCCAGCAGCCAACCTGCCCTGCTGGGGGAGCAGCACAAAAACCTCGCCCAGCTCCCTGCAGCCCATCCTGAGGCCAGCTGAGAACAAGGGGGAAAAGTGCCATTTGTTGGACCCTGGGGTTTATTTCATCTCCAGGAGATGAGATTCAGAGAGCACTGGGAGTTTTCAGTGGGGATTCTGAAGGTGTTTTCTTTCCAGAAAAGTACATTTTTTTATTTAGTCCAACTCCTCCATAGTAATAACAGCTCTTTCTCATCCAAAAATATTTTCAGTTCTAATACATTGCCTTGAAGAAGCTGGTTTGCATCTGCCAGGCCGTGACAACAAGTCATCCAAAGCCTCACCTTGGTGTGTCAGGTGCATCATCTGCTCTGCAAGTTTCACTCAAGATATCTGCTCTGATTATCACCTCTGTGAAGGACAGGGCACCCACCTGACTGACAAATAGCTCCTGCAGCCAGACAGAAACCCCTTCTCTTCCTCCTGGCGTTTGCTCTTTGCTGGATGCTTCAGGATGAGAATCATCAGAACCTGAGACTGTGGAGATTGAACAGATGTGTGCATGGGAGCAGTTTGCTCATGGCCTTGCACAGCGGAGCTTTGAGAATCTCAGAGCCTTATTTCCAAAATCTCTTGTTCTTCCCAAGGAAGAAGTGGCCTGAGGAGAACAGAAGCTTCTCAGTGTGGAAGTTTGTAACAGGAACTCTTCTCACTTGGTGTTTTTCAGCACTGAATTTGTTTCTTCATTAAAATCCAGCTTTATTTGGAAACCAAACTGATTTCTGCAGCTTCACTTGCTTTTCCTGCATCTCTCTGCTCAGCCCAAAATGAATAAACTCTGCTGATGGAAACCAGCTGGGATCTTAAACACAAGCTGGGTTTACTCCTTCTTGGAGCTTTAGTCCAGACTCTCATCTATTTGGATGCATGGGAATAGCACAAGGAACTGTCTCCAAAATGACAGATATTCCTTGGGAATCAGAAATCCTGGAAAGGGGCTGCTCCCCCTCAACGTGGCTCCCACCAGATGTTCCTCCTAAACCCCCCTCTGCTTGTGGGGTCTTGGAATCTCAATAACAAGTGGCCTGTTGCTCCCCCCACCCTTCCACACCTCCTTCCCAGGGCTTGAACACTTAAGCTGAGCTTAACTGAGGCTGTTCTGAGGCAGTTGTTAGTTTATTTTCTGAGCAAACTGAAAAACGTGCCCAGCTTTGTGTTGGGAGCAGCTCCACTCTGAGTAGCCAAGTACCAGCCAGTGCCTGTACCCTTGGATTTAGAATTCCTCCGTTTGGGACTTGATTCCCGGATTTCCAACAGAATGGGCATTTTTTTCCCCCCTGCCTTAGCGCTGTCCAGCCTAATTTTGGTGCCAAGGCTCCCCCTGCAGTCACCAGAGAAACACAAGGAACAAGTGTGGCCGCACAGAGGTTGCTTTGAGGAAGGAATGACCCCCTGGAAGGAGGCCAGGGGGCAGCCCAGACCCTCCAGGAAGATGGAAGGGTAATTTCTAGGGACTCTGATCTCTTCCCTGCACGAAAATGGAGCTAAACATGAAGGAAATGAAGAATCCTTGTGTTTGCTCCCACACTGAGGTGCTACATTCCCCTATTTTCCTCCTCTCCCTTGAATTAGATATCCCAGTCCTTTGCTCTCCCATCCATTGTCTGTCCTGGGTTTCCGGAGGCCACTTTGCAGCTCAGCTCCGGAAAAAATCTGTGGCACGGAGTCAAGGTAATTTCTCAGCCCTGCCTCATTTGCACACGTCCGTCAGTCTGGCTGACAGAAGGGATTGCAGGCAGCAGAGATGTGCTGGCCTCGGCTGGGCATTTCAGTGCAGCCAGCCCAGCTGGGGCCAGGAGGGACAGGGCAGGGAAGGGAGGAAAGAAGGGAGGAAAAAGGAAAAAGAGAAGGAAAAGATGAAGGCAAAGAGGCAAATGCAAAGGCAAAGACAGAGGAAGGGGGAAAAAAAGGGGAAAAGGTGGGGGGGGGAAGGGAAAAAGGCAAGAGAAAAAAGCAAGGGAAAGGAAAGGAAAACAAAAAAGCTTCTTTTGTAGTGTCCAGTGATTCTCTGCAAAAACAAGGAAGTATTCCCAAGGAAAGTGTTTCCTCTGAAGAGCACTCCCTTCCTCCCGTGCTGAGGAGCATTCCAAGCAGGGTTTCCATCCTGAGATCCAACAGAAAACTCCTCACACATCAGAGCTGTGCCCAGACCCAGCTCCTGCCCCTCTATCCCAGTTCTCCCACCTCATCTTCTCTCTGCTCTGCTGCCTTTCGTCCCTTGACTCCTTCTCTCTGCACTCCTGTCCTGCAGCATTTCTGCACCCCAATCCCTCTCCTGCAGCTGCCAGGACTCTTGGAGAGCCACCATAGCCTCAGGAGGACCCTGCCACACTCCCAGCTCACAGCATCACTGCTTTTCTTCCTTAGCCACGGATATTTTCCCTTCCTAAGTGAGAAATGCACCCGAGTGTTGTGCAGAGGCTGCAGGTCAGCGTGGTGAGAGGAAAAACACTCCCAACACAACTCGTCCAGGGAAAACCAGGCTGCCATGAGCCACTCCACAGCGTTTTGATAACACTTACCTGGAAAAGATCCCTCTGCAAGATATTTTTCAGTCTTTGAAAGAAGGGCTTGAAGAGGTTTCAGCAGAGTTGAACAGATTTGCCCCTGAATCCCCGTTGTTCTAAACCATTTTTGACAAAATGCTCTTTTCCAGCTGAACATCTGCTTTCAAGCGAAGACCAAGACACTTTTCAATGCTCCCTCATGATAAAAAAATTAAAGCTTCCCTTAACTGAATCTTCATTTTTCATCCACATTTCCATGTGAATGCCTAAACAAAAGGCCAGAAACCTGCCCTGTGTTGCTGCCCCATCCTTTTGGCCTTTTAATCCCTCCCTGTTTTCTTTTACCAGAAATGTGATTGTCAGGTTTAAGGCACCTCGTTGTGTGCATGTGAGTTTGGCCAGTTTAATATTCACCTTCTGACAACACTCAGGGCTCAGCTGGTCCCTAATTAGCGCCTGGCTGCAGTGGGGAGAATTCCTGTGGAGAAACACGGCCCTTCCACCCTGGGGATCTCATTTTTCTTTGCTCTCGCTGGCAGGAAATTCGCAACAGAGGGATGCTCAATCCTGCTGGCCCTGCCAATCTCAGCTGCCATCTCCCTGAGAAGAAAACGGGAGGGTTGGTGCTGCTTTGCTCACTGAGGCTGCTCAGAGAGAGCTTTATCTTTAGCAACAACATTTCTGCTGAAGATGACGTGGTAAAACTCCGAAACAGCTCAATTTCAGAGGGTTTTAGCCCTCCTGAGGTCGGGGTGTGCTGGAGCATCGCTATGGGAGAGCTGCCGGCATCGGGGTCTCTCCAGCACACGATGGGGGTTGTACAGAGCTGCTCGCACTCGTTGTTGACGCTCTCGTTTACTTTCCATTACTTTGTCAGGCAAATCTCCTTTCAAGTGTTTTCATTCTCCTCGGCCGCTAAATAATACAAATCAAACGCGGGAGGCTGTGAGAGCGGAGCCGCAGCCAGACCTGTTTCCTGTCAGCCCGCGTGTTCCCGGCAAAGAGCATCGCGTCCCGGAGGAGAATTAAAGATCTGAGAGAGCATCTGAAAATTCATCAGCCGAGAGCTTTGCAGCAGCTCCCGCTCGCACTGGATGAAAATCCAGAGCCCGGCGCCGGTGGACAACTAAAGATCTCCACCTAGTGAGTGGCAGGGACAGGGCAGTTCCCCGGGAAACCGCCGGGAAAATGGAAAGGGGAGGGAAAAACTGAATGGGCGATTTCAGCCCGGAGCTGTGGGGATTTGTGCTGTGCCACAGTCTCGGGGTGGTACCGCGGGGACCCGGCCATGAGCTGGGCACAACCCCAGGCTCGGCTTAACCCGGTGTGAGCCTTGAGCAGAGCACTAAACCCCGCTCTGTTCGCCCTGACCCCGCCCCGAGGTGGGCACGGCTCTGCCTTAATTACAGCCCAGCAAATTACCCGGCACGTTAATGATGCCTTTGGGCTGCGGACCTTTGCAGGCGGTGACATTTTTCCTGTTGATGGCGTTACCTATTCTGGAGCAAGCACAAGATAATTGTAATTTCCTGGACTGCTCCAAAACACATAAAGTTTATGGGTAATCTTATTAAAACTTTCATAAAGTGGGAAACTTTCTGTTATGAGCTGGGAGAAAATTAATGGCCATTCTTTTGTAGTTGGCACACAATTAAATCCCGGGGGAGAGGGGGTTCTGTTTTTCTCAAACACGTGATTTGCACTTTATTAAAAGCATCCCCTCTGCCTTGCAGCCACGCAGAGGCTCAGGGTTGTTCATCCCTTCACCTGCCAAGGGTGTGAGCAGAGTCCCCAGCCCTGCCCTGCTCTCTGTGCCCAACATGTTCCTACAATAAAAGGCTTTCAGGAGAAGCAGCAGCTCCACAGGTGATTGAGCACCTTGGGGTCGCCGGGCTGTGGGCAGCTGAAAACCAAAAAGCTGAAACCCAAAAAATGTTTCTCATAAATGGCCATGGCCACCCTCAAGCCCTTGGGGACATCTCAAGCTGCACATCTTGACAGAGGTACCTGGATGTCACAGACCTCCAAGTATCTAAACACATCCTCATGGTCAGCCCTGGGCTGGTGGATTGATGAGTCAGGTTGAGATCACAGAGCCATTAAAGTTGGAAAAGACCTGCAAGATAAAACCTGGAGTCCAGCCCTCAACCAAATCCCACCATTCCCACTAAGCCATACTGTGAAGTGCCACATCCACTCGGTTTTCGAACACTTCCAAGTGTTGGGAGCCTGTTCCAGTGAGGAATGACACTTTCAGTGAGGAAACTTCATGGAATCATGGTATGGTTTGGGTTGGAACGGACCTTAAAGCTCACTCAGTCCCATGGGCAGTGACACCTTCCACAGACCGGGTTGCTCCAGGCCCCGTCCAACCTGGCCTTGAATTTTTCCTGATACCCAACCTGAACTCCCCTGGCAGGGGGGCACTGGATGAGCTTTAAGGTTCCCTCCCAACCCCAACCATTCTGTGACTCTGTGATCTGCACTCAGGTCCTGCTGCTGGAGGAAGAGGAGAATCTTTTGGGGCTGTAGGAAAGGCAGCAGCACCCGCAGGGGGTTGAGACAGCTCTGCCTCCCTCCTCAGAGTGGGTGAAGGCCCAGGGGAGCAGCAGGACACTGCAGCAGGGGAAAGATGTGGAGCAACTGGAGAGTTCAGGCCAAGCCAGGAGAGGAAGGCAGGAAAACCAGATCTGTGAAAGGCATGAGCTGGATTCATTTCGTGTAGGGCAGACTGAATGCAAGGAGTGAATCTGCAGCTCCAGCTGCAAAGAGGAATAGACCAGGGCTTCAAATCCAGCACGGACAGGACACAAAGCAACGGGTTTCAACTGGGAAAGAAAAAAAGTAGGATACAAACTGTGAGAGAATCAGTGGAAATATTCATGTGCCAGGGCAAAGGGCTGGATCCTGTGATCCTTTCCCACCCTGCTGTCCTCCAAGCTTTAGTTCAGGGTAGAAAACTCAGTTCTGTAAGTCTGTAATTAGGAAAGAAGGTCTTTATTAAAAACTGAAATAATGGGCTGAATATTTTAACCATAAAAGAAGGATGTTGGAAACTGCAGGAATCTGAGGATTCTATAACTCCACATGGGAAGAAACTCCTGTGTAGCACACTCTGGGTGACTGTTCCGGTGTCACAGCACTCAGACATTGCATTTCCCACCCCCACTCCTTAAAAACCGAACAAAGCCTGGTCCCAGGGCTGAAAGAAACTCTCGTCATCCCAGAGCTGGCAATTAAAACCACCGGAGGTGACAGCACTGGAAATGCTTCAGAATAATCAAGCCACCTTTGAGTTTTCTAAGATTTGCTTGTTTGTTTTGAATGCCTTCTGCTCGGAGGGAGAGGAGGATTTCGTCACAGCCTGGAAATGCCTCACGTGGAAGCAACAGCTCCTGGGATGTTGCTGAGGAGACGTGGAAAACTTTGTGCTTCCCAATCTTTCGGCCCTCCAGACACAGATCCCTTTTTTTATTATTTGGGAGCTCAGAAAGTCTTAAAGCCGAGGGGCTTCAGCCTCAATTTAATTAGGGAGGGGTTGAGCCCTGGGGAAATTGTTTTGTGGGCCCACAAGAAAAACAACTAGGGGGGATGGGATGGGATGGGATGGGATGGGATGGGATGGGATGGGATGGGAGACAGCAGGTGTTCATGTCCCAGAATGTGGTTTGAGGTTGTGGTCTTACCCTGCCCCTCAGATCTTCCACACCATTTTATTTGCAGAAAAAAAACTCTGGAGTTCACCTTCCGAATAAATTCCAGCCTTCTCCTCTGGCCAGCACTGGATCCTGCTGATTTCAAGCCTTGTCCAGGTGTATTGATTCTTCCAGCAGTGAAAACACTGGCATATAAATTGCAAATTGGATCCAAAGGGAAGTGGCTGCATTGAGAGCACACGGAATAAAGGAGATTTATTCCAGGGGAAGGGGTGTTTATTCATGCCGTGACCTCAGGCCCTGCAGTGCTGCACTCCCTGGGGAGGGGCTGCTGGTGACCTTGGGGCAGTGGCTCAGCAGGGACAGCCAGCACTTAATGAGTGACTTCAGCAGAGGCAGAACCAATGCAAGGAAAATGCTCCAGGGACTGATTCTGTCCAACCCCACACGGCAAAATGAACACCCTCCCTCTGCCAGGCTCGTCCCTTCCCGGTGATTCCCATTATTATTCCGTTTTCATGTTGCAATAAGTAATGTCATTACCCAAAGGCAGGTGCTGATTAACAGACTCCCTGCTCCCTGGCGGGGACACGGCCGGGCTGGGGACAGGAGAGCTCCTGCCCAGGGGTGCTGCTGGGGCCTGGGTCCATCAGCAGTGGGACAGGAAATCCGGAAAAACAATAAACTGCCACTGCCTTTGCCAAAATGAAATGACAGATACTGATATTAATGTCAGGTCTATTTAATGAGGGATAATTAACCCACCCATCACAAGGCCACAGGATTCAGCAGTTGGAAATTTTCCAGTTAATGCTGTTTGATATTTCCACCTGATTTTGAAGAATTTAATTGATGTCTTAATTATGAAAGATACCTGTATTAACTCCATTCTCAGACAGTTCCTGTCGCTGCTGGGATTTACAGAGGCTTGTGAGCCTCTCCCTGCCAGTCCCCACCATGGTCCCTTCCCCTTGGAGGCAGCAGGGACACTTTCCACTAGCCCAGGTTGTTCCAGCTGGATGATCCCATTCCTTCTGCCTCTCCAAACCCTTCTCCTCTTGAAACCCGAGGGCAGTGGCCGGGACCTGACCATATTTTGGGCTGTCTCCCTGGCCTGGAGGGACTCAGGCCCCTCTCAGCACACCCCAGTCAGGCAGATCTCCCCACTGAGCTTAAAAACGCCACAGCTGCCACCACAATTAAAAATGCAGACAGGGAAATCAGCACACAGCAAGCAGGGAGGGTATTTATAGCTCCTTATGTAAAGCAGATACAATGGAGCCATTTGGAGCTCGAATGGGCTCAGTTCTCCTCCCTCACGGAGCAAACTGCAGATCCCAGCAGATCCCAGCCCACCCCAGGCCTGCTCGGCTCGGTGAAGGGGATCCAGCACCATCCCCCTACAGGACACAGCCCAAGGGGTGGTGGACCAAGGAGAAATGAGAGGTTTCATGGTCTCTGGGAGCTCAGGTACCCGGGAACAATGAGCAGCATCCTGCTCCACACTTCCCTGAGCCCACATAGACGCTCCCTTCACCCTGCCCTTTTCTGGAAAGCATTAATTGCCATTACTCATCAGAAGCACCCCTAGGCAAGAAGCCGATGACCAAGGTCTCACAGATTCTCACAACTGACCAATTAATTCCAAAAGGTCGTTTTTAACTGCTTTAAACAAAGTGCAAGCACATGAAAAGGGGGTTATTGCTTCCTGAACATCTCAGCCTGTTCCCTTCTGATGTGTTGCTGAATTAGATATTAAATCCACAGACCAGCTAAATGAGTTAATCGTGGCTAATGTCATTACCAGCAGTAGCAGAGGAATCAAAGATGATTAGCCACTTGTCATAAAGTCTTAGCACAGAGGACAGAGAGAATTAATTTGTCCCATTGACCTGCTTTTGGTTTCCACAGGCTTCTGATTGATGCGTGCTGGAAATACAGGAAATAAACAGGGAGAAAAGGAAATCCAGGATGATGAAACAGCTGAAATACATGGGAAATGTGAGACTTGGAAGTGATGTTCTAGAAAAGCAGGAAAGGGTGGAGATAGGGAGGCAGAGAATTGCCAACCAGCCACTTGTGCTCGCCCCTAACCCGAATAATCCCGTGACTCTGAGGATGTTCACTGCACTCCCCCTTGGGAATCACTTCCCAGCCAGGACTCTCCAGCAGCACCCTTTGGGCCAGGCTGCCCCAATCCTGGCCACAGACAGCATTTCCATGGATCAATAGGCCTGGAGACCTTGTCCTCCCCCAGCCGTGCCTGCTGCCTGCCTTTTCCTCCCCTGACACAGCCAATTTCCCAGAGGAGATGGATGGATCCTCCAGCAGCACTGTGTATTTAATATGTGCTATTCATCACCCACCTTGTCAGCCCAGTGAGAGAAGTGTGTGCCTCCACAATAAACATGCAAAAATCCCCGTTGCATTTGGTTAATCCTCTGATGGCCATCAATAAACATCAGGGATTGGGAGTGACTCGGGGGGAATTTTAATAAACAAAATATTTAACTTTTTTTTATTATTATTATTATTGTTATTGTTGTTATTATTATTGTTATTGTTGTTATTATTATTATTGTTGTTGTTGTTGCTCAGCTTCTCCCCAGCCCTTTCCATTTCAAAGTGTGTCAGCCTGCAGCAGCTCCTGTTTCCATTGCATCAGGCAGCCAGAGCAGGAGGAACTGTGCTGGTTCCGTCAGTGCTGCCGTCTGGGGAAGGGAATTATCAAAGGGAAATCAGGGATCAGTGCTCTGACGTAGCCCTGTCCTACAAGCTCAGTCCCAGAGCTGCCACTCGCTTCAGAAACAAAGTGGGACCAAGGCTGGGACACCAGCACTGGGCTGGCTTCTCCAGAAAAGCCCCCCAAACCTTGGGATCACAGGGTCACAGCTTGGGAAAGACCTCCAAGATAATTGTGTCCAGCCTTTGACCAAATCCCACCTTGTCACCAAGTGCCACCTCTGCAGGGCCTTGTGCCACTCCTGGATGACACAGCTGGGCCAGGGCTGCCAGGGGTCTGTGTCTGCTGGAGCCAAATCAGGTTAACAGGACACAGACCATTCATGACTGTGATTTCCTCTGGAACAAGACCTTGTCATTAAACAGGGCTTTGGGACAGCCCTGAGTCTGCCCTCGGTGCCAAACGCTCCTGCCCAGGCTGGAGATGAAGTGTGGTGTCCATCAGCTCCGTGCCCTGGGGCTCTTGGCCCAGCAATGCCAGCAGGGGAAAGAGTTCCACCAAATCCCATCAAAACCCTGCGTTTGGCCAGTGGAACATCCTCTTGGTTTTTCAGAAACCAAGCAGCAACATTTTCAAAATAATCTGTGCAAAACCCATTTCTCATCAGCAGCCAATTTCCTTCATAAAATCCGAAGGCTCGGTGTCAGCATGTGTCTGGTGGCACTTCTGGAGGCCTTGCTTAGAGCCACCACCACTCAAGAACTGCCCACGGCAACGTGTCAGGGACTGCCTGACCCTGTCCTCTGTCAGTAAATAATCAAGTGTACCCTGACACTGAATCTTGTTAAATTACTGGTTTATATCAATAAATACATTGGCACTTCTCTTTTTAGAGTGAGCTGTGACTCCTTCACGACGCTGCCCCCTCACGAAGCAGACAAAGCCCAACTTGACCCAGACACTTTCTCCATATCAGCCTGGCCCAGCTGAAACCGTTTTCTCCTCATGACTCATCAGCCTCTGCTGCTTTCTCTGTTTCCTTTTCATTGTCACTCCTAGGCCAGCCCCATTTCTGCCACACAAATACAGTTGACTTTCTTAAGCGCTGCTCAATATTTCATACAGAGGCTTCTCAACATCACAGACTATTCCCAAGTATCTCTTTAATCATGAGCAATTCACTGAAAAAGCCTAAAATAGTGTTTTTTCTGCTCCTTATTAGAAGGAGGGGACCAAGTTTTGTGGAAGGAGAGGGTGAGTAATGAGGTTGTGCTCAGGATGTTTGGACAAGCAGCACAGAACTGCTGTGAAATCTCCTGCTCTGGAAACCTCCCTGGGAACTCTCAGCAGTTTTCTTCCTACCTGAGCAATGCACAGATTGCAAAGTGCGAGCGAAGACAGAACAGGAGTTTATTTGCAAATATAAGCATGAATCACTTCTCCCTCAATGCTCCACTGGCTCAAGGAGCCACCTCATGTGCTCATGCCTGAGCTTCCATCTGTGGAGGGAGCGGGAGCAGCTGCTGTGCTGTTTCGGGCAGTCTGGAGATGAGGAATGGCCCTGCTTGCCTTGCTCCTGTCCCGATTCCCAGCCCTGTGTCCAGCCCTCCCAGCCTGGCAGAATCTTTCCATTTCCCACTGTGGATTTTGCCCGGTACGAGCCCTGCCTCGCTCTGCAGGATCCAGAGCCACTCCCTGGCCAGGCACCCACTCTTCCCAAACAAGTGTGGGGATAAAGCTGCACAACCCCAAATATCTGAGCCTCTTTGAGGTCACAGCTCACGAGGAGATGTGTCAGCAGGCACTGCCTCTCCCTGGCCTGAGGAGGCATCTCCCAGGACAGGGGGAGAGGAGAAAAGGCTGATTCCAGAGGTCCTGGGTGTGCACCCAGGGCCAGGGGTTTGGCTGCACGAAGGAAAAGTCCCTGACATTTGGACAGGCTGAAATTCCTTCTCACTCTGATCCTGTTCTCCGTTGCACAAAGAAGCTGCCGGAGGACACACAAAGGTCCCTGCACAGGGCAGGGAGTCTGAGATAACTCTGCATGAGGAAGGAGAAAAATCCTCTCCAGGGATTACAATAAATTGCCACCTTATTTTCCCAAGGGCTCCTACGAAACACTTGAAAAAGTGACCTCATTAATTAATGAGATGGGTTAAGGCTCTCTCCACATACTCTACTTAATTGCAATTCTGTCATTCCCAGTGAATTCTTAAAGCCATATCGACTATTCAAAGCTCTGTCCAATCAATAAAACAATAAACCATGTATGCTTAAAAAACTGATTAAAGAGATAAATACAGGAGACACTTTAAAGCAGCCACGTCCTCCTGCAGCCACTTATCCAAGAGCAAGCAATGGTAAATCTGTTCCCATGTCCTCATCTAGTTGCAGCGGGGTGATTGCCTCATAAATTTATTTTAATCCCTAATCCATGCACGAAGCAGTTCCAAACAGAAATCATCCCAAACTCTAATGCTCCCAATTTTCTCTTGGCTGCTCGCTCCATGCCCTGCACAAACGATAGTCATGGATGAGCAGGGTAGGAGAAGCTGTGTGAGCCTCCTGCCCTGGCTGATAGGGTGGGCAGGAGAGCCAGGAATCCTGAAGGACAAGTCTAATGGGAAGCTGCAGGAATATCATGGCTGAAGCTTCTTTATTGCAGAGCAAGCAGCTGTGTCCTACAGCCTGGAGCAGCCCCACACCATGGAGCAACCCCACATCCTGGAGCAGCCCCACACCATGGAGCAACCCCACACCCTGGAGCAGCCCCACACCCTGGAGCAGCCCTACATCCTGGAGCAGCCCCACATCCTGGAGCAACCCCACACCCTGGAGCAGCCCCACTCATCCCTGGCTGGAGCTACATCTGCTGGAATCCAAGGGCCAGGAAAGTCCACCCATTCCTCATCCCTGACTGGATCTATCCTAGTCTCGGCATGGTTGATGCTCCTCCCGATTTGCTCCTTCTTGACCCCAGCACTGAGCACCCACCACAACCTGCAGGGACCCCTGGAGCCCATTCCTGCTCCTGTTCTCCCAGGACAGCGGGAAAACCTCGTGTCCTCCCACTGTGTGAGGCTGTCCCAGCTCCCCCCAGTCTGTCACCCTGCCCTCTCCCTGAGATGTGGATCAGGACAATCATCTCCACTCCCACACTCCTCCAGAGCCCATCCCCAGATCCGTGGCAGCCACTGGTGCTGCTGGAATCTGTTCCCATACTGGGGTTACTGGTGTGTCTGTGGGAGCAGGGCTTGGCCTCCCCCTGTCCCAGCCGTGCACCCAAGGCCCAGCCCTGTCCCTGTGCCCACAGGGGCATTCCCCATGTGCAGGGCTGGAATCCATCACCGGGTCTGAGACTCTTCAGCAGAAATCCCCAGTTCCCACTTTGGCCCAGCCTCTTTCTCCTTCAGAGAAACAAATGATTTGTATTTGTACAACTTATCATGAATTTGGAGCTAAGAGATCCCCAGGGCTTCCAGCTAGAAAGGATCCAAGGTAAGGGCTTGAGGCTTTGGGGAGAGGAGGAAAAAGCACTTCTGGGCTTGAGGTGAGCTTTTCAGTCTTCCCTTTTCATATTTTTTTATTGAAAACATTGTGATTTAACAAGTACAGTCGTTGTTGAACATAAATAAATAATGTGGAGAACTGGGACGTGAAGTTCTGTGATTGCATAAATATTCAAGCTGCAAAAGAAATATAAGATTTCAAAGGTGCAAACCTAATTTTGGTGTTGTCTCTCCCCCTGTAGTAATTCAAACATGAAGAACAGTTCCCTGTAGGCTGGGGGGGACATCTGAAATGCTGAACCTGGAGAATGCAGCATCGTGGCACAGCTCAGGCTCCTCTCACCCTCACACACAGCTCAGCCAAACTGAGGGCACATCCTGGAGCTGTCCCCAAGTGCCCCAGGAGCAGAGCCTTGGGGCTGGCAGGGCAGTGACACCTCTGGCTTGCTCTCCCTGAAGCCCTCTCACTTTAGTGGGTGCCATGATGGACAATGTGACACTGGTGACAGACTCACCCCGTGCTCCTTCAAGATGTTTCTGCAACAAGACCCCACAACAAAGTCCCTTTGCCATGAGACAACTGGGGGAGGGATGCAGGGCCTGGGAAACCTTGGGATGGGGGTGCTGCTCCAGCAAAGCCAGCTGCACTGCAGGTTTTTGGTGACACTGCTGGGGAGAGGGTCTGGAGAAGGCTTTTTGGGGTTCAGGTTCCCCTGCCAGAGGCCTGGGATGGATCCAGCACTCCTGATTTGGGATTTGGGATTCTCCTGCCCCTGCCAGCATCATCCTACAGGGCAACAGCACCATCTAGTGCTCCTGTGTTCCCTCTTCCTGCTGAGCTCGGCTCTATCCATGGGCCCTTGTCCTTTGAGATGGACACCTCCAGCAGCTGCACATCCATGGGGAAGCGGGCTCCTGTCCCAGCAGGAAGCACTGTGCCAGGACACGTCTCGGGTTGAACAGTGCAAATATTGGCACATAAGAGAGAAAAGAAGGATGTGGAGCCGTCAGAGAGTGTCCAGAGGAGGGACATGAGGATGGGGAAGGGTGTGGAGGAGCCACCCGAGGGCACTTGGTTTGTTCAGCCTGGAGGAGGCTGAGGGCAGAGCTCCCCGGGGCTGCAGCTCCTCCCGAGGGGCAGCTCCAATCTCTGCTCCCTGGGACAGGGACAGGACCCGAGGCTGGAGCTGGGCCAGGGGAGGTTTGGGTTAGATCTCAGGGAAAGGTTCTTCCCCCAGAGGGTGCTGGGCACTGCCCAGGCTCCCCAGGGAATGGGCACGGCCCCGAGGCTGCCAGAGCTCCAGGAGCGTTTGGGCACCGCTGCCAGGGATGCCCAGGGTGGGATTGTTGGGGTGTCTGTGCAGGGCTGAGGTTGGACTGGGTGATCCCTGTGGGTCCCTCCCAGCTCAGGATATTCTGTAATTCTAAATATACTCCCTAAATATACTGAGCACGGAGCTCTTCGTACAGCCCCTCCAGCCCCTTCCCTACCTTCATGTCCGTCCTTTAGACACTCCCTGACAGCTTTAGGTACTTTTTATATTGTGGCACCCAAAGCTGCCCCCAGCACTCGAGGTGAGGCCGCCCCAGCCCAGAGCAGAGCGGGACAATTCCCCCCTCCCCTGGCTGGCGATGCCCCCAGGACAGGGTGGCCCCTGGGGCTGCCACCTCCAGGTCCCTTCCCGCAGGTCTCCAGCCTCTCCTTCCCCCGTCTGGGCGTCCAGCTCTACCCCATCCCGGGGGCAGAACCCGGCGCTTGTCTCTGTCGAGCTCTGCGGCTGCCGGGGGGTCCCCGCTGGGCTCAGCCTGTGCCGGTGTCCCCGGGTCCCGCTCCGTGTCCCCGCACGGTGGCAGCAGGGACCGCACAAGGATAGCACAGGGACCGCAAAGGGGACCGCAGGGACCGCACAGGGACCGCGGGGACGCGGGGCTGGAGGCGGTGATGGGGTGCGGAGGGTCCCGGTGGGCTGAGCCTGTCTGGGTAGGGGGCACGGGACGGCTGGGGCGGGGGATGCACCCCCAGCGTCTGCCCGAGGGGTGGACCGAGGGGGTTCCCCCTTTCATCCCGGGAGCGATCCCCCTTTCATCCCGGGAGGGATCCCCCATCCATCCCGGGAGGGATCCCCCTTTCATTCCGAAAGGGATTCCCCATCCATCCCGGGAGGGATCCCCCTTTCATCCCGGGAGGGATCCCCCATCCATCCCGGGAGGGATCCCCCTTTCATCCCGTTCATCCAGCCCTCGGATGGCCCCGCGGGACAGGCGGCAGCACATGGGACATGCCCCAGACGCGGAGGACAGGAGCCATCCCTGGGGAATGCCCAGGTGACCTTGGCACAATCGTGTCCCACAGCGTCTGACCCTTCCTGCTCGCTGCGGGGTCCTTGGGGCAGGACGGAGGCGCCAGGGACACTGCAGGGAGCACGGGGTGAGTTTGGGGGGCTGGAATGAGCAGAGCCGTGCGCTGGGGCGGCTGGTGAGCACAGCCTGGCTGGGTCCCAGCAGGGCAGGAGCAGCTCAGCTCAGCCTGGGGATGGTGCAGGACCAGGGTGAGAAGCGGATCCCGCTGCAGGTGAAATGAAACCTTCCCCCGTTTTTATGCCAACTGCTCCTTTAGCACAAGAGCTTCCCCCACCACGGACTTCAGCTCTCCCAATTCTAGAGAATTTTTACGCCTGTTCCAATAAATCCTCCCCGAACACCCCTAAAACACCTGAATCCTGTGGCTGCTGGTTCCCAGATGGATGGGCAGTGGAGTTGGAGTTCACCTCTCTGTGTCAGGGCCACTGTGCTCAGGTGGAGAACAGAGCAGGGATCAACCTGAGCTCATCACACCCCTGCCCTCTGCCCCTGCCCCAGGCCGGGAGCCTCCTGCCCCAGCTGCTGCTTCCCAAAAGCTCCACAGCCTGTCCCATGGTCACCACTGCTGGCCACAGGTCTGCCCAGAGCTGAGCAAGGATCTCAGCCGGGTTCTTGTCTTCCTGTGAGCTCCCCACACCTGGGTGAAGTGGTGTCCCCTCATACTGACCCTCTGGACCCCCCCCCTTCTCCTTTCAGCCCCTTGTGCTGACTCTGTGCCCAGCCTTGACCCTTGTGGGTCATGCACATGCCCAGGGGAGCTCTGCAGCCTCTTCCCACCCCATCCCGCCCTGCCCAGGTCTGTGCTGCAGCTTAGACTTGGTTATTCACTGCACCAACCCAGTGAGAGTCCCTCAGGGAGTGAGGTTCCAGTGCTGGAGCCCAGCCCTGGACAGCAGCAGTGGCACTGCTGGATCCCTTCCCTGCACCAGCAGACCCACTGTGCTGTGAGAAGGGATTAAACTTTGGCTGGGGGTTCCTGGAAGGAAGCATTATTCCAGAACCAGCCCTCTCTTCCATCCTCCTCTCTGTAATGGACTCAGGATGCTAATTAATAGATAATTGCTAATACCTTGCATCTCTCTAATGCCTCGCTGATGAGCTTCAAAGTACTTTGCAGTTGCTGGCTACGACTCCGTGCTCTGGGAGGGCAGAAATTGCACTTCAGAGATGTTTCAGGAACTTGCTGATGATCCAAGCCTGGATCAGCATCAACCCCCCCAGTGCTGGGTTCCTGCTCCAGGCCCTGCCCTGCCTCCCAAACCACAGCCTTTTATCCAACCCTCCCAGGCACACTGCCCAGGAGCCAGGGGCAGGGACACAAGGAGTTAAACAATATCCTGATAGGCTGGTGAGATCATCGGAGCTGGGATGCTCCGTTGTTTATTAGACTCAACAGAGCCCAGTAGACAACACCCAGAGGGATGTGGGGCTTGGGATGAGCCTGGCTCCAGAGAAGGGGCCTCCCGCTGCAGCCATCCCTCTCTGCTCACTGCGTAAGTAGGATGGGATTCCATGGCTTTGGCTCTGGGGCTGCTGGAAAGGGAGGGGATACAGCATGGCAGGGCTGGGGGTCACCCTCTGGCTGAGCCCCACAAGGGACTTGTAGGTATTCTTTGCCCAGCAGGTCCCTGGGTGTGCTCTGGGACCGCCCAGGCTCCGGCAGTGCTGGGAAGCTGCTCCCGAGGGGTGCAGGGCCCAGCCCAGCTCCACTCCGCCAGCAAAGGGACACTGGGTCTTTCTCAGTTCACATCTGACACCGTGTAGGGCTTGTAGGTGAGGTGAAATCCCCTGACACGCTGTAGGGTCTGGGGGCAACACCAGCCGGTCTGCAGGGACAGCTGCCCACGGAGCCATGGCCAGCCTGAGCAGGGGCATGGGGACAGGAATGGGGCTTTAGGGCACCCCACAACCGCCCTGGCCCCTCTCAGGGCTCAGCCCAGCAGAACCCAGCCTGGCTGGGGCTGGCACAAAGCTGGAGCTGCTCTGAGCTGCTGCTCTTGTGCCCACAGGAGCCAGCGGTGGGGTCACTCCGTGGCATGCTCAGGGGACCGTGAGTGAGTGAGTGCCACCAGCCACCTGCAGCCACCGCGCCCCAGTGCCAGTGGGGACAGCAGAGGCACAGGATGGTGAGTGGGCTCAGCACTCGGTCCCTCGGGGGTTTGGGTGCTGTCCCCCCATGTGCAGGTGCCCGAGGCAGACGGGGCTGTGGGGCTGCTCTTCCCAGGGCAGCTGAGGCAGGACAGGTCCCCCACCTGCACCAGGGAGCAGCAGCCCCCAGTCCTCACTTACTGCGTTTCTTGGGGACCCTTGGGCATGCTGGGTCACTGAATGTGCATCTCTCTCACTGGGAGCTGACTGAGAGCCACTCTCGATTAAATTTGGCCAGCACCAACATCCAAGAAAAAGTTTCTGCTGAGTTTGTGCATGCCCGTGAGCACAGCAGCCTCCTCCCTTCCCATTCCATGGCCACTCGGATCCTCCAGAGCAGCAAACCCCTTCTCATGGAGCACACAGACCCACTGCTGTCATCTGGGGGGTCTTGGGCTGAGCTTAAACATCAGGACTGATTAAAGAGTTCAGCTGAGACACTCCAGAGCAGCAGGAAAATCTTTTCCTCCATTCCCAGGGTTTTGGGTTCCTCCCAGCTGGAACCCAGTGAGGATTTGCTGCCTGTTGGGGTGACAGGCTGGATACATCTCCTGGCTGAAGGATAAACCAACCCTCTGGGTCTCACCCCAAGGCTTTGCAGAGCACTGGGGCTGCTCTTTACCATCACAAGCCATCTGGAGGCCACTGGAAGCCCCAGAGAGCCGTGGGGCCATGGGAAGGGCCTGGGGGTCCCTGTCTGTGGGACAGGACCTCGATGTCACCCAACCAGGTGGGGAAGTGTGTGCACACCTGTGTGCAGGTGACTGGAGCTGCCACCCACCCAGCCCCACCAGTTTGGGGCACTGGTGCCAGGCAGAGCAGAGCTCGCTTGGGCTTTTCCTCAAAATTTTCTCTTCCGTGACTGCTGATTCCCAGAGGGATGCAGGGCTGGAGCCCCAGATCCAGGATCCCCAAGGGTGTGCTGTGCTTTGGCTCTGGGGTCCCCTGCACGAAGGCCCCCAAGATTTCCCAGTTCAGAAACCAAACATCCCCACACAAAGCACTGGGAGAGCAAAGGGAGGAGAAACAATCCCAGGAGGGTGTCCCTTATGGAGAGGGCAAGGAGAGGACCCAGCAGCGAGAGCTGCCCAGGGTTTCGGAAGGGCAGCAGAGCCACCAGATGTGAAATGTGAGGCGTGCTCTGGAGGCATTTTCAAGACAGCAAAGAGTCATCTGCTGATTGTCTGCTTCCGACAACAATGGTTAAAAAAACTGGGAGAAATCTGATAGCACTCTGCTGCCAGGCTGCTCTGTGCATCCAGCGCATCCGAGCACATCTGCGATGGATTAGGGATGGAGCAGGGGCAGAGCAGGAACTGGAATTGCATTAGCTCTCCCAGTGCTCCCAGACAACTCCAGGCACTGGCAGGGAGTGAAATCCTTCATTAGCCAACAGCAGGCAGAAGTGTGACCGAAAGCCAGGCTCTGCCAGGAAGTGCTGGGAAAATGAGCGGGGTCTGGGAGTTGTGGTGAGAGGGGTGGTTCTGCCAGGAAATAAAAGGGGGAATAAATCCTCTCTAGTGGAAATGCACAGCTGAAAGGCAGCTGATGGTTTTTGCTGCAGCCTGGCGTTAGTGCTCTGCACACAGAGGGGAGGGTGCCTTGCAGAGCTGCTGCCCTGGGATGCAGAATCAGGATGGCAGCACTCAGGGAAGCAGGGAATGGGATGCCTAAAAGATGGAACAGCTCATCGAGTTTTAAACTGCTGAGGTGTGGGATTGTTCCAGAGGATAAAGCAAACTTCCAACCACAAAGCCAAATTAAAATTTGATGGTGGCTTGATCATAAAACCTCTCCATGATGGATGTTGTGAGGAAAAGACAAGGAATGCCAGGATGGAATTTCAGGAAGTCTGGTTTGCACTGGAAGAGGGGGATCAGAAGGCAGCAGTGCTCTGAGTGGGGCAGCTGGTGGGCAGGTGGCACCTGGAATTACTCAGATTTGGGCACTTCCCTGCAAAGCTGCAGCTGGTGGGGTTTTGGGAGACTGGGCTGATCCCAGGGCAGGTTGTGTAGGTGGGAGCAGAGCAAAGATTGTGCCCATGCAGAGCCTCAGTGGACAGGAGGAGAGGGAATGGCCTCGGGCTGTGCCAGGGGAGGCTCAGGTTGGACATCAGCAGGAATTTCTCCATGGAAAGGGTGCTCAGCCCTTGGCAGGGGCTGCCCAGGGAGGTTTGGAGTCCCCATCCCTGGAGGTGTCCAAGGAAGGGCTGGAGGTGGCACTCAGAGCTCGGGGCTGGGGACAAGGAGGGATCGGGCACAGCTTGGACTGGATGGTCTGGGAGGGCTTTTCCAACCCAAGGGATTCTGGAATTCTATGATTCTATATCAGAAATGTGTCCCTTCCCCTGCTCCTGTTTTTGCTGTTTCAACAGGAGGGTTGCAAATCCTGTCCACTGCTCTTGGCTTTTGTTTTGTGCTTGTTTGTCCAAGCCTGGCAAACCTGAAACATCCCAAAAGGTGTCAACACCATCAGATCTGCAACAGTGCCTCTGCTGGGGGGACTAAATTATAAAATTACATCTGTCTCTTCTCCGAGTAACCACAAAGCTTGGCAGGGACACAGGTGAAGGAGCGAGGGAGGTGCTGGCTGGCACCCAGCCTTCAGCATCCCTGGGTGGGCACTGAGCCCAGCAGGGCCCAGCCTCTGGAGCTGTGCCAGCCTTGCAGCCTCAGCGGAGCTGCCCTGACGTGGAACTTGCTCCCACATGGGTCAGCAGCACCGGGAAAAGAGCTGGGGCTGAGGGGCTTGGGGTCATCTCACCTGCTGAGCCACAGGCCTCCCCTGGCATGGGTACACATGGCCATGTCATAAGGTGTGGGGATGTAATTTGGGATCTGGGAGGGAAAGCAGGTCCAAGGACACAGCCAGCACCCCCAGCCCTGCTTGTGGCACCTCCCAAAAGGAGCCCAGAGCCCTGGGAGGTTCAGGGTGGAGGGTTCAGTGGACATCTGGTCACCCCACACTGTGGGAGCTGGAAGGTGTAGGGACAGGGACTGCAGGAATCCCACTATCCATGGGTGGGCAGTGGAACTCCTCCTGCCCAGCCTGCCTGCAGGATCCCATTGCCTGTTCCACCATTTTATGGGTGCGATGCTCTCCTTTCCCTGCCATGACCCCCAAAATTTCCTGCACCTCCCGGGCTGCACTCTCTGATGACCAAAGGGAAGCAGCCTCCATCCTCCATCACTTGCCCTGCTCTGCTTTCTCTTGTCCATCCCAGGTCTCCTCCTCCAATCCCACCATCATGGAAATGCCCCCCAAGAGCCCTGATGGGAGCGAGAAGTCCCCCCAGTCCAAGGAGCTGATCACCAGTAACACGGGCAGCACCCTGTGCATGAGCTCCCGCAGCGAGTCCGTGTGGACCAGCGCGTCCAGGAGCAAGTGGGACATCTACCACAAACCCGTCATCGTGGTGTCCGTGGGAGCTGCCGTCTTCCTCTTGGGGATGGTCATCACCAGCCTGTCCTGCTTCCTGCCCAAGAACAAAGACGTTTACAAAATGTGCGGCCCAGCTTTCCTGTCCCTGGGACTGATGCTCCTGGTCTGTGGCCTGGTCTGGATCCCCATCATCCGCAAGAAGCAGAAGCAGAGGCAGAAGTCACAGTTCCTACAGAGCCTCAAGTCCTTCTTCTTCAACCGCTGAGGGCAGCTAGGACCTTCCCAAGAGGGTTCCCCTCCCCTCCAGCAACCTGTGTTGATCAGCCGTGAAAACAAACACGTTCTTGTACTCCCCAGAGGATTTCGTCCCAGTCAGTCTCTTCCCTACATGGTCTCCAGTGTGAAAATGAACTTTGTATTTCATCCAAGTCACCCCAGGAAAAAAGGAGCAGGATTTTTCAGCTGAGCCCAGCAAGGCACGTCCAAGGGCTCTGCATCACCTCCCTGTCCAAAGAGTGACCCAGCAGCACACACTGGGTAAAACAGAGCCCCAAAGGAACCCGGGCTGAAGCAAAGCCCCAAAGGAACCCAGGCTGAAGCAAAGCCCCAGAGGAACCCAGCTCCCCCAGGAGGTTCTGTAGGATCCATCAGCAGAGAGGAGCCATCTGACTGGAGCCGCAATTCCTTCAAGCTCCCTAGTTTTCCAGACAGGCTGGAGGCTCTGCACGACATCAGGAGACACAGCAGTAGCAGAGGGGCACAGACCCTGCAGAGGGGCATAGATCCCTCTACTCCAGGCACCTGGCAGGGCAGGGACAAAGGAAATGTGTCCGGGAATGGTCTGAGCTGTGGGAACTGTGCTCGGGGCTGAGAGCTGATTCCCTCCCAGGAAATGCCCAACCTCCTCCTGGCCATCTCTGCTTGAACTCCCTCATTTCCGAAATTAGTGCCACACCAACACTTCTGCCTGAAAATATGGTCCAAGATGCCTGAGACCTGAAGCACCCGTGTTTCCACAGCCTGCCTGACAGGGAGCTCGGGCTCACCTTGGCACTGGTGCCAGGCCACCCCCAGTCTGTGCCCAGGGCTGCCTGGAGATCCCCTCCACCCGTGCGGGCAGAGCTTGAGGTGGCACATCCCATCCTGGCAGCTGGCACAGCTGGGTTAGGAGTATTTGAGCAAAGTCCCTTTGCCCCAGGCTCAGCCTGGCCCTGAACTTTGTTTCCTGATGGGTGCAGGTATCCCTGGCCAGCCAGTGCCAGGTTGGTGACAGGGCTGGACAAGATCTGGCACAGGTCCCAGCAAAGCTGTTTGTTCCTCAGCCATCTCTCGTGCCATGCCACGCTCTGCTGCTGTTTGCAACCCTGCCCTGGCACGGGGCACCAGCCTCTGCTCCTTCAGCCGCTGTGGGCAGGGGATACTCACCCAAAACTCCTGCTCGGGGCAGCCGCAGCCAGAGAGAGGATGGACACCAGGATTTGTGATGGGAAATCAGGGAGCGACGCGAGGAGCAGCCCCAGGTCCCACCTGGCTGCAGATCTGGGCACAGGTGGGAGGCCCAGAGCTGCCCAGGATGGAGGAGGCACCGGGAAGTGCAAAGAGCTGTGCTCAGCCAGGGCTGCCTGGCCAAGGGGATGCTCCAGGAGGACTGGAACTGCCAAAGGGAGAGAGGGAGCTCCTGCTGTCCACATCTCACGACAAGGGAGAAGGAGACAGTCGGTGAAATGTTAATGTGATAAGAAGTCACTGAGACCAAGAATTGAATTGGATTCCAGACTCGTCATTTATAACAAGAATATGAGGTTTCATTAAAGGAAAATGTTCCCAAGGGACTTGGATGTGGCTGCGCTGGTGTCACATCTCTGCGGTGTGGGGAGGGTGTGTGACAGAGTTTGGGGATGGTGTGGCACCCACTGGGCAGGGGAGAGGGAGTTCAGGACAGGGACTGGGGCTGGGGCTGGTTTGGGTGCTGGGCTGAGTGAACACCCCTGTCCAGGGGTCAGCAACAGCTTGGGAAGGGGCCTGGCAAGAGGATGGAGCCTGCCCAGGAGGAGGAAACAGCCCAAGGAGCAGCAGAGCCTGGTGAGGAGGGGATTTATCAGATGGAGCTCACTTTTTGCTGCCCAGATCTGTGGTGGGACAGGGAGGCAAAGGGACAGGAACGTTAAGGGTAAGTCAGATTAACACTGGGGGGATAACTGAGGGGAAAGTCAGATTAACACCTGGGGGATAACTGCAGGTGGAAGTCCAGGAGCAAAGTGGGAACTCCCCTTGGTAGCACGGGGTATAAATGCCTGATCACTGCCTGGGAGGGTGGGGGATTTTGCATTGGAGCTCTCAGTATTGGGAGTTGCATCCTTTCCTTGAAGGGAGCTAGAGCAATTTAGGGAAGGAGAGATGCAGGACAACCTGAAGGCTCTTCACAAGGGTTTCTTTAGGACCTGGCATTAAATTCATGCCCTGCTGTGGCCCAGCAAAACCCCACAGGGCTGCTGGAAAACTAATTTCTGCCTGTGTGTTGTGGCACTGGTGAACCCCTACCTCCTTGGGATGTGGGGGGCTGCAGAGACAGGGAGCATCTGTGGGTTTAAAGGGTTTTATGGACAACGGATAAAAAAAGAAGAGCCAGTAGAAGCAGGAGAGAAGAATGTGCCCTCTAAATTCCATAACATATCAGTGGTGGATGCTGGAGAAGTCCAGGAGGAGCAGATTCCAGGAGGGGTGGGCTCATGTGCTGTCTCCTCCTGCCATTGCTGGGGCAGGGCTGGGCTGGAGGGACCTTTGATCAGCCCACGGGGAAGATCACACCTTTGGGCCATTCCCATGCACCTCCAAATCCCTGTTTGGCTTCTCCCTGCTATTCCTCTTCGCTCCCACTGAAGCCTGTTTGAATCCCTCTGTGATGCTTCGGATCAGACCAAAGAAAAACATGTTTAGAGAAAAGATCAGGTTTTCCGTAACAGAATTATGTCTCACTAAAGCTCAGATGTGATCCGCCAGCTTCCCCTGTGCTATAAAAAGAACAGGAAATCCACTACAAAAGTCATTATCTCTGCAGAGCAGCTCAAAGAGAAAATATTCCCCCTGCACCTCAAAGGTCACCCAGCAAACCTGCCCGGCAGGCTCGGCGTGGAGAAGGTGGAGAACGCCCTGCTCCAGGTGTCTGAGCTGCCTCATTCCTGGGCTTCCACAGCCCCAAACCTGCCCAGAGATGTGCACACCCCTGGGCCAGACCCCTCTCTGAGGATGTTTAGTACTTAAAGAGGTTCAAAGAGGGCTTTGGACAAGGCTTGCCTTTGAACATCTTTAGGTACTGGAGTGACAGGACACAGGGAATGGCTTCCCACTGCCAGAGGGCAGGGCTAGGTGGGATATATGGAAGAAATCCTTCCCTGGGAGGGTGGGCAGGCCCTGGCACGGGTGCCCAGAGAAGCTGTGGCTGCCCCTGGATCCCTGGCAGTGCCCAAGGCCAGGCTGGACAGGGCTTGGAGCAGCCTGGGACAGTGGGAGGTGTCCCTGCCATGACAGGGGGTGGAATTGATGCTCTTTAAGGTCCCTTCCAACCCAAAGCATTCCATGATCCCATGATCTCAGTCACACTCACTGGGCTCACCCTTGGTGCAATCAGGTTTCTGCAGCTGCTGGGATCAATTATTCAGGTGTGGGAGGAAGCAGGTGGCCACTGGTGCCTGTGATCACATCTTTACATTCCCCTGAGACCTTCCAGCACTCCTTCCTGGAAACACAGCCTCAGGCTTGTGAGGCACAGGGGCTGATGGCCCAGATTCCCCCTGGGATGCAGGAATCCTGGCTCCCTGCCTGAGCGTGGATAACACCCAGGCTGCCAGTCCATCTCGCACCCTGAAACGCTGCTGGTGCTTCCTCCCACCTTGAGGAGCAGATGAGATCCCAGCAGGATGAGCTGCACTTGCCCATCCCTCCCCAAAACCCAGCAGCCTTCCCTGTCCTTAGTGAGCAGTGATGAGAGTAAAACATTCAGGGGACTCTCAGTGCCCACAGTGAGCTTGAAACCCTAAAAAACCCTTTCCTATTTCCACACTGGATGTTGGGCACGTGGAAACTGTGGAAGGGATAGCTTTTTCCTGCAGCCCAGGAGAAGGAGTTGCTGCCCAGGGAACAGAGGGTTGGATCAGGGCTGTCTGTATGTGTTTGGGAGCGGCAGGAGGGATAAGACTGGGATAAGACTGGGAGGCAGGACCAGATTCTTTACCTCCCAAACTCCCCTAGTTTGCCCCGGATGCACAGACCAGAGAGGAAGGACGGGAAAGACGTTCCCAGTGTCACACCATAACCTGGGAGCAGAGAGTAGCATCCTTGTATCCCCAAAAAATTGTACTGGCTGCTAAGAGACCGGCCAGGAGCTCTGGAGAATTTTGGCTGATTTGGGGGTTCCTCACTGGCTTCCTGGTGTCCCATTTTCAGGATGGGCAGTGGCACAGGTGGTCTGATGGGTGGCTCTCCAGCAAGACCTGCTCTTTGGAAGGTGGCAGGGGTGATGTATTTTTGGCATTCTGGAGAAATCCTTGTGCCTCAGTTTACCTACAAGGAGAGGGGAATAGCAGGATGATTCCAGGTTGTCTCAGGGATGTCAGAGCCAATGTCCTGCAGACTTCCCTGGGTGAACGCTGCCCAAAAGTGGCACAAGATGCGCTGGTCCCAAATCCCAGGGCCGTGGGCTGGTCAGAGGCAGATCCGTGCCTTTGGGACAGACTGGATGTGAAGCAGGCACACCTGGATGACCACAGAGCATCCCGGGGCAGGCTCACACGGAATTCCCCAGGGATGTGCTGCAGGCCAGGCAGAGGCAGGGCCATGAAACGGTTAAAGCTGTATCGTGTGCTGCCTCCCGATTGTTCTGCAAGGTGTGTTGTGACATTTGTACTTCCTCTTGGCAGCCCGAGCGAGGCACGGGAGGCAGCGCAGGGATGCTGCTCCCCCCGCCGCCCTGAGGGGCTCGGGGCCACCATGGGCCTGCGGGGGCTGCTGGGCCGCTGTGCTGCCATCGCCCTCCTGGCCCTGCTCTGCGACGCCCTGGGGCTCCTCATCCTCCTCCTGGGCGTCTTGGCTCCCATCAGCTCCTGGGACTTCTTCGTCTACCTGGGGGCCCTGCTGCTGGCCTTCAGCCTCGTCTTCTGGGTCTTCTGGTACACCTTCAACATTGAGGTGCCCCTCGGGGAGCTGGGCTGCAGCTGAGCCGCAGAGCCACAGCGGGGACTCGCCCTCAGAGGAGCGGCTGGGAAGATCCAAAGCATCCCTCAGCTGGTGAAGAGCGCCCAAAAGAGACCGAAGGGAAGGGCCTGCTGGTCCTCACAGCATCGAGCAGCCAGATGGACCCTCAGGGGAAAGGTACCCACAGCTCAGCACGCCCAGGGATGCTTGGCTGGTGTGGGGGAATGCAGAGGTCCTGGCAGGGCAGCCGGAGCTCCCTGCTGGTGACAGGCGCTCTCAGGAGTAAGATTAGATTTTAAAATGCTCTGGAACAGATTAACAATGGATGGGAAGTTGGTTTTGCTGAGATGAATGGATTTTGGGAGGGCGTTTTGGTGGAATTCGGAGGGGGTGTAATTCCTCCATGCTTCCCATCAGATGGTGCTGGGAGAGGAAGGTCCTGAGGAGCTGCTGCTCTCTCGTGACAGCTTCGTGTAGCAGAGGGACAAGGAGCACGAGCCAGCCCTGGCCATCCACCCTGGGCAAACAGGGAAAGTCAATAAGGATAATCCAGGCTGTGCTTTAGCATCAGAAGCTCTGTGTGAGGTGTGAGGGAGCAAACCCAGCTGCTCCCAGGTACCCCATCTCACCCTGGGCGCTACCAGGAGGGTTTTCCCTGCAGGGAACGTTTTTCCAGCAAAGTAGTGGAGAACAGTGAAACCCAAGTGAAAGTTGTGTCACCAGGGCCCTGCTCTGATGTGCTGTAAGAGCCCGGTGACAAATGCTGAACACACGGAAACCGGGTACAAAGTGCCACGTTCGAACATTGGCTCTGAGATTAGGCCTTCTTAATCTCAGGCTTGTCTAGAACATGCCTGGCTGGTTTGGCAGCCACCCAAGGGGCACAAAGATCAGGTCTTGCCCGGTCTCTGCAGCCTGGTCCTGCAGCAGGAGGGACCACAGAGCATCAGCAGTGCCTGCAGGGGCTGGTGCTGACCTGGGAACCTCAGAGGGCTCCGTTTTGGCCCAAAGTGTGAGCAGCAACACCACAGCTTAGGGGAGCTGGAGATGTCTGTGTGTTGGAGAGCAGGGATGGTGTCAGCCTGGCTGCCAGCATCCCAGGGGCATTCCTCCTGTGCTGGCCAGGACAGGGGAGCCAATTAGCCTGAGGTAAATGAAGAGCAGCCCCACGGTGCTCGGAGCTGCCCAAAGCAGAGGGAGCTGACAGCAGGAGGGTGTCCCAGCCAGCAGCCGGCCGTGCACCCACACCAAGAGCCAGCCAAGGACGGATGGGTTTTAACGGAGAATGAGGCAACGAGGAGGCAGAGATGGGGGAGATGTCCCCATGGACACGTGGGTGAGTGTCAGAGCTCTGCTCCCTGCTGGCATCTCAGCCAGGCCAGTGCCCCAGGCAAGGACACAGCCAGTGACGTGTCCCCCTCTGTGAGCCACGGCAGGGACATCGCCCAGCACAGTTCTCTATAAAGCCTCTCACAACCAGTGAGATTCCTTTTTTAGCATTTGCTTATTTTTCCCTTGATTTCCTCTCCTGTTCGCAGTGACCACAACAGACAGATCCGAGGTTTCCATGGCTCTGCCCTGTGGGCCACAGTGTTTTACAGCCCTGCACTCGCCAGGGTGCCCAGGCCAGGAGTTCAGCTTCACCCTCACCAGGTCCCAGGGTGTTTTTCTACCCCTGTGCCCTCGGGACTGGGTCCTTCAGGAATTTCCTTGATGTGCCTCAGGATAAGAACCTGGGACAAGCATCAGTCAGATCCAGCAGCTCCAGAGAAGGAAGGGCAGCAGCAACCCACACCCTCTTTTATTTGCTCGGGGATTTTTAATTGCCGGTGCTGAGCCCGTCAACCCAGCCTGTAAAACCTGGCCGAGGGCTTTGTCACCACTCAAGGTCTGTCTCTCGCTGGGTGCGTGCCTGGGTGTGGTGCTCAGAGACAACATCCAGGGAACCCCGCGGGACCTGGGGCGAGGTCCCTGTCCCCGCGGGTCCCTGCTGCCCCCCGGGTGGATGGGACAGATGCTCCTGAAGGGAGCTTTTGGGGGCAAAGGCGCTGCCAGCACCTGGGACTGGATGGTCCTGTGCACTTCACCAGCACAGCCAGGGGACGGTTTGGGGATGGTGAGGGCTGGAGGGTGATTCCCACACGGGAAAGTGCTGCCAGCCCTGTGCCTGGACCTCCTGGGGTGTGTTCAGGAGTCTGTGCCCAGTCCTGTGGAGGAGCCGAGGCTCCCAGTGCACCCCCACACCCTGGGGAGCCAGACCCCAGCATCCTGCATGGCCCTGCTCGCACATTTCCCCTCTCTGATCCACCCGTGGTCTGTGACAGTCACCCAGTAGGATGAATGGGGCATGGGGCGCACAAATCAAACCCAGACACGTTCTGTATTTGTGTGCAAGGTGCCTTCAGCATCCTCCACCCCTTCCAGGCTGGCAAGGAGTGGCACAGGGACAGGCAGGACATGGTGGCTGCAACGTCCCTCATGCACAGGCAGGAGCAACCAGCCAGGCACAGCAAGAGAGGGGAAACCTCCCAGCTGTGTGTGCTCATGGCAGGGACCATGGGGTTTCTCCTGCCCCCCTGTCCCGCCGTGACCCTGCACACCCCAGCACCCCCAGAGCACCAGCTCTGATGGTCTCCAAAGTCCTTTCCATCCCAGGGACACAGCTCCATCCCTCTTCTGCTGTCCCCAGATCCCTCAGGCTGGAGCAGAGCCCGCTCCCGACAGCCCCAGTGGTGGGACAGGAGTGGGTGAAGCAGCTGTGGGTCCCCGTCCCTCGGTGCTGGGCTGCACTGGGAGCACTGGCCCAGGCTCAGTGAGATATTGACTCAAGGGCTTATCTTTTCCTCTGGGTTTTTGTGGTTTTGTGCTCGGCCTGTTTGCTCCATGCTGGGGGTTGTTCCAGATCCTTGGGCTTGGCACAGCCCCGTAGCCATGGCACAGAGCCCAGGTGGGCACTGGGAACCAGCAGCTCCTTCTGCTGCCTGACCAGTCTGTGCTCCCCCAGTCACCCCACTGACACCAGTGGCCCAAAGCCCAGCAGCCTCCGGTGCTTCCTGCCCTGACACTGCAACCCCAAAATGCTGTGGGGTGACTCCAGGAGTCCCCTCTCATGACCCGGACCTGCTCTCAGCAGTCTGGGCTCCCTCCCACTCTTCCCCTGGATGGCTCTGCTGCCATGGATCCTTCACTGGGCACCGCGACAGGGACCGGGGAAGTATCAGCCCCAGCAGTGCCAGCTGTTTGCTCCTGAGTCTGGATCTTCCAGGGAGGGAAAAATCCTCCTTCTGTGCCCAAATGTTACCAGCCTCACTTGTACCTTGAGCTGGGCTGATCCTGAATATCCCTGGGCATCCTGGGCACCCGTTTTGCTGCCAGGAGTCTGTTGGTGCTTCTCTCTGGGGTCTGTCTGGTGGGAAATGGTGCCCTGAGTCCTAGTGTTTTGATTTCACATCTTTATTGAAAGATCTTGAATTTCTCAGCTATTATCAGGGTCTTTTAAAGCATTCACAGCTCCTTCCACTTTCTGTTTACAGGGAGAGAGGAAAGGACAAGCGTGGATGTCAGGAGTGAGCAAAGGAAGAGGAGCAGCTCCACACAAGGACTCTGCTGTTGCTGCTCTTGCACAAGCAGCACTGAGAGCACAGCAGGGGCTGTGTCACTCTGCTGTGCTGGGGACACTGCCACAGCCACTCAGGACACCCCCCGAGGCATGGGCACCCCTTTGGCATCCTCTGCAATCACTTTGCACTCACCCCCTGCCCGCTGCTGGCTCAGAGGGCGCAGCACGAGCAGCCTGGTGGCCACAGAGCCTCTTCCCACTGTCCTGACCGGGGGCCACAGACCCACAGGGTCTGGCTGACAGCTCTGCCAACCTCACTGGAGGAGCGTGATGGTCCAGCAGGGCTCACACCTGGACAGACAGCCCGAGGTGCAGCTCAGTGCCCAGACTGGGACCTGCTCTGTGCAGTGATGGGAGAGGCAGACAACAAATCAGACAGGACAGAGGGTTCCCAAAGCAAAATCCATTGCTGAGGGTCTCAGGTGTGTTTTACCTAAGGTCCCAAGCACTCTCTAAGGGCACTTCAGGGAACACTCAGAAGACCTTCGGTCCAAAGAGCTGCTGGAGCTGAGGAGAGCTGCAAAGGCCAGGAGAGGATTCAGCACTTCAGCTGCCAAACCAGGGGTGGCTCAGCATGGGCACAAACCCCCGGCTCACTCCAAATCCAAACCTCAGGGGAGGGAAGAGGAGAGGAGGCCTCCTGGTCTCCCACATCTCCATTCTCCTGTGTTCCTGATGCAGAGTTCAGCTGACCATGAAGACACTTGTGTAGGATGGAAGCATTTATAACACCTCTCAAATATATAATATCTATCAAATATATAACAATCAAGAGGTTGTTCAGCACTCTCCTTTACAGACACCTCTCTCAGCTGTTTAATACTTCACCAGAATTTATTTCATTGTAATTTCCCATCCTGAGGAATCTGCTCTGAGATGGAATTTGGTTCTTCTCTGCAGAGCAGCTGGCAGGACAGTGCTGGCACTCAGGGATGGGGACACTCACCTGCCCCACTGCCCAGAGCACAGCCTGCCCAGGCAGGACCTTACAGGTGACATCAGTTCTTTGGTGTCCTTGCTGTCCCCGGTTTTAGCACTTTGCCCCTGCAGCAGAGGCACTGGGGTCTGGGGGGAGTTGTTCAGAGTGGGAACTGCTGTTTGAGGGGGAACCAGCAGCTCTCCTGTCTCCAGTTCCTGGGGCGTGAGGCTGGTGGCAGTGCTGGCATCTCAGGCCCTGCCACGAGAAGGAATCTGGTGTTCCCTGTAGCTCTCAAACCATTCTGTCTTCCAGCCTGGGCAGGAAAGCTCCTGGCTCCCCTCCACAGCTGGGCTGGGTAGGACCCACAGCCTCAAAGCACTGAAATGACTTTGGTTTGAAACCGAGGCACATTTGAGCCCCAATCCTGCCCTGGATAGGACAGGAACCTCCTGCCCCTTCCCCAGAGCATCCATCAGAGAGCTGTCCCACTAAGGGATGCCCCCAGGCTCAGGGAGCAGGCACAAGGGGATGCAGAGCAGAGCCTGTGCCAGGGGAATTGTTCTGTTCTGGGGACACCAGGTTGGTGCCACCTCTCTGGGACTGTTCCATTAAAGCTTCTGCCTTCCTCCCCAAATCTGTTTTTCCCCCAGCGGTGGTGCTGGGGTCAACAGGGACCTCTGGCTGCAGTAACTCCGTGGAGGAGCAGCTCTTACACGAGATGGGTGAGAGCTGGAATTTGGGCTAGCACTTGTGGGGTAATTCAGACCATCAGTGGAAAATGTCAGCATCATTAACCCTTCTCTGGCAATGTGGAGAGACCCCTCCAGCGCAAGGGAGCTTTTAAAAAAACATCTTTAATAAGTACAGGTACTGTTGGCTCTGCTGCATTTGCAATCAATGAGGCAGTGGGACATTAATGAATTCTTTTCCCTGCAAATATAAAATCCAATCGAGAGGATCTCTGAGATTTTCGCAGGTTCTTAAGACTCTGGAAGCTGGTGTCAGGAGCTCAGGAGCCTTATCACCGAGATAAGCAGCGGTGCTATCTCTGCAGCGAGTGCCCTCTGCCCTGGGCCAAGCCAACCCTTGCCAGGGCAGCGTGCCAGCCACGGCCAGATCCACACATCCAGGAAGGACACAGGCCTCAGCCAGGAATTTCATCAAACTGAGTGTCCGGGCAAGTGCTGGGCTGCCCCTGCTGCCTCCAGAGCCACCTTTGCCCATTACCCCCAGGCAGAGCCAGCCTTGCCCGGGGGTTGGAGAGGGACCGGCACCCTCTGACCTGAGAGGGGACCCCAAACTCCTCCTGCTGCCCCCCCGGACCTGCCCAGCCCCAGATGCTGGGGTGGGGGACAAGCAGGATTTGTACATCCTGGAGAAACTGGTTCTCCCAGGCTGCATGGCCCCTCCTGCAGCCATCCCAGCCAGGAGCAGGGGATGCCCGGTCCCTGCCACAGCCCCGGTCCCAGCTGGTTCCAGCACAGCCGAGCTGGAGGGATGGGCTCCAAACTGGGATTTAACCCTCCCCAGCCCTGAGGGTGCTGGGGCTGAGGGATGCTTTGGGGTGGGATTCAGCAGGAGGAGCAGCTCCTTTTCCTGTCCCATCAGGTGCCACTGTGGCTCAGCCACTGTCACTCAGGGCCGCCAGGGCAGGGGAGGCTGGGCATCTTTGTGCATCCCTGTACATCCCTGTGCATCCCTGGGCATCACTTGGAACATCCCTGGGCATCTCTGGGTATCCCTGTGCATCCCTTGGACACCCCTTGGACATCCCTGTGCATCCCTGGACATCCCTTGGAACATCCCTGAGCATCCCTGGGACATCCCTGGGCATCCCTGGACATCCCTTGGAACATCCCTGAGCATCCCTGGGACATCCCTGGGCATCCCTGGACATCCCTTGGAACATCCCTGAGCATCCCTGGGACAGCCCTGGGCATCCCTGGACATCCCTTGGAACATCCCTGAGCATCACTGGGCATCCCTGAGCATCCCTGGGACATCCCTGGGCATCCCTGGACATCCCTTGGAACATCCCTGAGCATCCCTGGGCATCCCTGAGCATCCCTGGGCATCCCTGAGCATCCCTGGGCATCCCTGGGCATCCCTGAGCATCCTGGAACTCACTGCTGTTCCAGAGCCAGGCTGGGAGGAAGTCCACCACCAGTGACAGCTGGGTGACCCTGCTGCCCACCTGGGGCTCGTGGCTACTGCTTCCCCTGAGTGGCCACCAAATAATTTGTGGCTGTGGTTACTGATGCTCAGCAGTGCCTCGTAGCTGCTCCCCACCCACTCTCAGCACAAGCAGTGCACAGGGAATGAAAACCCTGGGACCAAACCCTTCCACCAGGCAGGGTCCAGGTGTGGCTGGAGGTGACATCTCACTCCAGCAGTCACAGTCATCAGTTATCCCCAAGGAGAGTCTCCCACAAGGATCCCTGCAAATCCCAGATGTCACAGCAGCCACCTGCAGTCCTGGATTGTGCCAGGGCCTGCCAGCTCCAACCCCTGGGGCATCCAAGGAGGGTTTCCTAGGATGGAAACATGGCACCTCGAGCGTTTTTCCTAGATTTCCACACCTTACAGTTAAGTAAAGTGACCCCGGGCTTTCCTGTCCCACAGGAATGTATCTCAGCTTCTCACTAAACCCCTGAATCCCTCCCTCAGGTATCCCATGGGGGATTCCAAACCCTGCTTGTCCTCAGCCTGGCTGCAGGAAGGGCTCCCATCCCTGGATCTGGGCGTGCCCAGGGCGTTGGTGCCCCGCAGCACCCGGGGGCTGGTCAGGCACAGCTCTGCCACAGGGGACATTTGCCATCAGCCAGCAGATAAATCACTCTGGGGACAAGGAAAATGGCTTTCCCAGCTCAATTTCCTGCTGCAAAATGGGATGTCAGTTAAGGCAAAACCCGTTCAAAAGCAGCTCTTCCCAGAAAATGCATTTGCTGGTCTTTGCCAGCCATTACTGGAAGGAGAATGCAGACACCTCTGATGATATTCCAGGGGTTTTTCCATGGTAGATCACAGAGCTTTTGACAAAAAGGATCTGTAAGGATGACACAAGGAAGTGTAAAGCCTGTTCAGGCAGCTGAGTGAGATGAGTCCGAGGGTGCTGAAGTGACCCAGGGTGCTGCAGTGACCCAGGGTGCTGAAGTGACCCAGGGTGCTGCAGTGACCCAGGCAATGCTGAAAAGGGCAGGGCTGACCCCACCCTCCTCTGCCCCTCAGCTTTGCCCCTCTGCCGACAGCCACAGGGACAGAAATCAGCCCCTCACTGAGGGACAGCTCCAGCCCCGCTCCTGTCCCCACGACCCCTCGGTGAGGGCTCAGGGATCTTGTCCCGGTGAGCCACTGCTGCCGTGGGCACTGATGCCACAGTGGGGACAGTGGCAAAGCCCCTCAGGCACTGCCAAACCTCCAGGCTCGTTGTAGGCTCAGAAAACTCCCGTCCTGCAGTGCCCCGGGAGAAGAGCCCACCCAGGGCCATGGAATGGACGATGGAAAAGGGTGGACAATGGAAAAGGGAATCTGCCACGTGCTGGAGATGGAGCCAACGGGATCTTGGAGAGCCCCAGGGGTAGGGACAGCCAGGTCAGTGTCACCTCCCATCCGTGTCCCACAATGGCCCAGGCAGCCCAGCCCCACTCCAGGCTGGCTGCAGGACAGGGAGCTTGGAGGAGCCTCCTGCTCAATTATTTATGGCCAGATCTGGCTGATGGAGCCGGGGCTCTCTGAGGCCACTTCCTAATGGAGCCGCAGCCGTGCCTGCCCAGCGAGCACTCCTGGGCCTGCACAATTCCCACTCCTCCCATCCCCGTGCCATAAAAATGCCACCTTCTGCTGCTAATGATGCATTACTCAGCCATTGCTGGGGCTCAGAGCCTGCTGCCATCCTGCAGAGACAGGGGCTGGGGCGTGGGAGGGCAGGGTGTGCTCTGCAGCCGGGGAAATGGCACACACCGGGATCTGCCAGGATCCTGATGGAGCAGCCACAGCCCAGCTGAGATCGGGGGCACCAACGGGCACAGCTGGGGCACAGCTGGGCACAGCAGGGCCTGCACAGAGCCCAGCTTTAGGCAGAGGAAGGCAAAGAGGTGGCAGGGGACACCTGGGGATGTCCCAGCACCAGCTGGAGCCCCAGCCCAGCGAGCAGGGTGTGCCCTCTCCCTGCAGGACAGCTCCTGCAGAGGAGGCTCCATGGCTGATGGGTGAGGCAGTGCTGGAGGATGACTCAGGACTGGCAGAGCTCCTGGTGGGATGTTCTGCAGGAGAAATGTTAAATCTGCCTTGGGAAGCCCTGCCAGCCCCTCAGCTGGTTGGGCTCTGTTCCTTTGCAGCACTGGCTGCGGTTCCCCGGGACCCTCTCCTGCCCATGAGGACATCCCAGAATTGAACCCCTAGAGCTGGGAATGTGACCTGGTGTTTGCACAGCTCGAGGTGCCATGTCACCAAGGAGGGGCTCATGAGGGTCAAGGTGTCATGGCATGGCTTAGGTTCCCTTGGAAAACCCTGTGGCTCATCCCCACGCCCACTTTGTCTGCTGCCCATCCCTCACGGAGAGCTGTGGACACCCACCCACCCATCCATCCATGCACCTCCCAGCCCCTCATGCTGCCCTGGCCCTGCAGCCACACCAGTGCCATTAGCTGAGCTCTGTGTGCCCTGGCCCTCCCCAGTCGCAGGAGAGCCACTGGCTCCCTCCCCAACCTCACATCAGGCCATAATTGCCCTAATGGGCTCTCCGGGACACCTGACCTATGCGCTCCACTGGCCACGGCCTTGGGTGACCCCTGCTGCTGCTGACCAGAGCCTGGACACTGGGCAGGGGACAGGGCTCCAGTGTCACCCGTGAGACAGGGGATGGGAGACTCCAGGGACGGAAAGGGGAGATGGGGAGCTGGGCCAGGTCAGCATGGAGGTGACTCTGATGGGAGCCACGGGGTGGGCTGGGAGTCAAGGGGACATTTGAGATGCGACATCAGTGACACAGAGGCACAATGGAGCCAGGGCACCCAGGGCACCCAGGACGGGGCCAGGAATCACCAGCAGCCCCCTGATGGAACCCAAGGGAGAGCTGTGTGCCAGGAGCCCGAGGGTGCATGGGCCAGGTGCTGCCCGGGAGCAGGGATAGATCAGGAGGAAGGAGTCGTTCCCTGGGAGGTGGGGACGGGGTGCTCGGCACAGCATTTCCCGGGATATCTCCGGTTCCTGCTGCCCCGCCCCCGCCCGCCCAGGGCTGGGGCTGGGGGCTCTGTGGCTGCCCCTGCCAGCCCTGCCCGCCATCCCTGGCCAAGCAGTGCCAACCTGTGGAAAACACCCTCTTCTCCTCCGCGGGGGTGATGCCCCTGAACCCTCCCCATGGATGTCACCCCCAGCCTCAGTGCCCCCTCTCCCCACGTCCCGTGAGTGCCCCTGACACAGCACAAGCCACCCCCATCCCCTCCCAGTGCTGCCACCGGAGCTCTTCCCAGTCCCCACTGCCTTCCCAAAGATCTCCAGTGCTGCAGCCACCCTGTGCCACCTCCCAGCAGCCCTGTGCCAAGGGGCTGGTGCCCTGGCACCCCGCATTAATTGCCCAGACAGACTAATAACAGGGTTTATTGTTAAATAATGAGGCGTGGATCATGATCAGGTCAGCACTTCTTATGAAACAGGGTCTCCATTCCAGGGCGGTGTCTCAGGAGCTTTTCCCCAGTGCTTCACAGAGGGGTCGGGGCCATGGCACCCCAGGTTTGGGTGGGGACACTGAGGCAAGGCTGGGGGAGTACAGGAACATCACGGGGAGCAGCAGCCCAGCAGAGCAGTGTCCCCAGCTGTCACCCCAGGGACGGCAGGGGACATCACCAGCTCCTCTGCCCCACGCTGCTGCCCCTTCCCAGCCCCAAGTGGTTCTTATTTGTTGCCCTGAGATGTCCTGTCCGGTCCCAAAGCCACCTCAGTGGCACTGCTGGCTCTGTTTGTCCCTCCCTTGGGTGCATGGGAACCTTGTGCCAACCCTGTGCCCCCCTGTCACCTCCTGTGGGGGATGGTGAGGGACAGCCTGCACACGTTGGGGGACAGTGAGGGGTGTCCTGCTCCCATTGGGGTGCCTGTGAGGGACATCCTGCTCACTTTGGGGGACAGTGAGGGATGTCCTGCTCACCCTGGGGTGACACTGAGGGATGTCCTACTCACTTTGGGGGACAGTGAGGGATGTCCTGCTCGCATTTGGGGACACTGAGGGATGTCCTGCTCACATTGAGGTGACACTGAGGAATGTCCTGCTCACATTGGGGTGCCAGTGAAGTGACACAATCCCAGGTGACAGAGCGAGAGCAGCACCCACGGGGCCAGGGACTGGGTCAGGAGGACAAAGGTGATGAAGGTGCAGACTGGGCTGGAGACAAATGTCACAAGTGGCCCCAGCACCAGCAGGTGTGTCCAACAGCCCCCTTCCCCCTCCCCTGAGGGCAGGCACAGAGATTCCCAAATCCCAGCTGTGCCCCCCTGCTGCTCACTGCCCTCCCAAAGCAGGGTCCTGAGCTGGGGGCTGACACTGGGGTCCCCTCAGGTGAGTCCCAAGAGGGCAAAGCCAGGAGGCTTGGGGGGCTGAGCAGTGTCCAGCGTGTTTGGCACAGGTGAAAATGAGCCCCTAGGTGTGGGACCTCAGGAGTGGGATACAGGGACAAGGAAATGTCACTCTGCCACGGGGCTCTGGCAAGGACAGCAGGGTGGGATCCCAAATCTGCCCCCTTATGGTGGCCAGAACTTTGGTTTCCTCCCTACCCCGCACCCCAACCCCTGACCCCGGGTCCCCAGGGTAGGAGGGATGCTGTGACAGTGGGAGGACGGCCACGACCCAGGGGAGCTCAGAGAGAGGTGAGGGAGGGCACGGCTGGGACTGCCTGTGGGATGAGCTGGCCTCCCTTCCCACGCCATGGCACTGCAGGGAGGCTGGCACAGGGGGAGGGTGAGCTCAGCAGGGCCAGCATCACTCTCTCCATCCTCTGGTTTCACTGCCCTCGTGCCCGGCAGCTGCAGGCTCTGGTTTATCCGTCCCTGGGATGGAAGCTGTGAGTTTCTGCTCCAGGCTGGCTGCATCACGATGATCCCGACATCCTGGGAGCTCGGGGACCTCCAGCAGCCCCACAGCCTCGCAGCCCTGACCCTCTGGTGCACAGAGCCCTCAGCTGTGCCTGCTGCCAGTCCCAGCCTGCCCGGAGCTGGGGAGGAGCTGGGCAGGACCAGCACAGCCCCCTCGGGCCCTGCAGGTGCTGTCACAGGGTGCAGGAGGATCGTCTCCAGTGAGACCCTGCAGGAAGCCACCAGCAGGGTGTGTCTGGCCATATTTCAACCAAAAGGGACAGAAAATGCCACCAGTGACACCGTGAGCACCTGGAGATCTGCAGGAAGGTCTCAAAGTCCATTCAGATGAGAGAGCTTCACCTGAAGCTGCTTCTGGGCTTTCTCCAGGAGCCTTTAGAGAGAGGCTCCATCCCCAGCTCTGTCCCAGGACCAGTGACACCACTCTGGTGTCCCAGCTGATACCATCCCTGCTACAAATCCCTCTTGACCAGCAGTAGCCACGGCAGCACGGCAGCCAGCATGGCCACGGTCAGGACGAGCATCACGGCCAGGGCCATGGGGGACTGGCAGCACTTCAGCCCCAGGGCCGGGCTGGACGACACCGAGCTGGCCGTGTCCGCGCCGCTCCTCCCGCCCAGGGAGCCACAGTCGGCGGCCACCAGCGGCATGCCGTGGTCGCTGATGACAAAGATGTGAGCTTCCCGTGCCAGCACCCCCGGGAGCCCCTGCGGGCCCGCCGAGCACCGCTCCAGGCTCTGCACCGGCATCACGAAGTGACTGGGCACGACCAGCGTGTTGCTGGCCTCGCTTTTGGCCACGTGGGACAAGGAGGACGGCGACAGAGGCATCTCCAGCATCCGGGGATCGGTGCCCGGCCGGGGTGGCCACAGAGCCTTCTTCTTGCTGAGGAAGGTGACATAGCGGCACACGGGGCAGATGATGCTGCTCTGGACGTGCCCGTCCAGCTTGGCCGAGAGCAGGCACTTCACCAGGCAGTCGTGGCAGAAGGTGTGGCCGCAGCTGAGCCGTCGGTGAGTGGCGTCCAGGGGCTGGAACTTCTCGTAGCACACGGGGCACTCGGCCGGGGCCCCCTCCTTGCTGGAGGAGGTCTCGGACATCCCTGCTGTGGTGGCCATGGGAGCTCCCCGGCTGCCAGGGAGAGGCACGAGGGGTTAATCAGGGGCCGGGTGGCAGTGATTAGCACAGTCCATCTCTTCATCTCTCCTCCTCCTCCTTCCTGTTCTCTTGCCACTGCCCTTCACCCTCACAGAAGGAGGGGATGGGTGCCTGCAATGGCCTGCACAGGGCAGGGCACTCTCAGCAGCATCAAATGCGGCCCTGGGGGCAAGGGACAGAGTATGGGAGGATCTCAGCTCCAGGGCCCTCCAGGGCAATGATCCCTGGCTGCAAAACCACAAGGGCCGAGAGCTGAGCCCCCGGCTGGAGCCGTGTTTGAATTCCTGGTACAGGCTGTGCCATTCCAGGCACAGGCTGTGTCACGAGTGCCTCTGTGCTCAGCTGCAGCTGCTGGGAGCTGGGAATTCCCACCCCACCATGGAACCTGCCAAGGACAGGGAGATGCTCCCATCCCGGAGAACTCAGGGGGACAAGGGGAGCTTGGAGCAGCCAGGTTGGTGGAGCCGGTGGGAGCCACAGGGGACAGAGAGGGAGGTGACACAGCCAGGGCAGACAGCAAACACCCACACCGGGCTCCTTCCAGGCTGCTGGGGGCTGGTCTGGGCAGGTGGCCAGGCCATGGTGGTGGCCAGGCTGTGGTGGTGGCCAGGCCATGGCATCTCCAGGCTGTGTTCACACTCAGGCCGGAGCTGGGTGCAGCCAGCGAGGCTGGAGCTGTGTCAGGGTTAGTCAGAGAGGAGGGCAGAGCTCAGCTGCCCCACCCTGGCCCCGGGAGCAGGGCAGTGTGGGGTGCTCTGAGCCCCAGATCTGTGTCCAGGCTGGGGCTGAACCTCTGCCCTGCATCTCCACGGGCAGGGAAGGGAGAGGGCAGAGCAGAGAAGGGAAAGGGGAGATGTTCAGCTCAGCTCCCTTCTCTCAGACCGGCTCAGGAACCAGAGCTCCATCACAGCCGCAGGTCTTTCCAGACCTGGTGGCGTTTTCAGACCCCACCCAGGCTGCAGCCCTTTTCTCACGCGTGGCTGTGCCACGGACACCCTCTCAGCCGCTCTGGAGGTTCTGCCATCGCTGCCCTCCTGCTGCAGGGGAGTCACCCTGCCCCGGCACGGCCACAAGGACACCACGAGCCGCCCCCTCCCCAGGCACGGGCATAGATCCAGGCTCCTGCTCTGGTTCAGGAGGGATCAGGGATTGCTGCTCCCCAAGGAGTCCTCACCCCCTGCTCCCCGAAGTGCCCTTACCTGCTGTAGGGCCCCAGGGCAGGGGCCCCTCCATGCACGGCTGTCTCCAGACACGGGGCTGGCCCGGGAGAGTACCGGGACACCTTCGGGACACCGGGACACCTTTGGGACACCTTTGGGACACCGGGTGCCGGCTGCGTCTGAGGAGGGCGCGTTGTGCAAGGGCTGGAGCGGGACAGGGCAGGGACAGCTCCCGCGGAGTGAATGCGGAGGAACCCGTTCGGGCTTTAAAGGGCTCGCATTGGCCCGCTTGGCCAGGGAGTGGGCGAGGAGCTGGCGTCAGGCGTCGGGGGCAGGGACAGGAGGCATGGTCCTGCCTTCCCCGGTGTCCCCGGGTTCGTCCCTGTGGGGTCAATCCCAAGGAATCCGGCACTGAAGGGGTGCCGGGACCCCTCTGGAGCTGCAGGGCTGGGTGAGCTGCACATCCTGCACTTGAGCCTGCACCTGGCCTGGGCTACTCTCTCCGCTGCCCTCATCCATGTCCCCGAGCTCCCTCCCCTTCCACCCCCCAATCACTCCCCCCAGTCCCTGTCCCGTGTGCTTAGACGGGACCAGAGCCCCGAGTAACAGTGAATGACCCAGCAAAGACCCTCGAGCAGCCAGGGGGGCTCTGCTGTTGTGTCCCTGCCCTGGAGTCTCCCAGCATCTCCCCGAACCCTGGTCCAGGTGCAGTAGGAGCTCCATGGGCTCAGGGCAGGCAGGAGCCCCCTCCTTGGCCATCTCAGCAGCTTCAGGTGGCTCATTGGCCACCACTGGCCACGTGCAGCTGGAAATCCCCTCAGAGAAGGTTCCCTGGCACAGGGTGCCCAGAGAAGCTGTGGCTCCCCCTGGATCCCTGGAAGTGTGCAAGGCCAGGCTGGACAGGGCTTGAAGCAGCCTGGGACAGTGGAAGGTGTCCCTGCCCATGGCAGGGGTGGAAGGAGTTGATCTTTAATGTCCCTTCCAACCCAAACCATCCCATGACACAGGGAGCTCTTGCCTTGGGGCAGGGAGCGGCCCTGCAGGAATATTCCCAGCTTCAGAAAGGTCCCCAGGGCTCCATGGAAGAGGATATGACCCCTGGTACCCAAACCCCAGTGAGGCAGGCCCTGCAGTGCCTCCGTGGGCCGTGCAGGGCTAGGGCGGGGCTCGGGCGTGGGCAGCAGTATCAGCCACCTGTGGGTGCAGTGCTTACAGCACAGGGCTGGTTTCTGGAAAGAGAAGTGTGGGTGCAGCCCCACCAGGGCACCCTAGTGCCCCCAGGGGTGCCCTCTGGAGCCCTGAATCCCTGTCCCTCCCTGCAAGGACACCCTGAGCACATCAACGCCTTCCACACCTCTTGGGCTCAGGGGTCGAGCCGCTCTGCTTGTTATCCCAGTTTTATTGAGAGGATCAGAAAACGAAGGGGAAACCTCTCCAGGGAGGGGGGTTGCACTTTCCCTCCTGGGATAGACATCCCTGTCCCCTGGTCCCTCCTGGGACAGACATCCCCATCCCCTGGACAGACATCCCCATCCCTGATCCCTCCTGGGACAGACATCCCTGTCCCCTGGACACTCTGGAAGCTGCTGGAGGTGCCAGGGCTGCTTGCACCCACCCAGATCTCCAGTGAGTGATCTGGGCCAGCGAGAGCAGATTTGAGGCAGCCAAGCATCTCCCCAGCCCCAGTTTGCTCCCCGCTGGCCCCGAGGTGGGGTGGAAATTCCTGTTTCCCATACTTTGAATGCTCCCCGCAGTCGGAAACGATGAGCTCATGGCTCTATACATAGGCACCAGAAAAACGAGTCTGCCTCCCTTTGCTGCTTGGACCATGCCAAAATCAAAGGGATTTGGGCATATCAGAGCCCCAGCTCTGTCAGCAGTTTCGCTCTTTCCCAGGCCTGGCTCTCCTTAGTGCCTTTGCCCCACTTCCATGTGCAGCAGGACCTTTCCTGAGGGACAAGGCTGAGTCTGGCAGTGCCTGAAGGACAAGAAACCAAGTTCAGGGGCAAAGCAAGTCCCTAAATACTGCCTGTATTTTTTTTCTCTAGGTTTTAACAAGTCCAGCTCATGGCCAGTGGTTCCATCCCCTCAAACCAAGGCTCCAGGATCCTTTGATCCAAGCAGGAAAGTGGCTCCAGGCTCAGCTTGTCTCCAGGGACCACAGGTGAGACTTTCTCTGTGCTGAGGTCATTGGCTGCCAGTGACCAGAGGACATTTCTGACCCAGAGGAGGATACAGCCCTCGCTGAAGGGTTTGGGGTGGCTAAGGTCCCTTCCCTGCAACCCCCAGCAGCATCTGGGAAGAGCTCTGCAGCCTTTGGCAAGGACAGGAGGATGCAGAGACAGCCCTGGAGTTCCACAGCAGCACTCAAACTTTCCCCAGGCCAGGTGTGGAGGAGGCACAATGAGTTATGTGAAAGTGTTTCTTTTCAAAGCACATTTAAAGCCACAAGATTGCTCCACATCTGAGCCTGGTGCCAGGCAAAAAATCGCTGCAGGTCTCAATGTTTCCACATCAAATCCATGCTGCAATTCCCCAGATCCTGAATGATGAAGCAGGAACTTTTCCGTGTCCCACATCCCTGCACTCAGCTGGGGCCAGGATCCCTGGGAGAAATCCCGGGTGGAATTTTGGTGGCAGATGCACACGGGGAGCTGTGCCATGCCCGTGCAACCCCCTGGGTGAAGCCTCTGGCTTGGGAATTCTGTAAGTGAATGATTGCCAAAAGCTGCCGAGGGGTCACCATGGCCACATCCATGCTCTCCTCTCCCAGAGCCATGAAAGGCCCCTGAAAGCCTGTGCTGGGCTGGTGTCCCTGCCCAGTGGCGCCAGCTTGTCCCCAGTGCAGGGCAGGGCTGGCTGCAGTGGGGAACAGAGGCTGCCCCTCCTCTCTCTCCTCCATCCTTCCCATACTGCATCCATCACTCCTCTTGCACCCTTTCCCCATCCCCCTAGGGGTGCCTGGTGCCTGCCCCATCCCTCCCAGCTCACAGCCGGTCCTCCCAACCCCCCTCAGGTTTTCCCCTGGCCGTGTTCCACCTGCAAAGCTGAGGTTTTTAGGAGCTTCTTCTCAACTCATTCTCCTCCCACCCTTCCCAGCCCCAGCTCAAACACAGCGAGTCCTTGGCGTTGGTGGGAATGAGGTGAAGGCAGGAAAAGAGTAAATTCATGTTTGATCCCAGCCCAGGGAGATGTTCCAAGCTGGGGGAGAAGCTCAGTGAAGCAAAGTTCATTTTCCAGGGCCGCACTGTGCTGGTGGAGGGTCCAGGAGTCCTGGGCCCTGGGTTAGATCCAGTTCTGTGCTGTCTAAAGAAACTCAAATAGCTGGGAAAACTGGACAACTTCAGGGGAATCCAAGCTCTTTAAAGCTTATCTGTCTTCCCCCCTGCTTGCTTTGCTTGAATTAGAGTTGGAAAATCAGTGTTTTTTCCTTCTGGGGGTGTCCATTCTGCTCCTCAGGCACCTGGCAGAATGGAGCCCCACCACCAGGATGCCAATTTAGCCAAGATAGCCTAAAATGCGTAACAAAAGCTCCTCGTTCAGCTTCTCCTCGATGATTTTCGCGGTGCCCAGGAGATGGTGCTCTCGGATGTGCTTTGGCACCAGGAAAACAGTGCAGGGAGCACTGAAGGCGAGTCCAGGAGTGCCAAGGTGTGGAGGTGACGGTCCCCACCAGCTGGGGTGCTGCTCCTTCCCCACCAGGATCGACGAGATCTGCTCTGCCTCCTGCCATTCCATGGGGTTTATCCCACACCAAGGAACAGCTGGGTGGGACCCCAAACCCTGCTCAGATCTCTGTTCCCCTGTCACAGGCTGCAGAGGGACCTGGGTGGTGCCACAGCCCTGACCTGCCCCTGCCTCCCTGCTGCTGCCAACACCCCCGGGAATGTCCCTGAGCCTGGTGGGAGCCTTATCGGACCCCCCTGGAGTCTTATTCTGACACCAAATATCGGAGATTTGTCCCATCCCGCCCGTGCAGAGCCGCACAGCCCCACGCTCCATGGGCTTTCCCACGCCTGGGAGGGCAGCTCCGGTCTCCAGGGGCTCCTTCACCAGTTATTCCCACCCGAAGAGGTTTTCCCTGAGCAAACAAGATCACCCTGAGGGGCTGAGGGGCCGCAGGAGCTCCCTGGATGTGGCAGAGGCACGATCCGGCCCTTGTCCCCCTCCCCTGGCCCTGGGCTGCTCCCCACGTGCATCCCCCTGGCTCTCCACCTCCCATCCCTGCCCGGCCCCTCCGGGATGCCGCTTCCCAGTGGGATGGAGTTGCCGCAGTGGGAATCCCGTGTGCCTAATGGGGAAACAATGCGGCTTTGAGGGCCGCGGGCAGATGCTCGGGGACAAGAAGGGACTGTTGAGCAGCGGCAGCTGGGGCTGGCAGCTCCCCCCACCCCTGCACAGAGCCGTGCCCGGCCGGGCTGAGCTCCCCCGGGGCTCAGGCTGGGGGTCCTGCCCGGCCCCAAACCCTGCCGCCCCTTCCCGGGGCCGGGGCCAGGATGGGGAGCAGCAAATCCGACCCGGGGAGGACCCAGCATCAAACCCTGCCGTCAAACACGGCCAGATTGATCCCTTGCTTGTCACCCTGCCCCGGTGCCCACCCAGCCCCTCTGGGGAATCACACCAGCCCCATGTAGACCTGGCACTGTCGCTGTGCCCGTCTCTGCTGTGCCATGAGCCATGTCACCCCAGGGGTGCTGTAACCCCAGTGCCCACTGCGCAGAGGGGATTGCCTGACTCCCTCACATCATCCCCTCCAGGCAGCTCCCTCGAGCCTTACTCCAGGGGGGAAGGCATAGAAACCCCACAATTTCAGAGAAAACCTACTGGAACTGGGGATTTTGAGCCTTTTACCCAAATGGGATGCTCCCTGTGGTTTAGGCTGACCAGTGGTGTCTTGGTTTGGCTTTTTCCTCACAGCCTGGCTCCTGCGGGGCTGGGATTGCAAAAGTGTTGCTGGCTTTAATGGGAACGTGTACAGGTCAACTTCTCACCCTGCAGCAGCTCTGGAGCAGCACAGAAAGAAAAGGCTCAGTAAAAGGAGCACTAAATACTCAGTTTGGGTTGATTTAATGGTTTTTCCAATCGTTTGACCACACACTGCAGTGAGTGGAGAGTCTGCAGGAGGAGCTGCTCCACCACCCCCAGGATCACTCAGCTGCTAACCAGAACCTCAAGTGGGTTCTTGAGAGGAGGATGCTCAGCATAAAGTGCAGTGGCAGAAGGCAAGAGGGGTTGTCCCGTGGGGTCTGCTCTGCATTTTGGCTGCCTGCAGTCAAAATAAGGTTAGGATAACGCATTGGATATCAGAAGGTGTTGCTACACTGAAAGGGTGGTCAGGCATTGGAATGGGATGCTCAGGGAAGCGGTGGAATGACCATCCCTGGAGGTGTCCAAGGAACACCTGGATGTGGCACTCTGTGCTCTGGGCTGGTGACCAGGTGGGGCTTGGACACAGCTTGGATTCGATGGTCTTGGACAACCCTCCAAGACAGGGATTGGTGAGGAAATCCCTGCTCTTCTCCAAACACCAGTCCCAGTGGTTACTTCTCCCTCCTGAACCTTCACCAGTGTCTCTCCAAGGAAATTCTCAGGTGCACCTGCACCTTGTGGGGCCCTACGTCTGGATCCATAATTCCCAGCCCATAACTGATCCCACAGGGCCCCA
>VZRV01003640.1:34136-147246 GCA_013398115.1 Falcunculus frontatus | reverse complement strand
GGCTGCGCTCGGCCGCCGCCCTGCCCGGCCCCCTCCGCAGGGACCGCGCCGGGTGCGGGGCCGGCCCGGCCGCACCTGGGGCTCGGAGCTGCCCCGGGCCCTGCCCGCCGCTCTGCCGGCCTGGGCCCCGAGCGTGGGCGTTTTCCTGTCACTGGCAGGGAGCTGGACGCGTGGTTTGCCTCTGTTCTCGTAAAATCCCTGATCGATCCTATGCTCGAGGCGCAGCGTCTTTTTTAGGAAGAAATTCCTCCTGGAAATGGTGGTTGGATACTGGAGTGGGCAGGGAGGTGGTGGTGCAGTCATCGTCCCCGGAGGTGTTCAGGGAAAGGCCGGCGGAGCTCAGTGCCCTGCTCTAGGTGATAGGGGGCTGTTTGGTCACAGGTTGGACTCGATGATCTCAGAGGTCCTTTCCTGTGATTCTGTGGTCTCTGTTGGATGTTTGTCAGTAATTCAGTGAGGGTTTTTCTCTGAGGTTATCCTCCCCCTCAGCCCGGAGAGCCCTACTGTGTTCATCTGAAGGTGCCCAGCCCCGAGCAGCCCGTGCCCCGTGCTCGGGTGATGAGCGTGACCCGAATTGCAGCAGACGTGCTGGAAGGGAGGCACTGACGGGAGAGCAGAGACATTCCCCGAGCCAGCCCTCAGCCGAGTGACTCCCACCAACACATTCCTCTCGGGAGAGCTGTGCTCTCCCACCCGCAGCCCAGTCTGCACTGGGAGTGACTCAGAGGGCTTCTCTGTTCCCTCTGCCACTCTCCTGACTTGCTCACAAGTGCAGGGGGTGGAGGGCACTTCTGGATGCCTGTGGCATTTGTTGCCTGAGAGGTGATTTAATACAAGAAACTGCTGTAAAAGAGTCCCTTGGATTCTTCAGAAAAATTTTTTTCTTCCTTCATTTTTTTTCCCAGCCCCCCCCAAGAAACAATTCCTGGACACTGCAGAGAGCTGGTGGCCTTTCCAAGGTCAGTGTTTTGTTAGAGATACCAGTAACTGTGAGAGGAAGAAGCTGTCCCAAGGCAGAAGAGAGACTGGGAGGCTTTTAGATATTTATAAGGGGCTGCCCAGGGATGTGGTAGAGTCCCCATCCCTGGAGGTGTTCAAGAAACTCCTGGACTCAGTGCTCTGGTCTGGTTGACAAAGTGGTGATTAGCCAAAGGTTGGACTTGATGATCTCAGAGGTCTTTTCCAACCTGAATGATTGTGTGCTTCAATATTTATTTATTTAAATGTCAGTGTGATGTGTTTGCAGTGTGACTGCACAGACAGGCTGGTTGATGGTGCCAGTTAACTGTGGCTGCCCAGGATGTGGCAGGGGTGGGTAAATAGTGTGGATCTGGGATTAACAGTGTTCGGTCTGCCCTGGAAGAGATCCCCTGTCCTGTTTTCTGGCTGGGCTGTGCATTTCTGTATTGTTGCATGTGTGGAGGCAGAGCCCAGGTGAGAAGATTTAATCCCACATGCCACTGGGAGTCCCAGAAGTGAAAGAAGCGTTCAGAGGCAGTGTCTGTGTCAGTGTTTGAGTCGCCTTCCTTCCTCTTCAGGGGAAAACCCTCTTTTTTTTTTCCCCTGACGTTTCAGAGGTTGCAGATATGTAAGATAATTCCTCATTTGGTGGAGAAGGACAGAGAAGAGAAAGGAAAATAAGAAAGTAGAGAGAAGGCATGAGACTGATGATGTCTGTGACCTTGGTGTCACAAGGAATCTTGTCTCTGGAGATGCTGCTGGCAGCAGACTGCCAAGAATTACAGCAACAAAGTACAGTTTGTGCCCTCAGTCCATTACAGTTGTTTTTTTGAGGTGCCAGGAAAGTCAGACTGCAGAAAGGAAATGGTATTTTTGTAGCCCTTGATGTTTGTGACACCACAAACACGATCAAGATAAGCTGGGGAGTGTGTTCAGCAAACTGCCTGCACTGCTGTGCTGCCCTGACCCCCGGGCAAAGCCAGCCAGACCCATCAGAGCAGATTTTTCATGATGTGGTTGTGTCCCTCGAGGGCTCTTCTGTCCCCACCGCTCAGTGGAAGGTTGTGCTGGTTCCTTTTCTCGATCAACATAGAATTTGGGGGATTATTTTTAACATTCCTGTTGTTAAGTGCTCGCTGCAGAGCCCCTCTCTGCTGGGGGCTGGTCTGTGATGCCCTTTTGGGTGGTGTTTTTCAAATCCATTTTACCCTTCTAGCACTGGTGGAACTTCAGAGATGTAAAAGCAACAGAATTCAGTCCTTTTGGCAGGAATCTGTGCTGAGTGCTTTTCCCTTGGAATTCCTTGGTCATTCTGTGGTGTCCAGAACATCTCACCCTCTGGCCACTGCCTTCCCAGGAGATGTTGTCATCGGGATGGTTTGAATTGCTGGGGTAACAGGGGGGCCCAGGGCACCTGGAGCTGTCCCTGGTGCAGGCTCTGTGCTGTGTGTGCCACAGCCTCTCAGGTAAATCATTCCTGCTGGGTGGGTGCCCTGGGACTCCTCAAGGTCTGAAGAGAAAGCAGGCAGCTGGGAGCTGGAGAAGGTGGAGTTGGGTGGGTGATGTCTGGAGGGGTTCAGGTCCATGCCAGCTGCCAGCCTGGTGTGGGTCAGGATCAGAGCTCCTGGTGCCTGTCACACCTCACAGAGCTGCCTAGGAGGGAGCAGAGACTGAGTCAGGGACAAGCATATCCTTTCCACAGCCTGAGTTTCCTTCTCAGTTTGCTCTTTACGCCACTCTGTGTGGATTCATCCCTCTGGAGTTCCTGGGAGCAAATTGTCCCCGTGCTCAGGCCAGGTTGTTGAGGGACACGCACCTCTCCAGGGGCCCTTCCTTCACCTCTGCAGGTCCTGAACCTGCATCAGGAGCACCAACTTCTTCAGGTTTCCTTTTTTAGTCACTTCATGGAGTTACTTGGGAAGGAACAGAGGTCAAATGTCTGGAACTTTCCGTGTTTGTGAAAGCAATCAATGTTTTTTAATACAAAATTCTGATACTTTGGGTAGTCCTTGTTTGATTTCTGAGAAGAGGCTTCTTGCATCAGTGTATTTCTTCTGGTTTCAAGGCTTCCAGCCCAGTGCTGGCTCACTCTTCAAGGGTTTTTCTGTGACTGGGTATCAAATATTCACCAGACAGATGAGTCTTGGCCATGTGGTGTAGAGCAGACATGTTATATTTGATTAACGAGGCTGTTGAGATAACAAGGCTTTGCTGTGTGGTGCTTGGTTTATCTTAAAGGCTTTTCTGAATTTGGCACCAAGTTCCTGCAGGTAGGAATTGGTTATCTCCTGCCTCCTGTGCTTCCCAAATTGGAAATGCAGGATTTATTATTGCAGCAGAGCAAGGAGCGTTGTGCTGACGCTGTGCTCGGTGACTTTCTTCTCTTCCTGAAAGCTCCTGTGCTGCTGTTGTAAGGGAGAAGGAGGCATTTGTTGTGGTTCACTCAAGAACATTCAGTTCAAAAATAGAACTGCAGGAGAAGGTTCACTTCCCAGAGGTTCAGTTTCATCCCGGCGATGGATGCAGGCACGCATCCAAACGCGTATGGAAATCCGCCGGCTCCTATTTCAGGATGAGCAAAACAAGCCCAAATTGATTGGTGGAATCTAATCCATGGCTTTTGCTTGTTTGTTTTCCATCTTCTAGTAAGACAGTGCACATTTGCTTTGAGTTTTGGCTGAAGTGCTCGGGTTACCTTGCTTTGAGTCTTGACTGGTTTGGTGGGCAAAAAATCAAGAGCTTCAGGAGTTTGGGGTTACCTGTTGGTCCTCATGGTTTGAGAAGGTGAAGAATGGTGGAAATAAGATTTCTTCTGCTCTTCTGCCTGTGAATCAGCTAAAAAGGGGAAGAGGAAGAAGAGCTGGTTGTGGACAGTCCTTCCTGCTCTGCGTGGCAGCTCTGGATGGTGCCAGCACTCGGTGACGGCGTCATTGCCTCCGAGAAGGGGGGACTGCGGCTGCCAGCTTGGAAGTTCTGTGATAGCCAGAGTGGGTTGTTATCTCGAGAACTGAAGGCCACATGTGAGCTTGGCAGGATTTCTCCATCAAGTCCTGTTTGAGGTGGTTGCTTGTTTAATTCCAAAGGTCAGTGGACATTTGCGGTGCCTTGAGGGGAGGGGGGAGCATCCAAGCATAGCAGGGGGAGTTCAGCCCTGTGGTTGGCCCTGTTTGAATGGCCTTGCTTTGCTTCTGCTTTATTTTTCATGTTCGGTGCTGAAAATATTGGGCAAATGGGGTTGTGAGGAAGAAAGCAGAAAAATGTGCAGAAAAACGACCTGTTCATGGAGATCAAATAATATTCATTCTCTCTATATGGCAGTATTTCTGAGCTGGTTTTAAATGGGAGAGTGAGAGGCAATTAAAATCAGGAGGAATGCTTTATGCAGCCACTTGAGATGCTGCAAGTACATCCAGGGTGAATTGCAGCGTGTGAGCAGTGCTCAAAGTCATCCCTGCCATGACGTGAGAGCGACTAAGTGACTTTGAGAGCAGGGAGGGCTGGATTCCCGACTGTGGGAAGGGGTGGGTCCCAACTGAGACATCGTGTTAGATTTCAGGTTCAGTGTTTTGGTCTTAGATTTCATCCCAAGCTTCGCTGCAGTCTCCCGTCACATGGAGAGCCCAGGAAGCTTTTTTAAGGTACCGTGTTACTCTTCAAGCTGTGTTTGTGTTTTCATGGCTTAGCTGGGAGGTGGCTCCAGAGAGATTTGGGGTTGGCCTTGAATACAAGATTCCTTAAATTGCTTGAAAAATACTGTCTGCATGTTCGATTGGTTACTTCTGGTGCATTCTTGAACCTTTGGCTCTCGTGATATCTGGAGGATACCGCTCCTCTCGTTTTAAGGATGCTTTCGAGATGGGAAAACACATTTGTCCCATACAAAACCCTCTAGATTTAGACAAGTTCTTAACCTACATACTGTGTTTTTTTTAGAGTCATTGCAGCGTGGAAAAGTTCTTTCCTTTTCACAGTGGAGAGTTGCTCTGTCCTGCTGACTTTGTCGGGGGGGGGGGCTTGAAAGGAGCCCCGGTGTTTGGAACGTAGTTCTTGTCTGGGAGCAGCTTTGGAGCTGGAGCTGTGCCCATGGAGCTGTGTTTTCCCAGGGCGCTGTGTGAATGCTAAGCTGTGTTGGAATGAATTTGAGTGGGCAGCAGCATAAGCCTGCTCTCATTTTCCCTGGAAGACGCTGCTGCATTGTCTTGTCTGCTCCCTGAAAGCCTCAGTGTTGTTTGTCAAAGGCTGGATTCTGCGAGTGCCACGTATGCAAAGAAGCCCTGAATAGGAAGGACTGGCCGTGCTGGTTCTCAGCTCCTGACAGAATTCCTGGAGCCGGGACAACAGGCAGCAGGCTGAGGCAAAGCAGTTTTTGTTGAACTCTTGGTATTCCCTGGGCATCCGCTCTCCCACATGTGAGATGTGTGGAATTGTCTGGTTCTGTTACATTGTCTGGTTATGTTCTGCTAACTCCTGGGATTTGCTCTCTGTTTGCACCATCCATGTTTTTGTGCCATCATTCTGAGGGAGTGGGCAAAGGTTGGTGGAGTGAAGGATTTTCCTGTGGCCAGGTGTGTGCTGGGAGCAAGTTTGGAAGCTGTCAGCATCTCCTAGCTCCCAGGCTGGTATTTTGGCCATGAACCACAGTGTCTGTGTGCTCTTATCTCCTTCTCCTGCCCCCCATGCCCACAGGGGAATTCAAGTGACAAAAAGCAGGTTGTGGGTGCTGGAGCTCAGCAGTGCACGCTGGCCTTGGCATCTGGAGCAGGGCTTTATGCAGTGCAGTCAGCAGATCCCAAATCCCTGCTGATAGCATTAGGGATGGTGGAAGACACAGAGCAGGGGCAATCGTGACCTACCACCCGCTTCACCAAGGTGGGATGAGAGAGCTGGAAAAGGTCTGGGTGGATTGGGAAGGAAGAGTTCCTGCCCAGGACCTGAGCCAGCACTGGGCTGAATCTCCTCCCTCCAGTGTCTGAAAGGAAAAGGTCTTTGCACAAGGAGTGGGGGGCAAACACACCTCCTGTCCTTGTGAGTCCCTTCCAGCCCTTCCTGTTCTTGCACAGGGAGGTGCAGGGATCCCTTGGATGTTTATTTCCAAGGGTGTGCCCCGTGTGAGCAGACAGGAAGGAGTCTTGTGCCTTATCTCAGCTACTTCTAGGAAATGATGTAAGATGCTTCCTTGTACAAGCTTTTTTCTAACCACATCCTGAATTTTGCTGACAGCTGGCTTGGCTGCTCACCTTTTGAGCTCAGCTCGTCTGGGGCTGTGGGAGCTGAGCCTGTGTTGTGCTTTGTCTCATTTATTCTAGGATGAATGTGCTCCCTGCTGGTCTGAGCCTCTCCGAGCGTGCTGGTTTAGAGCCGTAGAGGGAGAGGTAGAAGGGATTTATGGAAGGGTTGGATCAGTACTGGACAAGTGCTATGGACAGCACCCAGCAGTGCCTTGTCCTGGCAGTGGGAGTCACTGTCCAGGAGCAGCTGGACACACCTGAGCTTTGTCAGGTGTCTGCTCCCACCGTGGAACTGCAGCAGTTCAGGCGGGAATACCAGGCTCCACATCCACAGGCTTCTGTCTTGTCCATGAACAACAAATCATGGGATTTGTCCCTGTGGAGTGACTGAACTGCCTCGGGAACAGCTGACACAAAGAAATCCCTGTCTGAAATTTGTGATGGGAATGTCTCCACAGGTACTTTTCGTTTTGTCAGTGCAGGACAGGAAACACCTTCAGTTCTTCTGGGCAGTGTGAAGACCTGAGCCATGACATGTTTGCTTCTGCAGTAAAGCTGTGAAGTTAAATAAACGGAGTGTGAGATTTGAGGTGCTCCCTCTGGATAAATTTGCTCTCGGCTTGTGGCAGCTGCAGTCTCAGCTGGAGAACCAATGTGCCAGTTCTGCCTCGCTGTGTTTGGCCTGGCTGCCCTCTGACGAAAGCATGGGATTGTTCTGGCCCACTTTTAGGTGTCAAAAATGTGGGTCACTGAGATACAGAACACATTAGTGTGACAATTTTAGCCTGAAGGGACAGAGTTGGCTGGGAAGTGATGCCTGTTAGAGTGTGAAAGTCAGGACTTTTAGGTCAGCTCTTCTGATCAATGGGCTTGGTGCAGGCGTTGGTCACAGCCTCTGCTTGGGGCACAGAGGAGGTTGGGTTCACCCTGTTCTTTTCCTGGGTGGTAAGAACAGAATCTGAGGTTTGGCTTTTTGAGGAGGAGAAAAAGATGCCTTAAAGAGCTGTGGGATTGCTTGGGGAGGGTTCAGCAATGGCGCACCTCCTGGCTGGGGTCTGAGCATTCTCTTGGTCCTGCTGTGCATTTGATCACCTTCATCAGCTCTGAGATCTGGCGTGTGTGCTGAGCCCTCCACTGTCTCATGTCCCCTGGACCATATAAAAAGTATGTTGGGTTGTGTTTCTTGAGCTGGTTGATAGCCTGTGGAGGTCCAAGAAAAGAGGATCCCATGGAGAGGGGATCTCCACTGCTTTGGTGTGGGAAACTTCTCCTCTGAACACCTCCAGGCTGGAACACTCCTCTGTGACGTGACCGTATCATTTATGAGAGAGGCTGATCTTCCTTGTGTCTGTTTGAGGCAGCAGAACTATGTGGATAATTCCTGTTCCCTGCGTGTGACACAAGCAGGAATTAGCCAGGACTTGCTGCAGGAAGAGTAAATTGAGTTTTGATCTCCACTCAGAGCTGTTTGCAGTTACCTCACTTGGAGTGTTCATCCTGCTTCATTACTCACCTTTGCAGCTCTAAAAGCAGCTGTAGTGCAGTCGCTGTGTGGTGGCAGGAGGCAAAATCTCTTTAAGAGCATTTAATGAACTGAAGTGGAAACTAATAGCTGTAAATTTGAGTGTGTTACCAACTGTGGGCCTGAGTGGGCTTGTGGCACCAACTGGAGCTTCTGTGGCAGGTACAAAATACAGCCAAAACTTCTGGTCTCATTTCAGGCTGCTCCACAAGCACTTCCAGAGGCTGGGGAAAATCCTGTGGCTCATTGGGGCAGGTCTGTGTGCTGGATGAGCCCTGGGAGGGATTGTTGGCATCCTGGGCGTGCGTGCCGAGTCCTGAAGCCCAGGATTCAGCAGACCTTTTGGGGGTGGTCTGCCTGTGTTTGTGCTGAGTGTGTTCCTGTGTTTGTGTCCTGCAGGTCGTGTTGATCATGGACAGTGAAGAAATCCCTACTTTTTCGAGTCCAAAGGAGGAAACTGCATATTGGAAAGAGCTTTCCTTGAAGTACAAGCAAAGGTATTGTGGATTTGTGAGCTGAATTTGGTTCTTAATGACCAGAACACTGTTTAATCTATTCCTCTGCAAGGCCACACCAAGATGGTTATTAGCTACTTTAGAAAGAACCCGTGAGAATCTTCTGTAAAGGATTTCCAGCTTTAAAATTTCCGTCTCTGTGGGAGCGGAGTGTTTCTTGCACAGTGTCCCCATGCCAGGAACTGCAGGCTATGTTTTGAGCGTGTTTGAGCAAGAGCAGAGCCTTTTTATGATCGTGTGCACCTTTGTGTAATTAAAGTGCTGCCTTAAGTGCTATCTTGATGTTTTATCATAAGAAGGCGCCTTTGGGCTTGCCTTGTATCATTGCTGTTCCCTCAAGCTTCTTGTAGTGGAATTACTGGTATGAAAAGTGGCTGATTTGGTGTCTGCTGCATTTTATTCAAGTGTTCTGTAACTCCCGGTCCTGCCTGTACCAGTGGTTTGCATCTCTTAGGGGGCACAGGGCTTTTTGTTACCAAAAGTGCCAAGAGAGGCTGCTCTCTGGAGTAATGCTGTGCTTCTGGAGGGATTGGGGGTGGGCTGAGGGTTTTTTGGAGTGGGAGGCACTGGAGGAGGCTCCCAGTTTGGGTTTTTTTGAAAGCTTTCTTTGCATTCAGTGTAACTCACGTGCAGTTGAGCTGAACTTAAACCCCTCTCAAGCCCAAAGAGCCCAAGGTCCAAGTGGCTTTTTTCATTTGGTTTGGGGTTTTTTGGGAGGGAGGTGTTGGGAATGTGGAGGGGCCTGTCCATGTGGAGAACCCTAAGCTGTTCTTGTGTGTCAGAAATTCCACCTGAGACACCAATGGATGTGTTGTTGCCTAAAGCCTTGGTGGTTTTCTCTGCTGCTTGCTCAGGGCTGGGCTATTATGTGTGGTAAAGATGCAAATTTAATAAGCAAAGTACGTGGAGTGGCTACTTCTAGTATTTAATAACTTGCAGTGGTATGAGGTAGGCATGTTCTGGCTTCCTGACTCTGCATATTTTTAAGAACTTTAATTTTCCAGCTAGTGTAGAGATGCAGAAACTGTTGTTCTCTCTTCAGTTTTTGACCAAAATCTGGTTAAATGTTTGTTTAATTCATTGTCTGTACCATAAAGTCTGCTAGCAGTGAAAGCTAATGGAGCACAAAGTGCTTCTCAGGCTCCCATGAATCCTGTAAATAGCTTTGATTCCACACAGGCATTTAAGGTAGCTGTTGGGTTTGATGTAAGAGAATTAATTTCCTTCAATAGCTCAGCTTAATGTAATTTCTCCATTTTCCCATTTTTCTTCTTCCCCTTAGAGGTCTGTGCATGACACTTAAGTGCTTTAAAACTCCAGTTTTTCAGCTTGTTATTTTAGAAGAGCTGCAGATTTTGCTTTAACTTGGGAGATGCTGACTTTTCCACTGATGAAATCCTCTCCTTGCAGCTTCCAGGAGGCCCGTGAAGAGCTGGCTGAATTCCAGGAGGGAAGCAGGGAATTAGAAGCTGAGTTGGAGGCTCAGCTAGTGCAAGCTGAGCAGAGGAACAGAGATTTGCAAGCAGATAACCAAAGACTGAAATATGAAGTGGAAACATTAAAGGTAGGTTTTCTCTGTTGCTTTTCCTTTCAGCTTCATCTTGGATCTCCTTTTGGATCGTCTGGGCTGCTCTTGGGCACTGAATATCTAAATAAAAAAGGAGTTGTCTGGTTAAGATCCACACTGAAGCATGGCATGTACCCCAAATATGGCCAGGGACATTTCTGGCAGAATTTTTCTTGTTCACGTCATGAAACTTTGTCCTGGGGTTTGTGCTGGTTTGAATTCCTGAGGCTGTGCCAAGGAGGAGCTTTGTTTGTTCCTCAGGGAGCATCAACATAGCAACAGGGGACAACACAAGGGGTTTGTCAGGCCACTACCTGGTCACCTTTCTTTTAAACCAGTCTTTTTGCCTTCAGGGTCTCCTTGGTTTTATTAGACCCCAAAGAAAACAGAAAATGGGTGATTTGTGCACATCTTTCAGGGAGTCTCCGCATCCATTCACAACTGTATCTGTGGAGCCAGGAATTGCTTAAGGATCTGCATGGGCAGAAGGTAGCTCTGAATTGATGCCTCTGTGTTAACAAGTTCTTGCCTCCCTTGAAATCTTGAAAAAGCATCATTTTGGGCAGTGTTGGCTTATTTAGTGATGGCAGAGGTTAGAAATGCACTCAGTGGAAGGAGGGTTTATGGGATTACTTTGTGTCTCCAGTGCCAGCTGTACTTGTAGGGTCAGGATGTATTTTATGAGGTCAGTCGTTTCTCCATAAGCCTCTCTCAGTGCCCTCAGAGGGTGTTTGGCAGTGAATTCTTCTGAGGATGAGTTTGTAGGCCTGGAGGTTTTGTGACAGATTTCAGTGGCTCATTTTTGCTAAGGGACACATCAGACAATTTCTGGTGTCAGGGTGGGTGCTGTCAAGGGAGAAGCACTGAAGAGGAGGCTGTGCAGTTGGATTTCTCTCTGCCTTCCCAGAGCAGCTGTCAGTGCAGGCTGTGGGGAGCAGATGCAGAGAGGCATCCCTGAGAGGCAGCTGTGCCATGGTGAGATGTCTGGGCTTTTGTACTGCAGCCAGCTCTGATGCTCACAGCATGTTCCTTCTCCCTCTCCAGTGTCTGCTCTGAATTAGCAGCAGTCCCAAATCAGCGTTCTGCAAAGACAGTGATACTTTTTGTCCCCTTTTCCTGCTGATGACTTGGACAGTGCCAGCAGCTGATATTTATCTCCCTGTTCTTTGTTTCAGGAGAAACTGGAGCACCAGTACGCCCAGAGTTACAAGCAGGTGTCGTTGTTGGAGGATGACCTGAGCCAGACAAGGGCCATCAAGGATCAGCTGCACAAATATGTGAGGGAGCTGGAGCAGGCCAACGATGACCTGGAACGTGCAAAGAGGTGAAAGCTGAAAACCCCCTCTTCCCTTCCAGTCTGCACTGCAAAGATATTTTCTTGGCTACTCAGCTCGAGCATTTTATCGTTCCTTAAAAGGAAATAACAATCATAAAAACCCCAAACAGGCCCAAGACTTTGGATTGTTTGACCAGTGCAGTTGCCCCTCACCTCCATCAGCTGGTTCCTGTTGCAGCAGGAAGGGCAGTGGGACAGTGTGGTTTGTGCTCCTGTGAGGAACAAGCCCAGATCCAGCCAGGCCACTGCACTGCCCTTGGTACCCTCAACTAGATGACTTTTACTTGTGGTCCTCCTAGCTCAGAGCCCCTTTGAAGTCAGAAGCTCCTGCTTTCCATAGTCCCTGTTAAATGAAACAGGCTGAGGGAGTCTCCTGGTCCCTTGCAGGACAGCTGTAGGGAACAATCCTGCCCTTTCTAAGTGCCTGGGATGACCAGGCTGCTGCTGGGAACACCCAGCTTGGGAGGAGCTCATGCTTCCCTTCTGCTGAATGGGAATTCTGCCATTGATTCAGGAGAGCAGGAATGAGCCTCTGGCTATCTGGGAAAAAGATCTGAGAGCTGAGGCCCTGTTTCCAGCTCTTAACGTCATGACTAACTTTTGCCACTGATTTTGGGAGGAATTGGGCCTTAGGTAGTATCCCAGTGCTCTGCTTCCCACCTTGGCTGGGCTGTGCCTGTGCAGAGCCCTGAGAGCACAGCCCCACCTGAGCTGGTGCACAGATTAATGCACAGCTTTGGAGCATGGCTTGGGAAAAATGGAGCTGGCTGCTCTGGACTGGCTCTTTCCCACATCTTTGGTACATCCCTGAGAGCCAGATGCTATCATATTCTTTTCGTCTTTTTCTCCTGTTTCTTTGGAGTTGATTACTCCCTTCTGAGAAGCATTTCCATGGTTTTCAAATGCTTACCTTGAATGTAGCCCTGCTAACATTTTTCTTCTGTTATGGTTTTGAATAAGCTTTTATGCTGGCTGAGCTGGAGAACCTAATATTCTGGATTTTGTTTCTAGGGCAACAATAGTTTCATTGGAAGACTTTGAACAAAGGCTGAACCAAGCTATTGAGAGAAATGCGTTTTTAGAAAGTGAACTGGATGACAAGGAGTCATTGCTGGTCTCTGTACAGAGATTAAAGGATGAAGCAAGAGGTATGGCTGGTCTGGTTGGTTCTGTGTCCTGGTGCAGGGTTGCTTTGCTAAAAGACATGTGCGCCAAGCAAAGCTCATGTTTCTAAAAAGCCTCACATGATGAGACTTGAACTGGATGCTGTGGGTGTTACTAGCAGTGTGTTATTTGTATGTCCAGTGTAGCCAAAAAGAAAAATTTCCTCATTTGGGCAGGGTTAATAATGGATTAATTCAGGATTTTTAACACAAAAATACTCTGTTCCACAGATATAACAGAATTGAGGAAATGTGCTTCAAAAGTTCCTCTTGCTGTGGGTTTATAGGAAGGGAAAGCACAGGAAATGACAGCAAAATACAGGAGAAATGATTAAGTAACTTCTAAAAAAATCTCTCCTGTGTTCCTTCTAAGCCCCTTGGAAATTGCCTTAAATATCTTATTTAAGATATTCCAGTAAAGAGTGTATTTAGACCTGGGAGTGAGAGCTGTTTGGGATGGTATTCTGGGATGTGACTGGGAGTTGGGAATTCCCCAGTAGATTCCACATTGAGGATGCTGGGGAAGCATTTTTAATGGTTGGTATAAACTGATTTCTCTAACAGTGGAGGTGATCTGCTCACAAGCCTGTGCCAGCCAATAGTGTACTTTAGAGATTGGTGGTTTGCAACTTTGTTCCCTAAATGAAGCTTCCTAAAGTATTTCCTCATTTAAGGCCTGGACCTGAGTGTGAGAACACACCTGACAGCAGGCTGGGATTTTTTGTTGTTCTCCTTTGTGAACCTTTTTGAATCAAGTTTGTGCCCCAGAAATTGGGAGCTTTATTGGAAGCACAGGGATTTTGTACTGAATATGAAGAAGGAGGTTTTCTGAGGAAATATATGTATTGTAATTGGAGATCAGGGCAATAAAACTGAAAAAACCAGCAAAACCCAGGGGGCTGTTTTCTAGAACACTGGAACAATCAGCAAAACAGACATCTTGTTTCTTAGATGAGTCATTTGGAAATTTTTAGCATTTGTGAGTTATTCCCCCTGGCAGCAAGCAGGAACAGTAGCCTCTGAAAGAACTGGTGCTGTCAAACTCAGACATGACATTTCTGATTGAACAGCCTCATCCTCTTCTGGCAGCCCAGACAGATTTTCTCTTCACCTCTGCTGTTTTACTTAAAATCAGTTCTAAATATTTGTGACAACTTAAAAGCTGTAATGTGCAGGTAATTTTGCTCTTGTACCAGATTAAGGCAAGGAATAGGAGATCTGTGAAAATGAAGTTGTTCTGCCCAAAAGGGAACAACTCACTTGTCATGTTTGTTTTCATCCAGAGCCTTCTAAGAATTTGAGAGATCCATTGCTGGGCTGGGCTGGATTCTCTTGGTACCAAAAAGCTGTGGAAAGGGAAGGGGACAGGGTAGGGATAAGTCGGGAGGAGGTGAGAATAAAACCAGGCTTTCCTAATGCCCAGTCTTTTCCCTGTCCTTTGGACTGCCCTCCAGTCTGCTCCTTTACTTGCCAAGGTGTCAAGAAACTGGATGCAGCCCTTGGACTGCCTTTGGCTTGTGTGGATTATTAACTGGAAGGAGAATGCACGGAATAGGAAACACTGGAGAATAGGTCATTGCTCTGTTTTTCCAAGCTGTGTTTGAGCAGGAGCTGGGCTCAGCAGCAGCAGCTCTTTGTGTCCAGCTGCAGTTTTTGTAACATGGAGCTCACACTGCAAATGGGGAAAAATCCTGAGGCAAATCAGCTGCCCCCATCTCAGGGACAGGGAGCTCTCTGGGGCAGACAGGGCTGTTTGCTCCCTCCCTGTCCCAGATGGGATGGGATGGGATGGGATGGGATGGGATGGGGCTGCTCTGAGGGCTGTCCTCACTGCTGGAGGAAGCAGCAGCAGACACTAATCCGGGATTGTTGGCAAGTGTCCCCTCCCAAATGAACAGAGTGTTTGTGAGAGAAATCAGTCACTAATGTGGGATTCTGTGGGGTTTTTTCCTTCTCTCAACCCTCAGACCTACGGCAAGAGCTGGCTGTGAGGGAAAGGCAGCAGGAGGTAACCCGGAAATCAGCGCCCAGCTCCCCCACTCTGGACTGCGAGAAGATGGATTCAGCTGTCCAGGCCTCTCTCTCCTTGCCAGCTACACCCGTTGGAAAAGGATCAGAAAATAGTTTTCCTTCCCCAAAAGGTATCACCCATAGGAAGAGGGTCTGGTTGTGCTCCTTAGGGAACCCGAGGTGGATGTGGGGGTGTGGATCCCACACACATCCCTGAGGTGTGTTTGAATCCCGGGGCACTGTCAGGTGCATTTCAGGAGTAAATACCATGGAAAAGGACAGTGAAGCTCAGACACTGCCTTTGGGGGCAGGAAGAGTTTGCTCTCTGCAGTGGGTGCCTGCTGTAGAGCACTGAAGATATTTGGGAATACAGGGAAGTGCAGGGACTGATATTTGTGCTCACATAGGCAGCAGCAGTGATGGGTGAACATGGTCAGGAATTTGGAGTCTCTGTTACCACAGTGACTTTTCAGGGGTCCTGTTTCCTCTGTGAGGTAGGGGGCTGTTAGTCCAGCCCCTTTTCCCATCTGGAAGGCTCTGGACAGTCACAGGGATTAATACTTGATTTTTCAAATGAGAAAGAGTCGATTCCAGAGGGAGCTCTGGCTGGATTAGATGGATTGCAGTCAGTAGCCTTGCAGATGGAGAGTGCGTGAACTCTGCCTGGGGGGCTAATGGGAACGGGGGCAGTGGGCAGGAGTTAAGCTTTATCATTTTTCCCTGGCTAGTGATCCTGCAGTTATTGTGGGTAATTGTATGAAATGTCTGCAGCAAGATTGTAGATATGTTGGGTTTTTTTAATGTAGAAGCTGATTTATTTAAATTTTTTTCAAACCTGAACTGTGGAGGAGTGAAGTAATAAGATGTGTCTGTGTTTGCAGCTATACCAAATGGTTTTGGTACCAGCCCACTGACTCCTTCAGCTCGAATATCTGCACTCAACATTGTGGGAGATCTGCTACGGAAAGTGGGGGTGAGTGCTCTGAGCTCTGGGCTCTCCCTGGGGCTTCTGTCCTTGTGCTCTGTCCCAACACTGGGTACATGCTGGCGCTGCCAAATCATCCACATTCACTGCTTGGTATTTGATAATGCATTTTTTTTAAGAATTATTTTGATTTTTAAAGCATGATCCTATGGTTCTGATTCAGTTTGGGGTGACAAAATTCATATTTGGAGTAAAGGTTTTTCATGTACTGGGTTAGACACTGTCAACTTGTTCTTACCTGAACTGGGCCTGCAGCTTCCTCTATCTGGGCTGCAGAGCTGGAGCTCAGGCTCTGGGTGAGGGAGGAGCTGGGATCACCCTGCTAAGGTCTGCTGGTGGGAGAGCTGCTCTCCCAGTGAGATCTGCCACAGATACTGAAAGAAAAACCAGCCTGGAGACCTTTGGTAAGAAAGTGAGAAAATAAATCAGGAGAAAGCCAAATGCTCCCATCTGTGGTTGGTGGGGAGGTGAAATGCATGAGCCTTTAAAGGGATTACACTGTAAACAGGAAAGAAGTGCTTTAAACATCTGCTGCAGTGTTGTTCAGGACCCAGACTTGAAAGAAGAAATTACTTTGGAGCTCCCAGGAGCTTCCTGGTGAGCGGTGGTGGTTTGTGTTTGAGTAAAGCTCAGGGAAGCTGTGTCTGGCTGTGCCCTGTGCCTGTGTAACCACACTGAGCCCGGCAGGAGCTGCACTACAGACAGTTGTTTTAGCAAAGTTGGGCATGAAAAGTTGCCTGGCTGCTCCCATTTGGAGGCAGTGAGCTCAGCCTTGGTTGAAAGGGCAGCAGAACAGCTCGGGGTTAGCAGTGACATGTTTAAAAGGGGATCATTGTGAGTAAGAGTCTGCAGGGGATTTAGGGAGCTTAGTGACAATCCCATGTGATTACTCTGCAAGGACAGGAAATGCCAAATAAGCAAGCTTCTCTCCCAGGCTGCCCTGAGCCACAGCTCGGCCACTGGGACAGGGTTCCAGCTCATGCACTGCTCTAGGAACAATTACAGGGCGGTCAGGTTCTTTGGGGTTTGGCTGTGCCTCATCCCAAGCCTTACACTCCCTGTCTCTGCAGGAAGTTTCCCCTCTGCTCTCCTGCTTGCGGCTGAGACAGGGAGTCCTTGGCTCAGATCGCACTGGCTGTGGCCAGGGGACAATCTGTGACACCCAGAGTTGTCTACAGCTGCCTGTATAGTCCATAATCCCTAAATAAACTTCCATGGATTCCTAGGAGTCTGCACAGGCTTCACTTACCTGTGGCAGCATGTCAGTGCCATGGTAATGGAATATTCTGTGCAGAACAGCACCAAACCCCATATTTGGGGAGATGAATTCAGTTTTCAGTGCAGGCATTTGTAATGTTCTGAGTGCCCCCATTCACAGGGGGTGTAATGAGTAAGGACTTCCTGCTATACCACATGGATATTCAGGATAAGAGGGATGTTCAGCCTCTGATGGTGGCAGAAAGGGCAGGTGATGTTCTGGAGTAAAGGAGAGAATCAGGATGTTGCTCCTCCTTCGGGAGTCACTGGCACTGTATAGGGGAAAAAGACCTCACCTGTTTGGAAGGGTGGCAGTGGGGCTTCAGAAACTGACTTTATTTTGCAAGCCAAGATTAAGAAAGAAACTCCAGCAGGCATTGTCCTGGTGAAAAAACCAACTTTCCAGATGCACAGTCCCTCTTCAAACTTGAGGATTCTGCTTTAGGGTCTCAGTCTTCTGATCAGCTCACAGCAGCTGCTGAAGCAAGAAGTTTCGGTAACTTCTGCTAGGATTTGGCTTCCTTATCTTGGGTAATTATTTCAAAGTTCATCTGTTCTAGAATCTGAGCCCTCGTGGAGCTGAGTAATGCCTGGCAGTCTGCATCAGCATCTGTGTGTTTCCTTTGTGGTTGGGTGACAGAGGAAATGACAGCTTTGTTACCATTTTTTTGCCAAGGGTGATCACACTGGAGTCCTGATCATGGCACTCTTGGGCTCATGAGCAGCAAAATACTTCCTCTTAATGATTACTTTTTAATATTTTTTTTTCTCCCCTTTCACAGGCCTTAGAATCCAAATTAGCTGCTTGCAGGAATTTTGCAAAGGACCAGGCATCACGGAAATCCTACATTTCAGGGAATGTCAACAGCGCCGTGATGAGCAGCAATGGCACAAAGTACCCACACCCAGGGCACACGTCCTTCTTCGACAAGGGGTGAGCCAGGGCACAGCTCTGCCCTCGGAGGGGGGCATTTCAGCAGCTCCTTGGAGCAGTTTTCATGGCTTGTCCTTAGCCCACCGTAGTTTTCATCCTGTAGGAGAAATAACTCGTGGAGCAAAGTGTGCAGGGGGTTTCTGTAAAGCAGAGAGAACAGCAGTGTGGCTGTGCCTCAGCTGAGGTGGCAGTGCCTGTCCTGCCTGAGCTCTTGGTGGCTGCAACATCAGCCCCAGGCAGTGAGGAATCTGATGGCATCTCAGGAGCAGAGGAGGGGTTGCCACCTCAGGGCTGCTCTGGGCAAGTGCAGAAGCCCAGAGGTGGAGATTCCCTTGGAGCAGCTGGGGGCAGGCAGGGATGTTCCCTGGGAGGGATCCTGGGTGCTCACACCCCCTCCGTGAGGAGAGGGATGAACCATCCGTGGTGGAATTCTGGCTGCTGAGGGGTGGCTCCTCCCTGCTGTGAGTCAGCCTTGGAGCCCGGGATTGCTTTCCCAGAACAAGGACCCCGCATGTCTGCCATGCTCAGAGCTCTCTGGGATACTGGGAAATGCTTCTGCAGGAGGGTTTTCCCCAGTGCCTCCCAGCACCAGGCTCTGTGGGTGTGCAAAGGTGGAAAGCACAGAGTTCTCCAGGGTACTGAGGGCAGAACACCCTCCGTGTTCCCTGCATGTCTTCAGGTTAAACCTCCGTGCAATTAAGTGCTGATATTCAGCACTTCCTCAACCCTGCATTTGTTTTAAAGAATGAAACGAGCTGTTTCCAACCTGAAAGTGTCAGAGCAGCCAGCTGAGCTCCCCGCATTCATCCTCAGGGGGGCTGTGTGGGGAGCAGGGTGAGCTGCACCTTAAAACCTGGCACTCAGAGCTTCTAGAGCCACTGATGTTTGCTGCTTTGGGAAAGAAAGAGTTCAGAGCCTTAAAGTCGTGTGCAAATCAGCTGAGGTTGCCATGCCTCCCGCAGGGAGCAGGGAAGTGGTGGGGAGGGATTATGGCAGCTCTTGGCTATATTGAGGTGTGGTGTGACAAATAAGCTGATTGCTCTCTAGGGTGGGGGTCACTTTTAATTATGCAGATTGTCATCACACTCCTTATCTGGGCTGGTTGCCTGGAGGGAGGAGCAGGCTGGGGCCTAGGAAGGCTTAGAAAGCCTGGGAGGAAATGGTGCAGCATTGCACCATTGGGGTGTTAGTGGACAGGAAAAGGGCTGGAAGTGGTTGCTGTGATTGTCTGCGAGTTACCAGAGATGCTGCACGGCCCCACTGTCCTGTCCTTGTCCCCTGCACCCCGTGTGCTGTTAAAAGATTGGAGGCGTCTCCAGCTCTTGCCAAGCCCCTGCTCTTTGCTCTCAGAGGGGAACAGGGCAGCCCTGCTTTAGGGGAGGCCTGGAGCACAGCAGGGCTTGCGCCAAAGCTTGGCTGCAGCACTGGGGGAGTCAGGGCTTTCCTACTTGTTGAAAACTCAGCAGTGTCTGGTGGAAGATCAGTTTCCTGCAGATTTGTCCCTTCAGGAGCATGCAGAGTCTGTCCAGGTGCCAGGGAATGGCAGTACAGCACCTGAGGATGGTCCTAGGGATGGATACTTGCTTTTTGCTGTTGTAATTATTGTTAATTGGTTGTTAATGTCAGTCCAGTTTTGTCCAGGGAACAAAACTGCTCTGGGCTCTGCAGGGCCCTGGCACTGGGACAGCCAACCTGAGGTGCCTGTTCCCCTTCTTGCAGTCCTGGATGCCAAAGGCCTCATAGCTGATGTTTATTCTTGGTTATTTTCCTGAATCTCTTGGGCTTTTTTTAATGTAAGGAGCTGAAGTTTGAATGTGAGAAGTGCCTGTGCTCACACACAGCAGTCGGCGGTGTCTCTGCACTGTCACCCACAGCCCTGATCAGAACACACCAGGCCGTGAAATCTGGGTCATTTTTCAGTCCCTGATCCACCTTATTTAAAGGTTTCCCTGGGAGAGAGGGAGCTGTGGGTGACTCAGGTGCAGGAATCCTGGGCCTCTCCTGTGCTGGGTTGCCTGTGCAGAGGTCAGACAGGAGAGGTTTGCTGAGGTTCAGGTTTAACACCTTTGCTTGGCCCCAGTTTTTGCCTCAAGGGTTGTGCTCAGGAATGTCATTTTTGTGTGCATAAACTTTCCCTTTCTCTCCACTAGGCGTGAGAAGGTCATATTCCCCACCTTGGTCATGGGTAAATGAATTCATTTGCACTGATTGGCTGCATGTGGTGTAACCTGGGGCTTGGGGCAGATCTGGGGGCTCTGGTAACTGCACGAGGTAGTTGGTAGTGTCACACACTAATGGGCCCTGACCAGAGCCTGAGGCTGCAATTGCTCTTTCTCCTTACTTGAAATAAACCTCTCTGGTGCTGTGACCTGTTGCAAACATAAGCCTGAGTGCTGCTTGCTTTCTTGGTCTGTTTAATACTTCAGATTAAGTGCATGTCTCTGACTGAACTGGTCCCAGCAGGGATGCAGGGGAAGTGTGGCTTCATTGATGGAGTTCATCTGGAAGGTTTGCCCTTCAGTTTGGTTTTCCTTCAGCATTTTGTGGCTCTTGATGTGCAGTGATGTGGTTGTGGCTGGCAGGAAGGCAAGCAAGGGCACAGGTGGCTGGGAGATGGCCAGGGGTAGAGCAGGGAGGGGACACTGTGGGCAGGGACAGCAGTGTCCCTGCTCAGTGGCACCGTCCATTCCCAGCCGTGGCAGCTGGAAGCACCTGGGGCACTTCCAGCTCTCCAAGTGTGCTTTACCAGCTCCATTTCCCTTCAGGCTGGACTGTTCAGCTCCAGAAGAGTCTTCCACTGAGGATTTGTTGGATACTTAGAGCTGAGGGAGTCTTGGGCATGAGGTGCTGAGTACAAAGTACAGCTCGAAATGCAGGTTAATGAGTCCAAATTAGCAATCAGGGCAGAGAAAGTGGACATGGACACAAAGCCCATGGCACTGCAGGGACAGGCAGTCAGAAACTTCCCTCAGGAACCACTGCAGGGACCTTTCCAGCAGGGAATGCTGCTCCTGGCTCTGTCTGGAGCCTGGTTTCTTGGGAATCCCAGAGCAAGGGCATGGCACCCCAGCCAGAGTGTGCTGGGGTGGTCTGAGGGCCAGGGACATGGGGCAGGAGCAGGAGGGGGACATGGCTGGGGTTAATCACTGTGGGCAGGAGGCTCCAGACACCTCCCATAGCTGCTCGAGTCATTGGAACTGGAGCACGAGAGCTTTTCCCAGCTCACTCCTGGAAGCTTAGGCAGGACCTTTTATTGGTTATTTTTACACTTGCTGTGTTTAAGGTATTTTATTTTCCTTTAATTCTGTCTCCCACTGCAGTAATGCTGATTTCTTTCCCCTTTTTTGGTGCCTTTTCATGTTACCACCAGAAACCCAGGGCTGGGTAAGCTCCTCCCTAAGCTCAGCCTTAGTGCCAGCTCTCAGTATCCCCCAGCTGCTGCTGTTTGGTGCCTTTTGCTGTGGCCCAGCAAATCCAGGCTGCTGCTTCACCTTGGATGAAGAAAGGCAGAGCTGAGGCAGTGCTGCAGAGCTGGACAGGGAGGCAGGACCTGCTGAGCTTCCAGGGCTGGGGGGTTCTCCCCCCACCCTGAGCATTGCAGAGCCCCAGAGGGCAAGGCTGGTCTGGGGGAAGTGCTGATCAGGGATGGCACTGCTCCTGGGGTGGGATGGAGCTCCAGCCTGGAGCTCCTTACAGGAGAGGGGTCAGAGTACAGGTGGAAAAGCTGCTGGCCCCACAGGCTCCTCTCCCACCCCATTGGGAAGGAAGGTGCTCCACAGCTCCAGCGGGACGCTGGGGAAGGGGGAGCCTGTGGATCCTGGGGTGTGGAGGCACCGGGAACCTCCCCTGCATCCCAGGGGGGATTGGTGGGGCACAGAGACAGCTCTGCTGAGCTGTGGCACTGCCCACCCTCAGAGCTTGTGTGTGCGCGCNATTTGTGTGTGTGTGTGTGTGTGTGTGTGTGTGTGTCCCCTCCCAGGCACAGCCCCTGCTCCCTGCCCTGAGGGATCCGGGCACAGGGCCCTGGGGCTGTGCCCTCACTCTGGGCACACGGGCACCGAGTGCCAGGGGAGGTGGGGGAGGGGGCAGCCCTGAGGGATGCTGGGCCTGACCATCGTCCTCCTGGGACGGTCACCTCGGCCAGGGCTGGGCACTGACCTGGCAGCCGGAGCTGGGCCCTGTCCTGCTGCTGGCCCTGCTGCCAGGGACGCCTGAGGAGGGAGGAGCGGGGTCAGGGTTCCAGGTGCTGGGGAGGGGGCAGCAGTGCCCTATCCCGAGCTGCTCCTCCCCTAACGGGGCTCTCTCTTGTTCCCAGGGCAGTGAACGGCTTTGACCAAGGGCCCCCCAGCCTGGGGGGCTCCCGACCGTCCTCGGCGCCGGGAATGCTCCCCCTGAGTGTATGAGCCCGCAGGAGTTCGGACTTGGATGCTTTTCTCAGCCCACCATGAGAAGAACTGCTCCCGATTCCTCCCCATTCCCACCCCGCTGGAACATGACCCGGAGAGGAGACCCCGAGCCCACGGCCCTCCATGTCCTGTCAATACAGTTTGTTTTCTGCTGTCGCTGTAGTGGACGTTCTCTGCCCCGGCCCCACGAGCTGCCACCCTCTGCTCTGCTTGGGGACACCGAGTCCTGCTCTGCCTGGGGACACGCCTGGCCTCAGCGCCTTGGCTTTCCCCTCTCCTCTAACTGAGGTCTGACAGAGCCTTGGCCGCTCCTCTCACAGGCTGCCCTGTCCCTGTCCCCTCCCAGGCCCTGCAGCTGCTGCTCTCAGGCCTCGTGGCAGTGCCCTGGGGGGGCCGGTGGTGGTCCTGGGGCCATTTGCGCCTGGACCCGGCCCCAGGTCCTGTCTCGGTTCCAGCTGTGTCAGTGGCAGTCGGAGCAGGGCTGGAGGAGTGGCTCCAGCCTGGCCAGGATGGGCCCATCCCTGCTGGACAGCTGGACACACACAGAGGGCTGGGGCAGGGAGGGAGAGGGGGGTGGCAGCGCACTGGGGTGACCACCCCAGCCCCCCCAGATGCCTTGGCAGGGCTCAGAGTGGCTGAGCTGCTCCCCCTGGGGCTCCTGGCCTGGTGCAGGGGTGGGCGGTGCTGTGGCCAGGGGCTGTGCCCTCAGGTGCCCCCAGGGCTGCCCCACAGCTCCCTGGCCCTGCTGGACTCAGCCTCTGTCCCTCACCCTCCACACAGTGACCCCATGGGAGCTTTAGGAAGCTGCTGCTCCACCTGGCCCCAAGAACCCCCTGCCCATCACCCTGTGCTGTAGGACTGGATTGTCCAGCGTCACCTGTGACAGTTTGGGGCGACTGAGCCTTGTGGGTCTTTCAAGCAACACATCTGTGTGGTTTCTCTGTCCATGTGCCTCAGAGTTGGTGGATTTTTAGACTGAACCAGCATCTGGAGCCAGGGTTGGAGCTGAGGGTTCAGCAATCGTCGTTCAGGGGCTCTGCAGCTCCCAGGTGGTTGAGTTAAAAATGCTGAGAAAAAAACCCCACTGGCCCAGCAGTGGAGGTGGGATTGTCCCTTTGCCATTAGGGTTTGTATGGTCCTTCCTTCCTGTGCATCCTCTGCTGCATTTGACTGTTTACATTTGTTTTATTGTACATAGATTTGTAAACATAATACCTTTGCCTGAGGTCTTTGTACATAACTTGGGCTTTGTAGCTTTATTTATTCAGCCTCTCTCTGGCATGTTTCCATACAATATACCGTTCCACCCTGGTGCCGCTGACATGATGCGGTTTCAAAAGAATGAAAACAAATGAGAGTAATCTTCCAAAAATAAAGTTCTTTTAATGTGGAATCCGTGGATTTTGCAGAACCAGTGGCCGTGGCTCTTCCTTTGTCCCGTAGGGTTTTCTGCTGGTGTTCAGGCACTTCCACATTATCCCACACCCCTTCCCTTGGGAATGTGGCGCGGTTTGGGCACAGGGGAACGGGCCCTGCTGGGGCTGAGCAAACCCGGGCCCAGTCTCTGCTGCTGCCACTGAGGGCGGACACAATATTTCAGCTGGGGAAGTGCCGGAAGCCTCCAGCTGCTTCTGCGCAAGTTTTGCCTCCTTGGAGCAGCTGGAAGGAGATTCCTGTGCACAGGAGCCAGGCTGGGGCCCTTCCCAGAGCACTCCCTCCCCTCCCGTGCCTGGGGCTGCCACTCTCCGGCCCGGGGCTGGGGGTTTTTAACCTACTCACCTCCCTCCCTTCTCCCTCCTCCCCTTCCCACCTCCCTCGGGGCCCACCCTGCTCCCCCACCCAGCCAAAAGCTCCCATCCCAGACTCCAGCTCCTGCAGCTCCCATGCCTTCCCTGCCCCAGCTCTAGGGCAGGTTCTGCACCCCAGGACCCCAAAATATGGGATGCAACTGCTCAGGCAGGAGCCCAGAGCTTGCTGAAGGCAGAAGTGGGGCTGTGCCCGTGCCACAGCCCTGAGGGGCAGCAGCAGAGCTCAGAGCTCCCTTTGTGCTCCAGCTGAGCCCTGCCAGTGGCATTCAAAGGCAAAGGCTCAGCTCGGACCAAGCCATTGATGCTGTATTTAGGTCAAAATAAAAGGAAAAAAAAAGCAAGCAAACAAAACAGGAAGAAGGGAAAAGGCAGCTTCCAGTCATATCTCGTTTATTAAGGTCTATGCCAGCCTCGGGAGAGCTCTTCCAGTAAGTAAACAGAGCAGGCGGCCGCATCTATAATGAATAAATTTATTGTCTTACAAAAATCATTGTCTAGAAATATGGGTATACAAGAAAACAAGATATTTGCAGTCGGACGCCTGGTGGTCAACAGCCAGTTTGATTAAAAATATCCAAACACACACAACAAAACCTTTGCGACAGATGTTAAAGCTTTTAACCAAAAAGGGAAATCCATGGGTTTTGAGCATGTGGCAGAGGAAGTTTCCTAGTTAACACTGATTCATTGTCACTAATACCAATAATACCACTTGGACTAGAGAGGTACATGATATGAAGCACAGTCAAAATTAATACATTAAATCATTGTTATATAGGCAAATTATATATGTAATGTTGTCTTAGTACTGTAGTGTCTAAGGCACTTTCTGTAATGTCAGTTTTCAGCTATTTAAACAAAAAGAACGCTAACTACTCACTGTAATACTGCTCAAAATAAAAAAACAACAACAAAACAACAACAACAACAAAAAAAAAGGATTCACATCCACTGGCATGTTAACTGTAGGCAGGCAACATCCATCCATCCAGGGCGGGAGCCCCGAGCCCTGGCCCCACAGGACCCCGGGGCTGCCGGGGGTCCTGGAGCCTCCCATGGCCTGACTCAGCCTCACATTAATAAATTAGTTTTGCCTGTGCTGTGTGTTTATTTCCCACTGGTGTTCACATTATCCCAGCCTGGGTGGCTGCAGGGCCCCGGGGGCTCTGAGCACACAGGGCTGTACAGGGGACGGGGACCCACCTCGGTGTGCCTGGACTGCATGGACACGAACGGATGGAGCAGGTGCTGAGAACACTTCAAATGGGATTGCAGGATAAAAATGGACACTACTCACTCATCCCTACACTTCCCTCTAACACTTCCCAAGGCCATTTTTCACAGTTCACTCAGGGGTTGTGTGCGGATCACAACGATCGGGAGAAAAGAAAGAAACAGGTGCGGTTTGGTCTTCACTGATCTGAGAGACTGCGCCCAGCCCGGGGCCAGCGAGCCCGGAGCCTGAAGGATGCTGCTGGACACGAGGCATGCACAGCCACGGCAAGGGGTCTGTCCCGGCCACCCACCCGCTGGGAATGACGCTTCTGGATTGATAAAAAAAAGTTTCATCCTTCACATGATGCTTTATAAAATGGCTTTACAATGAGTATCTGGAAAAGAGATGCACTGAACAGAGACGATCCCGGTTGTTTACTATATATAAAAAAGCAGTTGTACCTATATCTGAAGCAGGGTACAGTGTGGTGAGGCTGGAGAGCCTTAAGACATGGTTGACCTATGATAAGGAACCTTGTAGCACATGCCGAGGGTCGTAAGGCAGCTTTCCGGCCACAAGGCAGTTCCGAGGGCAGGGCGCTCCGAGTGCTCCTGCCCGGGGCTGGAAAGGTCTCTGCATGCAGGCGGGGCCGGGCGCTACTCGGCGGGGGCGGGCGGAGCCTCGTTCACGTCGCTGCCTTTGCTCTCGGCGTCGTCGTCCGACAGCTCCAGCGAGGCGCCCTCGATGTGCAGCTGCCGCCGCCCCGAGCGGCTCGAGGAGAAGGTGATGGGTCCCCCCCTCCTGCGAACCGGGGAACAGCGGAGTGAGGGTCCTGCACAGCCCGGGCCAGCCCAAAGCACCGGAGGGGTTGGGCTGGGCTGGGGGGATCCTAAAGCTCATCTCATCCCACCCCTGCCATGGGCAGGGACACCTTCCACTGTCCCAGGCTGCTCCAAGCCCCGCCCAGCCTGGCCTTGGACACTTCCAGGGATCCAGGGGCAGCCACAGCTTCTCTGGGCACCCTGTGCCAGGGCCTCCCCACCCTCACAGGGAAGGATTTCTCCCAGTATCCCATCGAACCCTGCCCTCTGGCAGTGGGAACCATTCCCCCTTGTCCTGGCACTCCAGGACCTTGTCCAAAGTCCCTTCAGGAACTGAAAGGTGACAGTGGGGTCACGCTGGCAGCCCTCCCTGCTCAGCCATGTGGGAATGGGGCAGCTCAGCCCCAGGCTGCCCAGGGGGAACCTTTCCCACAGCGAGTTTCAAACCCCCCTCCCTGCCCAAGGAGGCAGAACCCTGAGCTCCAACACCTCTGGCACTCTGGAATTCCTGCTGTTTATACCTCACCTTTGCAAGTCTCCAGTAACCTGAGATGCTGTCTCTGCAGGAGCACCCAGCACAGACAAGAGCAGGTTCTGTACAAAATTCCAAGGCTGCCAAGGAAGCTCAGCTCAGCAGCTCCAGCCAGGCCGAGCCCCTCTGTGCCCCTCAATGTGGCTCATGGGCTGCAGGAGCCTTACCCCTGCTGTCCCTGGCACAGACCTGGATCCCACAGACCTGCCCTCAAGGAAACTGCTGTAACATCCCCAAAAGTGAGGGCCAAGAAAAATAGGGTCAGCACCAGCCACTGGAAAGGCACAACTGAGCCACCTCCTCTGTCACATTTACCTGTGGGTGGGTTGAAGTGGCTACCCAGGGAACCTGCCAATGTAAACTCTGAGGAGTTTGAGCTCAGGAGCTGTCAGGAATATCCCTGCGGAATATCTGTGATTGTTACCATCACCAGGCTCCAGTTTGACCCATTCCCTCATCTCAGCAGTTCCCCAGCTGGATGTTCCCCAGGGATGATGCCCCACGGAGGGTCTGTGGGCTCGGAGGGGCTCAGGTAAATCCCAGTCCCAGAGTTCCAGTGGCACTGACCTTAGCCTGTTTTTGAGGGTGCTGACCTCCCGGCTCAGCCCCTCGTTGGCCTCCGTGGCATCGTCCAGCTCCCGCTGGAGCTTGCGCCGGGACGCGTTGGCGCGCGTCGCCTCCTCCTCCGCCTCCTCCAGCTGCCGCTTCAGCTGCTTCATCCTGGCGTTTGCCTTCTCCATCTGCAGCCAAAGCCAGCACTCGGGGTCACCCCAACAGCTGCACCCCACTCCCTGCTCCCCCCGGCTGAGGATGCAGCTCAGTCTCAGTGCAGGCTGCAGCCAGAGAACGCCGCGGAGCTCCCGGGTCTGGAAGAGCTGGCTGGGAACAGCCCGGCCCAGCAGAGCTCATGCACACACAGGGAGAATCCCTGCTGGGCTTTCTCTGCTGATTTAATCATCACCATAGAGTCTCCTGGGTATTTCCATTCCAGTTCCTCTTCACAAGCCCTTCCCACCCCAAGGAGGTTTTACTGAGCCCCCACCCACCTGCTCCTTGTACTGGTCCGCGTGGCGCCGCTCATCCTCCACCTGCATGAAAACCTCCTTCAGCTTCTTCTCCGTGCGGCGCACCAGCTTGTTGGCAGCTGCTCTCTCCCTGGAATAATCCAAAGCCATTGTTTGTCCCAGTACTTGAGGGGTGGGAATGCGAGATGTGTCCCTCCTGAAGGTGTAACTGAGCTCTCTGAGCGTGCCAGACACCAGCAATGGAACTGACTCATGTGCCAGGGGCTGGCTGGGATGTAGGAATGTAGGGATGCTGGGATGCAGCTCTCAGAGCACAAAGCCTTAGCCTTGGGGCCCTGTGAGCGTGAAAAGAGGGCTCAGAGGGTGCTTTCACAAGGAGATTGGACAGAGCAGCTTTAAAGCTGCTGCTTAACCAGTAGCATGGTCCTGCTGCAGAGCCCAGGGCACAGAAAGGACAGAGGTGGTGGTAGGACACCCCCAGCTGCAGATGTGGGGAGGAACCAGCTAAAAAAGTGAATTCTGAGAATAGGATTGCAAGGACAGATGGATAATTCACTGCAGAAAGACTTCTGAAGAGCACAGGATTCATCTCAAACTGTCCCACATAACCTGTTCCTCTGACCAAGAGACTGGGATCTCAAGGGGACATTTCAGCTTGTCCCAGGAAACTCCTGCAGCACCTTGAGGCTCTGGGACATCAACACCTTGCAGAGTTAATCCAGCTGGTAGGAAGCAAATTGGTTCTGAAACTCCCAACCCCAGTTAGTCTACAGATGCCCTGTTAAAAGTGTATCCCCTACAAAGGAGTCTCCAGACCATAAACCCAAGGCCTTTCAGAAATTTCCAGCATGGAACTTTGAGCCATTCAACCCATACAGGCAACCAGGTTTTTTCCCCTTACTTGGCTTCCTGCTCGAGCTGTTCTTCAAGCTGTGCAATCTTGGCTTCTAGAGTAGAAATTGTTGCCTTGAATTTGGATTTGACAGAGCCCTCCAGTTCCTGCAGCTTGGCCTTGAGCTCCTTGTTCTGCCTCTCCAGCTGCTGCCGCGCGTTCTCGCTCTTCTGGGCCGCGCTGCGCTCACCGGCCAGCTCCGAGTTGAGCGTGTCCACCTGGCAGGGAGGGGACGGGGGTCACTCGGTCCCACCAGAGCCCACATGGATGTCACCCCCAGCAGCAGCTGCCCCTGGGCTCACCTGCAGCGTGGTCTTTCGGAAGCGCTCGTTGAGCAGCTCCATGTTGCTCTGCTCCTCCTCCAGCTCCTCCTCCAGCTGGGCAATCCGAGCCTCCAGCCGGCGCTTCTCGTCCAGCAGCGCTGACCTGCACAGGGGAAGGGGTCAGGGCATGTCCAGAGCCCACAGACCTCCTGGGGAGGTCACTTAGGATCAGGGAGTCTCCTGAGCTGGAAGGGATCCAAAAGGATCCAGCTCCTGGCCCTGCAAAGACACCCCAACAATCCCACCCTGGGCATCCCTGGCAGCGCTGTCCCAATGCTCCTGGAGCTCTGGCAGCCTCGGGGCCGTGCCCCTTCCCTGGGGAGCCTGGGCAGTGCCCAGCTCCCTCTGGGGAAAGAACCTTTCCCTGATATCCAGCTGTTCCCTGTCCCAGCCCAGACTCACTTCCCAGAGGCGCTGTTGGCAATCTCATCTGCCAGCTCATCCCGCTCCTGCTCCGCATGCCGCCGGGCGCGCTCCGATGCCGCGAACTCCTGCCGAGGGTGGGAAAGAGTCAGAGCAGCCCCAGGAACCCTGCACCTTCTGCACACAGTTCAGCCTCATAACAGCTTCTGGGAGATGCTGTGAACTGGGATATCCCTGGGGGCTTTAAATGGATAAGCCAGCAGGACACATCTGCTGGATATTCCCTTGCTGCCCTGGGACTGCAGTGGAGTTACTGCTCCCTGTCCCTGAAATGTGCCCCACGCAAAGCAAGGGGAAAAAATCTGTAAAGATCAGTAACACCCAAGCCCTCAGCAGCAGAAGAAGCCATTGTGCCACATGATCTGATAGACACAGTCAGTGTAAAGTAGGTGCTAAATTAAGCAAATGTTTTAGGTTCTCACAGAGTTCTCAGCATGAAGACAAAAATAAAAATTAAAAAGCTTTAGCACAACAGCACATACAGCACTGAACCTCAGATTATAAATCTCTTAAGTGGCAGAAACACCCAAGCATTTGCTAAGGACGATTAAATGCTCTACAAGTGCCACACTGATGTCTGAAGGCCACCAAAGTCCACCTGGAGAAGCTCCAGGCAGTGCCAGGTTATCTGTGAAGGCTCCAAGGGAAGTGTGGTGAGTCTGGGCAACTGCTGCAAGCCTTATTCTGCAGCTAAAGCAGACAGGAGAGGCACAGGGACACTGTGCAGTGTCTGACCTTGTGGCAGCTCAGGGAGAGAGTGGAAGATGAGAGATGCAGCAAGACTTGGAGCTCTTACATAAAGTGCCAACACTGATGCCCGTAAGAGAAAGGGCTGAGGACCTGAGAGGGCAGAGAGATAAACCTCCACACACTCAAATGGTTCACTGGGGCACCAGAGAGGGAACTGTAAATATATAAACCCTAAGAACCCATTTCAGTGCTGACACTGAGCTCTGCACCTCTCAGAGACACCTGAACCACCCAGCACACTGCAGGGAAGCCTCAAGTATGTTTAAGCAACAGTAAAGCTTCCCTGCTATCCAGAAAGTCCAGACTCCTGGAATGATTCCCACAGTGCTGTAAGGACTCACTGATGACCTGGAGCAGGGGAACCAGAGTTCTCCTGGCTCCCATTTCTCTGTTCAACTCACTACACTGTTTTTTAGTATTTTCGCTCTCTGTTCTTTGCCTTACTCTGGGAAGAAAAACAAATCTCTTGGATTTCCATCTCACCTCTTGGAGCTGGAGTATTTCTGCTTCGAGACTTTTGAGCTTCTTCTCACTCTCTTTGGACTGGGCAAAGATCTCATCCCTGGATGCTCGGGCCTCTTCCAGCTCCCGCTGGTAGTCCTTCATCTGAGCCTGCAGGTGGAAAGCAGGGTAAGGAACAGCCAGGCTGCATTAGGACAGTCACAAGATCCATTCTATCTCTGATGCATTTAAGAGCCCTTAAGAGATAAGGCTTTTCCCCCAAAGGGGCTTCATTCCACTTAAAGGCATTTCCAGTTCTTCTGTATTGTAAAATCTCATTTTCTCATCTTTCCATCCCTCATTGCCTGGTCAGAAATATCACATTCCAAGACTTCAATCATTCCACAGAATTATAGAGTGGAATTTCAGAATGACCTGAGCTGGAAGGAACGTTAATTATCATCCAGTCCCACCCCTGCCATGGACAGGGACACCTTCCACTACATCAGGTTGCTCCAAGTCCTGTCCAACCTGGCCTTGGAAACCTCCAGGGATGTGGAAAGTGGTTTTGTGGCTGGGGGGTTTGGAATGAGATGAGCCTAAAGGTTCCCTCAAACCCAAACCATTCTGTGATTCTATAAAAGGATGAGTTTTGAGTAGAGCATAAATCCAGGTTGGATACTCTCAGACCCATCAGTGGAGTCTGATTCTCCTCCTGCCTTCAGCTGCAGCTGCACTGAATGGAAGCAGCCCCCGGGCAGCTCCCAGGACAGATCCAGCTCCCTGATCAGCTGTGCCTACCTGGAGCTTCCTGAGCTGTTTGATGGCTTCATCCCGAGCCTTGTTTGCAGCCTCTATCTGCCCCTCCAGGTCCTTCAGGTCCATCTCCAGTTTCTTCTTGGCTGCCACGGCCAGCGCCCGCTGCTTGCGCTCGTCCTCCAGCTCGGCCTCCAGCTCCCGCACCTGGGGGCAGGACAGGGTCAGCCCCTGCAGGGCCACACGGCCCTCACCAGGGCACGGGCCCCAAAAGGCCTGCCCAGAGCACAGGGACACCTCTCCATGGGAAAAGGCCATGGAATGGCAGCTAAGGGGAAGGCACTGCCGATGGCAAGGCCAAATCCCAGATGGGAGCAGAGACCTCTGCACTGAGCAGAAGGGAAACCCGAGGGAAGAACTCAGCATCCGGAGCATTTCCATTTCAGCCTCCTGCCCACCACTCCCATCCACCATCAGGGATGGCTCCAGGGCAGATGTCACTAACTGATGGAAAATAAGAACTAGAATCACCTCATTGTGTCAAGAAAACAATGAAACCGTTCCCTCTGAATGCCTGTTACTGGCATTTATACACCAAAAACTTCTTTTCCCAAAACAAAACAGGAGTGTGTGAACAGCCAGGCCACATAGACTGAGCCAAACCTATGCAAAAATAAACCGAGCCAGAAATGCCACAGGTTACCAACAGAAAAGAATGTTTTGTTTTGAAGCAAATCTCCCTCCCAGTGCAAGGTCAGGAGCTCTTGTCCAGTTCAGGTAACAGCAACTTTGTGCCACAGTGAACTTCCAAACCCTCCAGGCCAGGCTTATTCCTAAGGTATCTCTACATTGGTGATTCTCAGATTTTGTTTTCTTGTGATAAATCTTGAAATTCTGGCTGGTTTATTCCTCAACATTTAATGTTAATTTAGAACCATCTTCTCTTACAAGCATGAAACTCTAAAGGCATTTCTTGAGGTTCTTCTGATCTCTGTGTTCCCAGAATTCTCAAGTCCAGTGAACCTGGAAGCTCTGCCATGATTTTCATTTAGGAAACCGTTCACTTAATTTTTGAGTCTATCTCAGCATCCACGGATTTGTTCCTGGATATCAAATAGGATGGGCTTGAACATGCAACTGAGAGATCCCTGTGCTGGGAACACCCCCAGGCAGCAACAGCCAAACCTTGTGGAGTGGTTTTGGAGGCCACGAGCAGCTGCCTGACACTGCCTGGTGACAGTGGCCAGTCCTCAGCTGGAACTATTGTATGGTTTGTAAAAATTCCATGGTTTGGGGTTTCCATAGGATGGAATCTTTAAGCAAAAAGTTTTATTTTTCTGGTAGCACAGAAGGCCCAGAATTTTGGCAAAAGACCCTCCCCCCCTCTGACTACAACACAGAGTAACACAGACATACTTGTTTCACCAGCATCCTCTTCTTCTCCTCATTCTGTTCATCTCTGGCTTGCAGATCTCTGTCAAACTGGGCTTTCATAGCCTGCATGTTCACCTCCAGACGGAGTTTGGCATCTTCTGTGGCCTGCAGTTCATCTTCCAGCTCCTCCAGCTGAGTCCTCATCTCCTCCACCTGCTGTTCCAGGGTTCTCTTGGACTTCTCCAGCTCGTGGACCTAAGGCACAAACCCTGATCAGAGCCTGTCCTTCAGGGACCTCACACCAGCAGCTTCTGAGAGCAGGACAGGTCGTCAGTGACTGCATTTGTGACACTGAGCTGGGCAGTGAATGACACCAGGCAGAGCAGCAGCTGTGGGCTGAAGCAGAGGCCCCACAGTGTCAAGTGCAGACCCACTCCCCTCACCCAGGCCTGGCAAATCTGCTTCTTGGATAATCACGTGGGGCTGTGACACAGGGACAAAGGCCATCAGGGAAGGGCAGGGGGCCTTTGCTGCTGTCTCAGCTGGGTGCAGGAGGGAGGACACTGAAGGGTCTCAGTTCTGCTCTGCCTTTTGCTCAACCACGTCCTGCAACTCAGCTTGACCCAAGGTAACAGAAATCCTCATTATCCCTCATTGGCACACAAAAATACACCCAGCAACACAAAAATGAAGTGGCTGCTCCCACCTATCAAAGCAGCAACACATAACCAGTTCTATCTGACCACAGTCCCACCTCCACTGATCCAAAAGTGAAAAACTGACAATTGGAATCCTCCATGCAGAAGGTGAGCACACAGCTTTTGAAGAGGCCTGATGTTAACGAGGACCAGCCCCTTACTGTGGGCATTAATTCCTCCAGCATTTTGGGGCAGCTTCAGAAAGTTCTGTTCTTGTGCCACAGACCCCTCTCCAGCCAGGGAGCTTTCCCTGCTATTCCCAGTGTGGAACCATACTTACATTTTTGCCCACATCATCTTTGGAGCTCATCAAATCTTCCATGTCTGCACGCAGCTGCTTGTTCTGCCTTTCAAACTCCTCCTTGGCTTCCAGGGCCTCCTCCAGGGCCCGAGCCAGGGACAGGGCTTTGGTTTCCTTCTCCCTCGCCTCTGCCTCAGCACGATCTCGCTCCTCTGCATATCTGGCAGAAATGTTCTTTTCTTCTGCCAGCATCTGAACATAGGAAACAATTAATCCATCTCTTAAGCTCCACAATCAGGTCCTTCCTGCCTCAGGTGTTTTACTCAGGAAGTGGTTCATGCTCTGAGTTTAATTGGCCTTCAGGAGCTGTCTGGTCCCTCTGTCATGATCAAAGTGCCAGTAACAGAACAGCAACAGCTCCTCTGGGAGGAGAGGAGGAAAGCAAGCTACTCATCAAGACTCAAGTTTCATATGATTTCCATCTTTCACTCTTCAGATCCTTTTTTTAGTCTACCTTGAGGGATTACAATAAAACTCTTAAGTTTTTGTTCCAGCATAATTCTCTTTTTGTATATGAAGAGCTGATTACTTGATCTAACAAGCCTCAGAGATGGCATTTGGCTCACAAAATTGGGAGTGCCAAGTTCCTCTTAACAAAGGCCAGCTGCTCACAGAATTATCAATAACCATGTCAGACCCTTCTTTATACAAGGGTCAGCAACAATAACAAGATGCCATTTAAAAATCCTAAAAACCAGGAAGATGACAGGAGACTGGAGTACCTGATCAAACTTCTTCTGCTTTTTCTCCAGGTTGGAGACAATCTGGCGTTGGTGATCCAGATCCACCATCAGGTCATCCAGCTCCTGCTGCAAGCGGTTCTTGGTCTTTTCCAGTTTGTCATAAGCCAGAGCCTTCTCCTCCAGGCGCTGGCTTAGGGACTCCATGTCCTTCAGCAGCTTCTTCTTAGTCTCCTCCAGGCCTTCAATGGTTCCCAAGTCATCATCTACCTTCTTCTTGGCCTCAGCCAACTGGAATTCAATAAAAGCAAGTTAAGTCCCTCAGTGCATCAGCATCGCCAGAGGGAGGAAAGGCACCCGGGGCAAAGTGCAAAAGCAGGAACAGATGTTGCTGCAAGCTAAGGGAACACAAAAACTGTGAGTTTTTGGGGTCTAAGCAAAGCCCTGCCTGTCACAGATCACTGCACACATCATTGCTGCAACGGAGAAAGGCCACAGGAAACTGAATTCCACCATCTGCTCCAGCACCTGTTACGTGATATGTTCCCCAAAGCTCTGGGACACCAGTTTGGGACACCTCCTTACACCAGGCTGCCACTCACAGCACCTTACCTGGGCCTGCAAGGCCAGCATCTGTTTCTCCAGGTTCTTCCTGGCCTCCTCTTCCTCCTCCTGCTGCTCCTGCAGGTTGTTCTTCTCCTCTTCCAGCTGCCTTATCCTGCTGCTGAGGTTGAGCTTCTGGCGGGTTTCCTCCTGGAGCAGCTCCTGGAACACAGGGGTGGGCAGAGCTGAGCGTGCTCTGAGACCCCCACAACTCCACAGGTGGAGTTCCAGGTTTATTTTTCTCTCAGTTTGGGACGAGGACAGGCTTTATGAAGACATCTGTTATTTGGGTTTTCAAAAAGCCACTGACCATTCATTTTGGGCACATTTAAACCTTCATAAAGCATATTCTGATCAGGGAACCCATGCCAGAGTCTGTTCTAGAAGTTAATGGATGATGCTTTTCCATCTTTCAAGGGACTAGCACAGAAGTCACCTTCAAAATGTATTTTCCTTTTTTCAGACAAGCATAGAGCACCTATTTTGAACCACCTGGGAAGAACATGGAGCAGCAAATCCTGCAATGGCACAATGCTTCCAGGTTCTTCTGCATTGCTTAAATATAATTGTCATTTTAAAGGTGGAAACTTCTGTCATAACAAAGTAATGAAAGATGTGAACCCCATCCCATCCCCTCTCCCCCATCCTGCTCCCTACAAACCCCTCCAGCTGTGATTAACATTATTCAAGGGGTTAAGTGGTCACCATTAGAACTTTTATACAGGGAAGATGAAATATATTCAAGTCATGAATATCTGCAGAAAGCTGCATTTTCTTAATTAAGAACCCAAACCTGACAGTTTGAACTTCAGCTGTAAGAATTTGAAGCTGTCAGTAGATGACAGGCTATTGTTCATATACCCCAAGGATATCGACATTAAATTCTACCTGGAAAGGGTTTTTTATTTGATTCTTATCTCCCACAAAGATATAACAGAGAACTACCAACTATCAGGTAGTAAAGCCCAGATAGTGAAAACTTGGTTCCACATGTAGCTGAGCCATCCCAATCCATTCCATTCCACTGGACTGAACAGGAAATTCAGCTTCTACCCAGGGGACTTTCCAAAGCGTGAATGAAAATGTATTTTCTGTTAGCAGTCAGCATTTCCCTGAGGAGCACAGCACCAGTGCCAAGCTCAGCTTTGCTGCACACACACCTGTGTATCCTGAAGCTGAGATTCCAAACTGGCTGCATCCTTGGCAAACTTGATGCCTTTCTTCTCTGCCTCCTCCAGGAGACTGGAGACGTTATCCAGCTCATTCTGCAAAGCAAAAAGCCCAAAGGTAACAGCACAGCCCAGACCCCACTGGGAGCTGGAACTGCACAACACAAAACCTCAACAAATTCCAGGTATGGCAAGATAGCAACAGAGCCCAAGAGAGAGACAAGCTGAAAATACTGAGGTGTGGCTACGAAACTGAAGCTGAATGTCAGTCCTGAAGTGCAGTAACAAAACAAGAGTTATGCTATTAAGCTCTGATATTTAGCACAGCACTTTGTTCTGATCCCTGCATTCACACTTTAATGCTATTTTTAATTCTAGGACCATATATTTCATGGAAGCATTAATTCAGGGATTATCAGGGTGGCAGCTGGGTTTAAAGCATCACTGCAAGAGAAAAGGTTACTGCCAGGTTATTATTTTGGGCTACACTACTTTTATATACAGTGAGAGACAGCCTGAAAGCTTCCTCCACAGAGAACTGGGCCATTCCCTTTTGAAGTGCTTCAGCTGGATTTACCTAAAGTCCTCATGGCTGTGGTTCAGAAGTCAGCCATGGCTGCATTTTTGCTCCATTTTCCAGAGAAATGGCCCTGTGCTAGCAATCCCCCCCTGCCAAGCTCCCAGCTTTGGGCACCAAAGCAAACCTGCGGCCACCATCAATTTTTGCTCAGACCTATGGAAAAGCTCAGCCCAATCTACTCAATTCCACAGCCAAGCCAAAAACCTGTATTCCATGTGGACTGTGCAGAGCTCCCTACAGGATTTGTTCTCCAGGATGGAAGCCACATCCTTAAAAGCCACTGTAACTCTCACACAGCCCAGGACGTTCAGGACTGATGTCACAGCTGTCCAGGTTCTCCATCTGAAGCACATCATCACTCTGAGGCCTCCCAAGTCCATGAGAGTCCTTGACTGAGGTCACCTCCCACATCATCCACAGACCACGTCTGCACGTGGTTACAGCTTTGAGTTCCTTGCCTGTTTTCCAGGATTTTAGGACTTCCTTACCTGCAGCTTGTTCGCCTTCTCTGCCAGCTCCACCCTCAGCCTCTCCCCTTCTGACACCTTTGCAGTCAGCTCCTGCACCTGAGCATCAAGTTTCTTCCTCTTGTGCTCAGACTCTGCCTTGACCTGCTGCAGCACCTTCACCTCGCAGGCCAGCTCCTTGTTGTCAGACTCTAAGCCTTGCTTGTTCTTTTCAAGGTTTGCCTTGAACTAGGAAAGACAGAAGGAAAGAAATTCAACATTTTGTTAAAAAGGGAATATTTTCTGCTTAAAATGATTGTGCAGATCAGGTTTCCATGTTCAGAGAGAAGCCAAGTGCTCAGCAAGACGTGAGCAGGGAGAGTTTGAAATGCTGCTGTGTGACATTGTGTGGGTGTCAGGTAAAGACCAAGGGAATTCAGAGTGTTCCTCTCCCAGCCACCACAGGTAACATTGAGGAGCAGGAGAGGCAGGATCTGGGATGGCAGCACTGGAAATGACTGTTTTGGTAGCACTGCAAGGAGGAAGGAATGTGCCCATTAATAGATGAGCATGGCTCATCTCACAGAAATAAAAGGGAAGATATGAACCAAAGCTGCCCTGATTTGAGTAGGCAGAGCAGCCTGGAAGTGCAGAACAAAGCAATTCTCAGCACTGCACTGACATTTGTCAAAAGCCTTTTTAAAAAGCAGTAATTGGCATAAGGGATGTTTAAGTGTCATTCTTGCTGTATCACCAGAGCTGACACCATCTTGTCACAGGAGCTTTGTTTCAGATTGCAGGGTATTTTTCCATCTTTTCATGCTCTTATTGAGAATATTTATTGAATAAGGAGCACAAGACATGCAGGAGATTTTCGGATGAATAAAAGTGGTGAAAATCAGTTTAACTACTACATTTCTCATTTAATTTAAAATACTAAGGAAGCTTGTGCAGTATTCCCAATACATAAAAACATCCCTACAGGATATGAGCTATCCATGCACACATTTGTGAATGACCCCAACTATAATTTCAAGAATTAGAGACTTCTTTTTTTGGAATAATTCTCCTTCAGAGCAAGAACAGGAGTCATGTGATTCACCTGTGCCTCCTGCTGCCTGCTCTGGTGCTGGTGGCCAGAGGACACAGCACAGATGTGCTGCTGAATAATCCCAGTACACTCAAACCAGCAGGATGAATCTCAGTTACAACTGTCATGCACTTTTAGAGGACAGCTTAGCTCTGTGATCATGGAACACCTTAGCTCAGGTATCATGGAAGGAACCACACCACCTACGGTATTTATAAAAACTCCTGAAGCACAAAGTTCATTTCCTTCTCACCCTTTTGGCCTGTTCAAGCTGCTCAGAGAGCTCCTCCAGGGCAGTAGCATGCCTCTGCCTGATCTCCTGGATCTGGGCTTCATGGTTTTTGGTTTCCTCCTCAATTGCTTTCTTCAGTTCAGCCACCTCCTGCTCTCGCTTTGTCCTGGAGGGAGCATGAAGGGTCAGCAAAAAATCAACATTTCAGCCTTTTGTAAATGAAAGATGAATTCCCATGGTGCTTTCTTACACAGACCACGATCCTACCTCAGCTCTTGCTGTGCTGCAGTGGTATCCAAAGTATCTTCCAGTTCAGTTTTTAAAGCCTCCAACTCTTCACTCAAATCCCTTTTCTGTTTTTCTGCCTTGTTCCGTGACGCTTTCTCAGACTCCAGATCCTCCTGGAGCTCTGCAATCTGAGCCTGCAGCTCCCTGATCACTTTCAGTGCATTGTTCTTCTGAACTGCTTCTTCATCCCCTCTGTCAAACAGAGGCACCACAGTTAATGGGATTTCATCTCCTCTCATAACCATCTGCCTCAATTATCTACAAAAATATCTTAACCTTTCCACTAGAATAAAGTAAATATAAAAAAATTATAGAATGGTTCAGTTGGAAGGGACCTTAAACATCATCAAATTCCCACCCCCTGCCATGGGCAGTGACACCTTCCGCTATCCCAGATTGCTCCAAGCCCCATCCAACCTGGCCTTGGACACTTCCAGGGATGGATAAAAGATACCACAGATAAAACCCCACAGTTGTTCTCAAGACCCCACCAAGGTGCACTTTCAGAATGATCAAGCTTTAGTTTACAGAGAAATATTCAATTTTTGTAGATCTCAACAACTGCCCAGAATGGTCCATCTGTAGAATTTCCTCTTCCCAAAACATTATACTTGAAAAATACAGCTGATTTCAGCATAACGTGGGACCGCAGGAGTGTCACACAAACCCAGATAAAGTCTGTCCTGCCCAGCACTTTGTTAAGACCCAATGAGAAATACACATTTTTACTTCAGGAGATTGAAAAAGCTTCCAGAGCCCAAACATCATTATACCACATGAAACTTCTTCTTGCAGGTTTGTAGAGCAAGGAGAGATCACTGAATTCCTTTAAATTTGCCATGCCTGTGCACAGCACAGGGCTCCAGAGCTGCTCCAGAGCTCTGCTCTTCAGCATTCCCAGCTCTGATTGCAGCCAGGTGAAGCTCAGGTTGGGAGAGCAGGTCTGTCCCACACTGACCTGGCCAGGGCAGCCTGCAGCTCCTCCTCCTTCTTGGCCAGCTGGATCTTCAGCTCCTCAATCTGGGCTTGCAGCTCAGCTATTTGGTCCTGCAGGTCCGTTGTTTCCCCATCCAGTTTTCTTTTAGCCTTTTCTAACTCTTGACGGGTCTTCTCCTCCTTTTTTAGGCGTTCTAAAGGAAGCAAAGAATTAAATTCATGTGGAATTGTTTCTCTTGTCACCCTCAGGGGGTTTGGGGTGGCAGGAAGGGTGGGAAGTTTAATTTATGCTGCCTCAATTCTTTCTCCAGTCTGCAGAAAAATGAAATAGCAAAGGAGAACTGCATGATTTAGTCAGAAAGTCAGGGGAAAGTCTGTGACAACTGTGAATAGTTTGACACGAGGCAACAGAAACATCTTGGTAGAAAATAAGGAGTGGGATCTAACAGAGCAGCTCAAGCTGTTAGGCCAGATAATCCCAGACATCAACACTCAAAAAGAAGATAAACTATGGGCTGGAACAAATGCTGGCTTGCATGGCTTTGGAAGGGCTAGGCCAGACTTCAAAAGGTCCACTGGAAAACAGCAGAGCTTCAAGAAAACTTGAATAAACCATTTTTGCAAGTATCTGTGCTGTTTAATCACATCCCACCAATATTCAGCAAAACTCTGCAGCCCTGAGAGCTTCCTCCCAGTGATTTACTTGTGCAGCCGAGATTCTCCTGCCCTAAGGAATTCTTTGGGACAAGCATCCCATTGCAGTGCCACAGCAATCAAACACTGACCTGACTCTGGTGGCACAGGCAGACAGATCCTGGCTGTGCTGCCCACATCAGCTGATGAGCAGGGCTGGAACAGATCTCAGCCACAGAAGGTTTTGCTGAGCAGAACAATTCTAAAGGCACTGGCCTAGATTTAGGATTCTGTATGATTACAGGAGTTATTACCCTTGTTCAATACTTTGTGGGTCCTCAGTGCAGAGAATTCCCTCACACCTTTCCTAAGCCTCCCTCTGGACCAGGATCTTCTACATGGAAAGGGAGCCATGGTCAAGAATCCCCTTAGAGCCACCCAGGGCTATTTGGGATTTTCCAGACAACCTGAAGTAACACTGCTTTTCTCTAAACAGTTTCACATTCCAGAAGAATTGTAATTTTCCCTCTCTTTTTACATGAAGTTCCTGGTGAGTGACAGTTAGAGCAGTGTCACAAGACCCAGTTTTGTAATTGAGAAAGTTTACAGCAAACTGAATTAATTTTTTTTCCCCAAATATCAGTGCCTAGCAGTGCCAAGACTCTAGCAGAGAGACCTTAATGGCTTCTTGAATCATCTCCAAGAGTAAATATCATTTTACTCTGCTTTCCTAGCCAAGAAATTGCATGCCTTAAATATAAGCTTTAATTTCCACTTCTAAGGTCACCAGTCTCAGAATGGCTCTGTAACCAAACACATCTGTCAAGTTCCTAGTCCTGATTTAAGCACAGAGATACTCCAGCATTATTTTCCAGTGAGTAAAGCTTATTTAGACCCACCTTAAGGTCTCTGAATGCAGCTGTTAAAGACAAGGTTCATCAATCACTGCCACCCCTGTTAGTTCAACACCTTCCTACACAGATAAGGTAAAACGTTGATATTCCTCCAGAAGCACATCAGCCTTAAAATACGTAGCAAGACAGGCCACAACACACCAAGTGCAAGAACTATTCCCAAATTAGGGCACAGAGAGCAACTTTCTCTATTATTTTGCAACTTTGACTTGGCAGCTCATTAATGTTGCATAGTAATTAAAAAAAACCAACATAAAATCAAGAAAGGTTGCGTATGGGGCAGGTTTAGCTTGTGACAACACTGGCAAAACAATCAGAAATAAATGGAACTGTTTTAGATAACAGAATGGTTTGGGTTGAAAGGGACCTTAAAGCTCAACTGATTCCAACCCCCTGCCTTGGGCAGGACACCTCCCACCAGACCAGGCTGCTCAATAAAAATAAAGCACCGTAAAATAAAATGTATCTAGAAATATAATGCAGATAAAACATTAAGAAAAGCAAAACGATTGAGATTTGCTGATTAAAAAACCTAAAGAAGTGCCTGCTGCCATTCCTACAGGAATACATTGCTCTGGTGTTAGAGAAAAGTGGGAGAAACACAGCAGGAATTTCTGAGTGTGTCTATAAAGGAAATGGATTCTCAAAAATGAAAACCTGACAAGTTCAACAGGAAAGAGACTGAGCAGCCAGATGCAACAAGTCCTGCAAGAGACACAAATTTCCTTCAGGAATTGGCTGAAATAGCAGCTGTTGAGTATCTGCAGCTCAGGTTACACCTCACAGACCGAGCACACACTGCATTCCCTGTCCCCAGTGATCCAGTCCCTCCTGGCACCACGTCCAGGCTGTTCCCAGGCCATTCCAGGCAGAACAAACCTTCCAAATCAGTGATCATCATTTCCTGCTTGTTCTTCAGTTTGGCCAAGTTTTTGGCTTTTTCTTCTTCCTCAGCCAGCTGAGAAGAGCATTCAGCAATCCGATCCTCCATCAGCTTCTTTTCCTGGGGAGGAGAAAGAAACAAAAGAACATTTGTAAAACTCAACTTGAAGGGTTCCTAAGCAATGCAAATAAAGGAATGTACAAAACTCATTGGGGGGTGTCAGAGAGCACATCTAATGCAGGCTTCATTTCAAGTGACTGTCAATATTAAGGATCAATTGGAATTGTGTGAACACTTATTTTCCAAGAGAGACCTGGAATTCAGCACACAGGAGGCCTGGCTTTAGGGCAGCATTTGGAAATCAGTTTGCAAAGAACAATGGCAGCTATAAAGAGTTTTTCCAGTTCTAAGATTTGGGAGAGTCATGAAACTGGGAAGAGTGCACGACAAACTCCCTCTGGAATGTCAGTCCAAACTCATCTCCAGTGTCTCAGCTTTGCCCTGTTCACACCCACAGGTGTCCAGGTGCAAATGTCACAGATCCTGTGACAGCAGCTTTCAGAGCTGTCCCTTGCCATCTCCACCCTGCACACTGCTCTGACCTTCAGAAATTTGGAATTTTGGTCCTCCAGCAGTAGGATCTCCTCCTCCATCTTCTTGATCTTTGCTTCAGCTGTCACTTTTTCAAGCTGCAGCTTCTGCCGAGCTCCCTCCTCCTCATCAAGCTGTTCCTCCAGGTCCTGGGAAAAGAGACAACTGCATCTGTGCATCTTCCAGGTTATCCACGTGGTAACATTTATGTTCTTTAACTTAGTGACAGAAATGTGTTATTGTGAAAAGCCTCTTGCCCTAACACACACTAAACCCACATTTCCTTGATAGATTTACAGGATCAATGATCTGGTAAGGAAATTAAGGGCCATGAGATACACATGGAATTTCTGATGCTCTGAATTCCAGCTTTGAGTGAAATGTGCTGTCTAGGAAACACACACTCACTTCCACAGTCTTCCTAATTCCAGATATAAAATAAAAAATCTGTAATCAATGACAACCAAATCAGATCAGGCTTTTTTTGTCAGAGACTTCCCAGCACACTTCACCTAAATGGGGCACCTGGTGGGAAAATGCCAGGATCTGGGAAGAGATTCCATAGTAAACAGCTCTCCTTATTTCAATAGCACAGCTGAGAGAGTTCAGTTATTGGCACAAAGAGTTAAAAAGCAGTAATGCACTGTGCTTCTGAGGGTCATTTGTGGGTTTAAATATCATTCATTTAAGTATGATTAATGGACATTTATGAAAGGGCATCAGGAGCTGTGAGAAATGGAGTTTATTTCCTCTTCAACTACTTTTAATATTTTGAGACAGGTCAGTTCTCAGCTACTCCCTTTTTCAGGGACACTATTATTTAAAAGGAAGCATCTAAATAATCTGATTTTCAAAAAAACCTCAACCAAGTAACTCAGAGGAAAAATGACATTGTCTTCGTAAAGTCAAATATGGAATATTCTTCATGATGTTCACTGGAATTCAGTTAAAAAGGAACATTTCTCTCCCAGGTGACACCATCCCATCAGGCTGTAAGCCCCACACAGTCATTCCTGGTTCCTGCCCTCTGAGAAGCACTTTGCTGCCTTTAATTATCTCTCAGCACACACTGACAGTGCATCCTGACTTTCTGTCCTCATCCTCATCTGCCCTGAGACCACACAAAGCTCATCACACTGAACACAGGGAGAGAAAAAACTTCATCTTATTCCACTCAGCAGCCAAATTCCTCTGTCCTGCAGAGATGCTGAGGGAGCTTCCCCATCCCTTCTCCATCTCCATCACTGAGAACCATACCTGGATATGGCCCTGCATTTTCTTCTTCTCATTCTGCAATATTTGGTTTCTTTCCTCCTCCTCCTCGACTCTGGACTCCAAGTCATGGAGAATTTCCTCCAGCTCTTGTTTTTTGGCAGCCAAGCGAGCCCTCATCTCCTCAGCCTCTGCAAAGAGCTCTGTCTCAGCCTGGAGCTGCTCTGCAAGGATGTTCTTCTCCTCCAGAACCTGCAAATACAAAAGGCAGCAAAGCTTTAAAAATGACACTTCAGATTCTCTCATGAGAGATTACACCTGTGACAGCTACAGAGGTACTTAAAGGCCAAGTTCTGCTCCAGTTCCTGGCTCCCTGGTCAACATCCCAAACCAAAGACTTTCAGAAGAGGCTTTAGCAGCAGCTTTGGCTCCAGCACTGTTTCCTGGACTGCTCCCTGCAGCGTGGCCCAGCAGTGCCATGGGGGTCACTGGGACTTCTGGCCAGTCCCAATCCCCACCCCTGAGGATGCCACTAGTCACTGGGCATGGAGCCACTGACTGCTACTCCTGGAGTGCCCCATCCAGCCCATTCCTTCTCCACTGAGGGCTCCATCCATGAACTCCATGTCTCTCCAGTTTAGAGACCAGGATGCCCCGTGGGACAGTGCCACATGCACAAGTCCAGGGAGATGACACCAAAATTGCTCTTCCCTTATCCACCACATTTCTGCCATCACAGAAAGCCACCAAATCTGTAGAGTTGTCCCAGGTGTTTGCCCACAGCTTGCCCAGCCCAGGCACAGAATGACACTGCCACTGAATTTCTCCTGGAAACCAGGAAAGGCCACAAAACAAGGCTCAGTTTTGTTAACATGTTTCTGCATCCCTGGAGGAACAGCTTGTGCTGTATCTTCCTATTCCATATTCCAGCAGAGTGGTAATCAGCTCACCTGATTCTCTTTTGCTCCCCAGCTTGGCTCCCTCACAGGGGACAGAGCACAATTCATGTCCTACATATCAAAAGCTGATCTTGCACACAAACCTGTTGGTGTTTCCTTTCCATTTCCTCGAGTTCTGCTTCCACTTTTGTCTGTTTTTCTTTCACCTTCATCAGCTCCTCATCCTTGGCTTGAAGTTCTTCTTCCTGACGAGTGACCTGAAGAAGAGGCTTCACCTGCAAAGGTTTGAAATGAAAGAGTGAGCCCCTGCACTCATCTATTTATAGGTGAATAAAACAGAATAGAACAGAACAGGAGGAACCTTGGTGAAGACTCTCCACCACTGCCAGTGCCTCAGCTTCAAATATGCAGCACAATTCCTCTGCAGGATTTTCAGTGCACTCAGCTGCTGCTGCTTCTTTGCAAAGGCCCTGAAGACAAGAGCAAAAAAGTTTGTGTTAAATTTGGCTGACCATCATTTAAACTTTAGGTTCCCCAACCCTACAACACTTGCAGACCATAAATAGGCTTATTTATAAGTTTCAGTAACCACACTGAATTTATGAGCTCTTGCTCCTATAGTCAGAGCAAGAGCTGGATTCACCATTTCCAATAATTAAAAATGCTGTTTGTTCTTACTCTCAACAGGCTTTTTTCTTAAAAAGACAAAATCAGGATGGATTAGCTACTTTAATTTTTAAAAAGCAGCTTTCCAGAGTACTTCCAGGAACCTCCAGTGGGGCACAAAGGAATGTGCAGCCACTGTAAAGGGCTGTGTGTGCCACAAAGGCAAGAGCAAGGAAAGCTGATATTGTTAAGGAATGAAGGTGCAAATTCTTCCCAGGTAAAAATCCGCTTAATACCCAGGATACAATTACAGCTCTCTCCTGAAATCTCTCCTGAAATGGAAGTTTTAATGCACAGCTCCCTGTCAGAGAGGCCTGAGAGACCCAAAGGAAGATGCAGCCCCAAGAGCACGCTCACTTCCTGGCCAGGTATCCCCTGCACACTGCCTGGAAGAAGATGATGATGTCTGTGATCTTCAGATCCCGCTCTTCTTCCAGGTGTGCCAGGACTCCAGCTCGGAAGAAGATCTTGCTCTGTCCAATTCTGTACAAGTTAGGGTCCAGCTCTAAGGCTCTGATCTAAACAGACAGGCAAGGATGTTGTTGTTATATCAAGAAAAAGACCATTTTTGGTGAATTTTTCAAGGTTTTGACAATATTTAGCTATAAACACTTACCATCCGCTCACAGGCCTGCTTACCATCCATGAAACCTTTGGGAATTGCATTGGGAGTGAGGATCTCATACCTTTAAAGGCAAATGAAAAAACCAAAACATTACATTCAACAATAAGCAGTGCGATTTATAGTATATTATATTATATATATCATCTATAGCATATATAATATATATTATATATACTACATATATTATATATTATACTATACTATACATATATATAATATATATATACTATATATATTTTATTTATATACTATCATATACTGTAGTACATTATAGTAAATTTAGAGCATAAACTACAGTGACCAAGTGCGCAGTTAGGGAATTTCCCCAGGAAGTTTTTCCAGCAGCCAATTTTGGATTGTTTCCCCTTCCCTACTGTCTCTAGAATCAACTGCAGTAGTTAAACACTTGAAGTTCAAGGCCTCACACACAGGTTTTGATTTTCTTTGAGGTGGGTTGGGGAGGAGGGAGGAGTGTGGGGTCTTCAGTTATTTAACAAGAAACTTTAGCTCCTAAGAACTCAAAAGGCTGTTCCTGCTGTTACCTCTGCCTGAATTCCTGGAACACTATCCTGTTTGGGAATCCTTGCCGACAGATCCTGATGCCTTCCAAAACCCCGTTGCACCGGAGCTGATCTAGAACAAGATGTGGGTCCAGTTTTCCAGCCTGGACAAAACAAAACAAGGACAATTTTAACTTGTATTCATGGAAAACTTTCAGCTTTTCAGGCTACTCTCCAAAGCCAACTGTGTGAATCAGAGGACATGCAGGGAATTGTGAGGGGACATTGTTTAGAGTGACAATCAAACTGTGCCTGGAGAAGGAAGGCCCAGACAGGACACTAAAGGACTAATAAGAAGCAGAAACGAGGAGTGGCCTGCAGCCCATACCCTCTTCTCGTGGTTGGGGATGATGCAGCGCACGAAGTTGGGGTTGGTGTTGCGGAGCGTGGCCATGAGCTTGGTGAGCGACTCCTTGTAGAGTTGGCCGACCGTGCGGAACATTCCCTTCTTGGTCTTGTAGGCCGAGCCAAAGGCCGTCTCCGTGATGCCGGTGACCTGGTCCAGCCCCACGATGCGATCCACTGGCAAGGACAAGAGGGGAGGGCTGAGTGGCCTCGGGGGCTGGCAGGGCTGCGTTTGCAGGAGGAGCGGGAGGGCAGCGGAAGCTTGGCGGGACAAGGCAGCCGCAGCAGGACCGGGGACACTGTGCACAAGCTTTGGGACCAAAAGCCACAAACTTATCCAGCACCAGAGTGTAGCTTCAGGAGGTACAGACTGAATTATCCAGCTCTTTACTTGCAGTTCTACATGACCAGGAAAGCTGTTCTCTGTATTTAAGTCAACTTTATAGAGATATAAATCCCAGCTTCCAGGCAGCTTCCTATCTGAGTTCTTACAATGCAAAATATTTCTGGGTTGAACATTTGGAATTACACATCTGTGCATGTGTGCTTAAAATGAAGAGTCACTTATGACAATGAGATAAATTAAACCTGAGTTTAATTCATGTTTTAATCAAAATTTACAGAATAGTTGGAAATAGGTGTTATTTCAGTGACAAGAGGGGAAAAAGTATCTGCCAGACTTCTGCTCAGCTGCTGTTTGGAAGAGTTCTTCCCATTTTTAAATACACCTGCAAAGAGTTCCCTACTCAAAAGACAAGTTTCAAACCAGGCAAACTCCGCATCAAAGCATTTCAAAGTTGCCATAAAGCATCACAATAGAGATTTTTCTTTGCTTTTATTAAACATTTTGGGTAAGGATCTCAAGGGTTTGTTTTTCAGAAGCACAATTAGAAATGTGACTGCCATCATTAAAACCTTGAGGGTGATTCCATGTGCATGTCATGAATTATATAAACAGTTCACTAAAAAATACACCTCAATAATTACAGCTGGTGTTTCTCAGGACTGAGAAAATCCCACATTTGTGGGTTCCTCATGAAGTCCAAGCTGGCCAGCCAGAAGCAAGCAACTATTTGTAGGCCACAGCTTCAATTTTGTCACCTTATCTTCAAATTCATTTAAACCAAAGCAGAGGGCATTGTGCTTTGCTACCAGAGTTATCTGACAAAGAAGTGACACTATTTAACTTCTTCCTAATATTCAACTGGTCAAAGGTCTATTAAAAAAAGAAAAGGAAAATTAAAAGCAGAGAAACACAGGGCAGCAAGTCTGAAAAATCAGTTGTAAGTCTTGCATGTAGAGCAGAGCCCAGATCCTCCACAGGGCTTTGAACACAAGAATTAAACTTATTAAAGTCAGAGAAATAAGTAGGTGGCAAGGTGTTTATAAGATCATATCCCAGACACGGGATAGAGATTACAGGGAGTCAGTTTTATAGAGGATGAAATTATTGTCAATATCAGAAACCTGCCCCCACCAGGCCCCACTAAGGGCTGCAACCACTCAGCTTTTTTTCACCGTGTACTTTCTACAATTTGGCAAACAGATCTGATCTTACACAGTTTTGCTTTGCTCCCCTCTGCGCTCCAGCTCTAGGAGGGTGATTTATATTTCAAACAGGATTATTGGAGTTAAATGTAAGCTCTGCCTCTAGGTTTAAAGCAAACATGGAACTGTGTGACTGGAGCATCACCCCCTGCTGACGCCCCTGGGACAAAGCTCCCCAGGAATTCCTTCAGGAACACCACTGGTTTCCTCAGGGATGGGATCTATCAGGAGCAGTGAAAGCTAAACCCAAAATCTAAAGGCACAACCTTCACATCCATGTGTTTCTAACTTGAGAAGAGGAACCCAAAAAGGCTGAGGAGGTTGAATTAAATATCTAAAGTGTCCTCAAAGACATTCCAAGTGCATTTCTTGATTTCTCAATACCCCAAAAAACATCTGCAGCTTATATACAAAGGGGAATAGTAAAATTAAGAGGTTTTTAAATGAAAGAACAATTCCAACAAGGCTGGAAAAAGTTTATTTCACTTTCTACCCCCACTAAAACTGCAGCACTCATCCTGATACTTCAAAACATTCTCGAGCTCTCCTCCCGAAAGGACACAGCCACGTCCTAAAACATCCCAGAGTTTTGTCAATGTTGGACTGCAGAAAGAAGCTCGATAGTGTTACAAAGCTTTTGCATTCTCTCAAATGCTTGGAGCTACCAGAATTGTCACTTAGAGGCAATTCCACATCTCCTCATGGAACTAGGAAGCAACAAACCTTTTCATCTGCAATGCGTAACTGGAGATGCTTTGTGTGTGTGCAGCAGCAGCTGGACAGGAATGCACTGGGGGCCCCAAAGGGGCTGGGGGGTTTTACCTAAATTCAGCATGAAATGAGAAGTTCATGCAAGCCTACGAGCAAAAATGGTTCTCCTGGAGGTACAACAGCCCTGCCTTTAGTAGGCCTACTGTTTTATATCCATTCACCTGGTGGCTCATGAAGACCAGAAATATTGTCATAGAAACAGGCTCTCTGAATATTCTGAATCTCTAAGGCAGAGAAACAGCAGAAACAGAAAGACAGAAGAGCAGATACACAAGACACTTGAGTTAGTAAAAACAACAGGTTCATCAATTGCAAACACACTTCACTGTGCTACAAAAGCAGTCAGGCCACAACATATTCCATGCACATTTCAATTGTCTGTGGGAACAGGGTTTGAGTGTCTGGACCAAAACACTATTGCTCTGTGTGTGTCCTCCAAGGCAAAGGAGCAGATCCCCAACCAAAAAGTTCTTTACAGATTCATTAAAGATGCTCTCTGTGGCTGCCCCAAGAGGGGAAACTCAGCATTAACCTCCAGCACCATCTACATCACAAGCTTCATTTCCTCCTCAAGTAACAAACTACAGGGTTTATATCCTGTGACATGTAAATATACTCTAATCAATATACTGTGATGTTATAAACCAGGATAGAAAAGTCCCTGCTAAGTATTTATGTGGCTATTTCTGCTTCTTGGAGTCAATTGGTGAAAGTACTGATAAATACTTTCAGGTGATGTGCAGGTAAGCTGTCTGAGCAGCAGTGTACAGTTAAAACAGGATTTGATTTTAATATGCAACATCTCAGCATTGCTATGGCTGTTAATGCAATTAATTTTAGGAGATGTGGATTTCCAGAGTATCACCCACACTGCACAGGAAATAGCTGTGTTGCTGCTCACAGGAGACAATGTTTTCGATGTTTTACCAACAACAAGAACCACTACAGCTGCTCACACTCAGGACTCCACTGCAGCAAGTCCCAACCAGGAGTTTTGGACAAGATTCTACATTAAACTGGACCCAGAGTAACAAGTAATAAGTGAATATCAGTTCCAATAATGAACATGAGAAGCAGCTACTCAGAAATGGTACATGTGCAAGGGACCCGAGGTGCCAACTCAGCTTCCTTGGTGTACTTTGGGCACTAAATAAGAGAGAAAACGCTGTAGATATTTACAATGGAGAAGTGGAGGGTGAGGAAGGAACAGGCATAAAAAAAACCCCCAAACATCTCATCCAGCAAGGTGAAATCCCCAACAATCTGTGCTCAGAGATCTCTTACCATCCTTCCAAAGCTCAGCCACAAATTTGTCCGAGGACTGGTGCAGGAGCGTGGCCACGTTGTCGTTCAGGGGGTCCATGTTCTTCATCAGCCACTCATCTGCCTTGTAGTCCACCTGCAGAGCAGCCAAGGGGCACAGGCTCAGAGGAAAACCAGCTTTAGGTCTTTATTTATCAGCATCAAACAACAGTGGGGTTTTCCTCTCACTGTCAGTGCTCAGAATCACAAAATCACAAAGGTTGGAAAAGACCTCCAAGCTCAGAGCCCAACCCTGCCTGTCCATACCAAGCCTGGGTGCTTACATTTGCTTGCTGAGCCTCCTTAGAACAGTTCAAAGTACCACAAAAGTTTGTTATGCTTTTGAAAGAGTAAATGGGAGTTCTCTTGAAAATTCAGCAATCTGACTTCGTGCCTACTGACAGCTGGGTGTTCACTTGCTGCCCAGTTTTATTGCCAAAATAAGACTTCACTGTGAAGATGTAAAATCAGCTCTAGGATAGATACCAATTACTTGACCTAAATTACTGGAGAGTAAATTAAGGATGTGCTGCAGCATGAGTTTTTTTAATTTCTCTACAGTATTTACATTTAAACACTTGGTTCTATAAAGAAAACAAAGCTCTTATCTTTAAAGAGCCAAACCTGTGATTTCCACATAAACCCCAGCTCAGCAGCTGAAAACTCACTGATACCAAGCTGGGTTTCATCCCAACCCAGGGAGCCCTAAAACTCCCTAAGTCCAACAAAATCCCTGTGTAGATTTGCATGGTTCTGCTTCAACCACGGCAAAAGTTGTGTATTTTTGCACCCAGGCTTTGGAAAGAAAGCAGAGTGCTTCCCCCAAACCAACCTTTCCAAACAAGAATTTAATGTTTAACCCTTACCTTCCCTGCATAGTGAATAATGCAGAAGTCTGCTTTGTCCTTCAGTTGTCTTGGCTTTTGGAACTTGGAATGAGTTCCTTGCTCTTGGACCAATTTTTCCACAAAAGTCTTGTCAGTAGCTTTAGGGAACCAGCATTCTTCATCCAGCAATGCCAACACACCAGGAGGATTTGCCTGAAATGCAGTTTGAGCATGTGTTCATGTTTTTTATATATCTATTTAAAAGTTTACTATTTCCAACACACCGCTGAACATCACGATAAGAGTATTCCAAACTGATTCCAACCTAATTTCAGTTAAAACCAGCTGTGGGGGAGTCCAGGTCAAGAAGGATGTTATGGCTCGTTCAAACAAACTCATTCCAATGTCTGTGGAGACACCACTGAGCTGGTGCTGACCAGAGCCTTGCTTTGTAAGGGTTTACACTTAAAAGGTTCTGAGGGAATGCAAAGTTCACACATTTGGAGAGAGATGTTCCAATGTACCCGGCATCACATTTACAGAACAACTGTGGGGGTACTGAGGTTTGCTTTTAAATTAATAAATAACTTGAGGTCTTTTAGGCTATTCACCGAAACATGTGCACACTGAGGAGCCACACCTGCCCCCTGAGGCTTTTGGGAGGAGATTTTACCTTCCTTGGAGGCAGAACTTTGGGAAGTTCCACACAAAGGACAGATTTTTGATAAATGAAACAAGATTTCCCTTTTCCCAAGAAAAGCAGGAATGCAGCTTTCCTGCTGGTCAGGATGCACAGCAGCACTGGGAACTCACCTGCACCCCAGGACACACACAGGGAAAGGCAGGGAGGAGCAACTGCAACAGCCCAGGTTTAATTTTAAAGGTTCTGAGATGGAAAGAACAAACTTTCAGCAGTCTCTGTTCTCCCCATCTGCTCCTCCTGCTCTTTAAAGGACTCTTCAGCTTCCATAAATTGAGCAGCCAGAGGGAGGATGTTAAAACCACAGTGACTAAAAACACTTTTAAGATCCTGTTTTCCTATTTGCAAGGCAGTTTTCTGAGGGGGAACTCCACTCTACAGGAAGTTTCAGGAATTCTGCTATTGATTTCAAATGAAGGAAGTTTACCACAAGTCTTGGAAAAACTTTCTACCTGAGTCCCAAAGCTCCTACACCACAATGGCAGAGTTTAATGACAGTAACAGGATTAATGACTTCATTAGTACCAGGGAAAAAAGTATAAAAATAGCAGCATCACATCTGGAGCTCAGTGTTTTACACTGACATAAGGGCAGAATCCCCTCTGGATAAACGCTTTTATTAACAATACACAGTATTTTAGATTTGAACTTCAGCATTCCAGTTAATTCCCTTTTAATGACAGCTCCACAAGAAATGTCTCATTTGCAGGCAGCAAAAAGACACACTCAGTAGTCCAAGCTCTCCTCCTCAGAGCATTATTCATGTGCAAACTTACAGGTCTTTCAATTAAGTCAATGCAAGGCTGCAGATCCAGGCCAAAATCAATGAAGTTCCACTCGATCCCCTCTCGCTGGTACTCCTCTTGCTCCAGGATAAACATGGTGTGGTTGAATAATTGCTGCAGCTTCTCGTTGGTGTAGTTAATGCAGAGCTGCTCAAAGGAGTTCAGCTACAAGAATAACATCAGCATTCAAGAATGAGTCAGTGACAAGATACCACAGATCTGGGAGTCAAAAATTTGACTTTATAAGAAATTCTCCAAAACTCTGCAAAGTTCAAATATAACGTAAAGAAAAGTGGAAAACAATTATACAAACCTCCATTACAGAAATTAGAGTAGGAACAACCACCACACATAAAAGGAGGATTAAAGACTAAATAATGACTTTCTGGCACTGTGATTTTGGGCTGTCAAAGCTTTTGAACACCCCAAACAAACCCCTGGTGTAACCTCGGAACACGCTGCTTCCAGTGCCTCTGCAGCGTGTCCTCATCCCACAGAAACAAGGCAAAGGAAAACCTGACTAGCAGTATTTCCAAGTACCTCGAAGATCTCAAAGCCAGCAATATCCAGGATTCCAATGAAAGATGCTCCCTGACGTTTGGTCCTGTCCAAGGCTTTGTTGATGCGGTGCACGAGCCAGCGGAAGAGGCGCTCGTAGGTGGCCTTTGCCAAAGCTTCCACTGCAAAGTCCGCCTGAAAATCCAAACAGGGAAATTTATTTACCCTGGAAAAGCCATCAAAAGGACACAGACATGGATGTTATCACAAATAACTCAGTAGAAGAAGAAGTTGGATGGAGTTAATACCAGTGAGGAATGAAAACAAGAAGTAGGAACAGCTTGGAGCTTGATCAATGTTAAGAAAAAATTCTTTCTAAACTGTTCCATAAAAACAAAAGGTCTCCAAGTATTTGATAATGTCACAACATGAAAGGATGAAACCAGGAGAAAGGCAAGGAAAGGGGAAGGTTTCTTCTATTCTACAAATGATTTTTACCATATAAGAACATTTCATAAAGACAGTGAAGCTTAAACAGAGCAGCAAACACTCAATGCCAATTTTCTTTGTTAGGAGCTAACGAGGACCAGCTTCACTTGGGCTTTAAAGCACCTTTTAAACCTTACCTGTTCTTTGGTCTGGGCTTTCTGGACGTAGTCCCTGCCCACTTTGATGCGGGGGGTGAGGATGGCACGGGTGAACTCCATCACGTTCATCCCCAGCAGGTGGCAGAGCTTCTGTGCGACTGCAAGGGACAAAGGCAGCAAGCGCTGAGACCCTGCCTGGGCACCTCGGGAGCTGCACAAGTGCCCTGTGACAGTGCCCAGCCCTCAGGGGCTCTGTCCCCACGGCTGGCACACTCTCCAGAGGGACACAGCTGGATGTCCTTGGGGAGCACTGGATTTCACGGGAGTGCAGCTCAGTAACAGCCCACAGCTCAGGCACAAGTGCTCTTTTTTAGTTACTCTAAAAGGGAACACATCTCTTTTCTCATCCCCAGGAAAAAAGGACAGTATGGGGGCATCACACATCAAATCCATCATCCTAAAGGCAGCTTCAAAACTGGTTCAATCCAAGCAGCTGTGCCGGCACAAAACAGGGATCTGTCACATTGTGCAGGGAGCTGAGGACTCCCCATCCCTGGGAGTGCCCAAGGCCAGGCTGGACACTGGGGCTTGGAGCAGCCTGGGACAGTGGAAGATGTCCCTGCTCATAGTAGGGGGTTGGAATGGGATCATCTTTAAAGGTCCCTCCCAACCCAAACCATTCCGGGATTCCACGTATTTTATATAGAATAACACCCCAGGCAACAGTGCACTTTAACAGCAAGAACCTTCCTGATTTCATTATTTAAACAGTGCATTACCCACGCCAGCCCTACAGATTCCTGTTGCATCAATCCCTTTCCCTAAACACACGGCCCAGGAGGTTGGCTGGTTATGATTCCACACTTCTAAAAATGAGAGTGACGCCGAAGGTATTTTTAGGTCCAGGGAAGTGTTGCCCTTTAGCAGGAAGCTCTCCACACCACCCAGTAAGTACTTGGCCCCTTATCTTTGTCATCTGACAGCTTCTTTTACTGTCAAAATGAAAATAAAAAGCTGGTTTTTTCAAATCAGCATTGGAAAACAGATTCTCATACTCATATATGAGAGTTTCTGCTGCATTGTGTTTTTCTTTAGTATTAAAAACACCATTATTGCCCTTTAATGTTGAGGTTCTGCGTCTGGCCATATATTTGCTAGAAGGGTTCATGACCTGACACACAACCAGTGAAATCAGGGGAGTGTCACAAACTGAGCACTCTTTTCACTTGAGCTACAAACAGGAGCATTTCTGTGCTTTGAGTATAAAAATAATCACCAGCACATCAGATAAAACTCACAGCCTCAGGGATCAGGTAGAAAGTGCTATCAGGGTCTTTAAAATAAACAAACAAAAGAAAACAAGAACTTGAAAGTATTAAGTAGCCAGGGCTTGGTGCAGTGACACACTGGGTACTATAAAGGATATTACAGGGTAAGGAAGGAGGGTCCCCCCTCTCCCAAAGTACTCCAGATACCACTCTCAGCTCCTTTCATACACCAGGAACATAGAATTTATTGCCTCAACCTTTCCAGTCAGTAACAAACTGTAGTTTAGGTGAGAATAATACCAATAAACCACAGCAGGTGTGATCCTGAACATCCCATCTGCTGAGCCCCTGGAGGAGGCTGCAGCCAGCACTCCTGAGCTTCCTCTGAAGAAAATGATCCCACTTCCAAGTCCAAACTGTCACATCTAAGGGTAGGACTGGGTCACACTACCTCAGCCTGATTCATCTTGCACTTTAAAATAAGCCTAATTCATCTGAGGATCACAGGATGGTTTGTGGTGGAAGGGACCTTAATTATCACCAGGGGCAGGGGCACCTCCTTGTTTGTTTATAGTGAGAAAGGGCCATTTAAAAGGTGTGACTGGAGAAAACCCTGACTATCCTGACTCATGTTTTATTACTGCTAGGATTTGGAAAGAAAATTCTGAATTAATTATAAAGCCAAGATACTGAAGAGCTCCTATCAGAGGTGAACATGAACTTCATAAGATGGCTTTGAACTTCTGCCCTCTCAGCAGAAAGGTTCCTCCCCAACCTGGTGAGCATGAAATGATTCTCCAAGTGCAGCTTCTCCATCCTCCTAACCCACAAAGGCTCTGTGGCTTCCTTGCATCTCTGGTATCTGTACCTGAAACCAGGATTTGTTTATCTCCATTCACTGTCTGTGGGGTAGAATTTGCTTGCCACGTTCTTTGAATTGGTTCCCATCTCCGCTGCCACACAAACTCCTTCCCATCCATGCAGACAATACCCGGCCTGTGTCAGTCACACCCAGCCTCCAAACAAGGAGTCACCATCAGGACACACAGATTTCTCCAGAGGATGCAGGGAAACCCCTCACAATGAGATGTGACAACGCAGGTGACAATAAAAGAGAGATCAGTTCACTCCATCTCTTCCGAAAGATGCAGTAACAGACCACATATCCAAATTTTTAAATACAAGAGGACAGAAATATGCTTTAACTGTGATCTGAGCTTTTCATCCTTTCAGCTCTATAAGTCAGAATTTTGTATCCAGTACTGTAAATACCCAAGAGTATCAATATATTTACAGCCAGTCTTGTAATTCAGGATTTATGTCTAAAAACCAATGGAAATGCAACTGAAGTTAGGACAGCCAAGAAGCATCTGTATCTTTCCACATCACACCTTCCACATGGACAAGGACTCAGGTGGGTTCTCTAAACCAGCAGTAAAAGCCCAAAAAATTAATCCCTCACCCATCTTTTCTCCTCACTGCCAACAGAAAAAGTGCCAAATGCCAAATGAGTAACTACTGACCTTTAACCCCCACCTGGGCAGCAGCCACTGCCCTCAGAAAGGACAATTTGGGGCATTGCAGGTGACCCACGTGCTCAGCAGCTTGGGACAGTCACAAAACAAGACCAGACAAGAGTCCGAGCTGTCCAAGTGCAGCAGGTCCTGGGAATGGTGGTTCCCACTGCTCTTCCCACTGATGTCAGTTCTCCAAACTGTCTTTCCATGAAAGCACTGGAAAGTACTAAATAAAAACCTCAAATGTGCCTCAGCAGCTTTTTTTTTTTTTGGGTGGGGGAAGAAATATATCCTTCAAAATGCTGATTGCATTGCAGGCACTGATAAATTCAGTCTCATCCACACTGCTGGGACACTGCAGAAATCAGTCTGTGCTAAATCCAGCATTCCTGTGTTCAGCCATTGCTCCATGGAAGTTGTGCTTGGCTCCAGGGCTCTTATCATTGGCAACAAAACTGCTCTCAGGAACCAAAGAAAACAAACTGATTTAAGCATGAACTTCTTCCTAGGGCTTAAGTCTTTGGAGAGAGCAATAAACAAGATTACAACCAAAATACTTGTTCAAAGCTTAGCAGCAATGCAAACAGCATAAATTCCCCTGATGGACACTTCCATTTGTCTGCAGGAAGAGATGGAAGGGGAGAGGTTTAGTAATTGCCTGTTGGTACCATCAGCCCACGCCTGGCCCCATTTTGGCCCAGAGCACTGCCAAGGATGCTCAGCACTGCTCTGTGCTTGTCAAGATATGCACTGGGCAAATGGCAGGAAGAGAACTCCAGCCCAAGGCAAAGGACACCCTCCAGACGTGAGCAACTCACCAGTGTTCTCTGGCATAGAGGCCTGATCCGTGTTCCTCTCCTTCTTAAAGGAAATGTTTCCAAACTGCAGCACTGAGGACACCACTTTCAGCATGGCTGTGACAACAGAAGACATGTGCATCAGTTTAATGGCAGAGGGCTCAGCTCAACTAATTTTTCTTGTGTCACTTTCCTTCCAAATTCCGAGTAGAAGTTTGGGGAGGAAATACAGTTTGTACTGCGCTTTTTGGGCAAATGGCTTGAATTCAACTCCAGTAGGAGTTAAGCAAACATTCTCTTCAGGCTGCCAAAGACACTGAAGCAACATTAAATTTGGTGACATTAAATCAACAGTGTGTGTGTGTGTAAGAGAGAAAAGGACACTCTGAAAATTCCAAGGCTCCGTAACTTACACAAGATTTCATCGTGTGAAAAGCCCATGATATGCATGGCTTCCATTGTCTCCTGAAAGTTATCCTTGTCTTGTTGGCCAGGGATGGGGATGTAGCCATTAGATAAAAATCTGTAGTTGTTAAATCCTTCGAGCAGCAGGTCAGCTGTATTGGGGGGGAAGGGGAAGAGACAGAAAAACAAGCTCAGAAATGCTGTTCACACCCACCCGTGCTCTGTTCTCACTCAATTCCCCAGCTCTGCTTTAGGAAATCACCTCCTCAGATGTGGCTACTGGCCAGGACAGCAGCTTCTGAAACCCTAAAAATACAAGTGCACCTCCCAAGCTGAGGCCAGACTCGGACTCCCTCCCTGCAGCAACCTCCATGAGCTCTGTAATGCATTAAGCCTGCCCACAGAACATTACCCAGATCTCAAATCCCCGTCTGGAATATCCTAAAAGGAGGATCTCTACTGAAAGGTAACAGACCCAGGCAGAAATGGAGTTAGGGATTGATGATCACCACATCAAGGATGCTGAACACAGCTTATCTCATACAGGAGGAGTGGATCAATTCTCTGAAGTCTGTATCTTTATTAGCTTCACTTATCACAGCCTACCAGAAATTCCCAAGGAGGTGAAAAAAACCCCAAACAGAGTTGAGATAACCATCCCAGCACTGCAATGGCCTGAAGAAACCCCCAGTTTCATTAAGTTTGGGTTAAATTTCTCTGCAGGCTGGAGATCGGGCTGCCTCTGCTGACCAGGGCTGGTTGTTCTCAGCTGGGAACTTTGCAGTTTCAATCCAGGGATTCCCACCCAGAGCCTGCCCAAACTGGGCTTTGGCATGGAGGAGACATTGCTTGAAACACCAGAGTGGCTCCCAGCACATCTGATAAAACACAGGAGTTGTTACAGAGCAAAGCTACCTGGCCTCTCCTTCTTTGAAAACTCACCATTCATGACCAAAGAATCATTCAAACCCGCCCTGTCCCACTGAAGTAACAAATGCAGCACCCAACACGTTTGCCAACTGAGGTTCCCAGCTTACACTTGAGGTGCTCTCCTGCTCCAGCCAGGAGCTGATAGAAGATGTGGAAGGTCCGCTCGTCCTTGGCCTGACGGACAGCACGAGACTTCTCCAGCAAGTCTGGAAACACCTGGAGTCAAGGCTCACCTGCAAATCTTTGCTTAAAAACGTACAGAGCAAACAACAGCTCCAGAGCAGGCTCTGGAATTAGTCTGAGACCAGAGAGAATTTTAGGAGTAATGCCCAGAGAAGCTGTGGCTGCCCCTGGATCCCTGGCAGTGTCCAAGGCCAGGCTGGACAGGGCTGGGAGCAGCCCGGGGCAGTGGAAGGTGTCCCTGCCCATGGAACTGGGTGGGCTTTAAGGTCCCTTCCAACCCAAACCAGTCTGGGATTCTCTGACTGCACTAGGTCCAGTATGAACTTTTAGTGACCAAGGAAGAGATTTCTAATTGAGGCTGGTAGAAATGCACTTTTCATCTCAACAAACTCTGGACATTTCAGCACTCCCATCCCTTGGCTGTTGTCTGCATTTCCCTGCATTCCCTGCTCTGTGCAGCCACCACTGTCTGCCCTGGATCAGCTGCAGTTTGGGTGAGGGGGAGCTCCCATCCTTCTCCATCACTTCTATTGAGGTCATAGCTGAACTCTTAATCCCCAAAACGCAGCAGCTGCTGAACTCAGAAGTCCTTTATCATCCAAAGTGCATTTGTCATTTCTTCCAAGCAATGCATTTTTCCATAAGAATCCACACTGCCTTTACACAGCTCCCAAATTCAATTTCTGCAGCAGGTAGTACCTGATTAGTTGCCATGAGCTGTAATCTTATATAATTTTTTTATTTCTTGATATTCCATATTGTAAAGCGAATGTAGGACAGGGATTTGAAATGACAGTGGCAAGGATGAGTTCCTGTGATGAAGAAAAAATTCCCCAAGAGTTAAATCCCCCTGTTTTCACAAAGCTCTGGGCAAAACAATTCATCTGAACCTTCCTAAAAGCTGCCTTCATTCCTGTGCTGTGGTGAATGAAAAAACACCACTTATCATTGCAGTATATTTTGAATAACTATAGATCTTTCCCAGCCTTATTGGGAAATCACATTTTCTGACAATTCCAAACATTTAATGCACTTCAGATCAAGCTGTTTAAAAACACAGGAACCAAATGAAAGCTTAACTACAGCATTGTTTATGATCAATATTCACTTAATGTTGTTTATCAAGACTTCCAATTTCAATGACCACTCCAGTGCTATTCTCCCAGAAAACAGGCTGGACTCAAAATCACACAATACATTTTTAGCACAGAGAAAACAACTTCAGGGAAGGGCTTTCAGTGCCAGTATTCTTACTTGGTTTTACACTCATAAATAAAAACGAATCTTAGAGCTAAAACTGAATTAGCTTTGGTATTAATTATAATTAATTAAGTATAATAGCAGACCTGTTGTTATTGAACCTTCATGGGTATCTAGAAGAGCTGAGCAATCAGGATGCAGCCCAGCTCTGTCACTGGAGCAGGAGCATCCCTCTCCAGGCAGGAGCTGCTCCCAGCCAAGCTCCTGGCACGACTCGAGGCTCAGCTTCTCCTTAGGAAGGCACTGGGAGATTCTCAGAAATGTTCCCAGAGCAAGCACATTTTACATGGTTTCCCTTTTTAACACACCCTGGGTTTAAGGCCAGGCTGAAAATACAGCAGGTTTGGGAGTGTGGAATTTGGGCGTTTAGGATTTCCGAGCAGAGGAAGCCGCTGAATCTGAGATATTTGATCGGCTGTTTTGAACGAAAGGAAGGGATGGATGCTGTCAAAGGAATGTCCAAGTGTGGCAACCTTTCTCTGCATTCCAATCAATTCTAGGGTTAAAAGCAAAACAAAGCATTTGCAAGGATGTGGCAGGAAAAAGGATACAGGTCTCAATGTTGGCCCCCACAATGTACCCCGTGACATCGAAGTTAATCCTGATGAATTTGCCCTGCAAAGAAAAGATTTTTTCATAATTATTTTTTGGTTTTTGATTAAGACAACGCTATCTATATCAAATATAATCCGAACGCATTCATGGATCAAGGATTTCCCAGGTTCAAAGGAAAACTTTCCCCTTCCATGTGCTCAGCCATCATTCCGATGGAGCACGTTGCACACAAACACACTCCAAAAGATTAAGGAACTCCTAGCCCAGATATATTTGGAATCCAGACTCAGGAAAAACTCCTCAGAACAAGAGGCTCAATTTTCCCTGAGCTGAGGTGAGAAGCAATGCTGAGATTCCAAGTGTGCACATTTCTGTAGCATTTTGGTGCCTGAAGGTGCTTCAAGTCCTGAATCTCAGGTGCTGCCTGGCCCAAAAGATTTCTCCTTCCTTTTCCAAAAGACCTCCATGGCCTCTCTTCACCAGCAGTTGGTGAAGAAAGGACCAGATTGAACAAGAGACCCATTTCACACATCTCAAATAAACAGCACATTTGCCCCATGTGCTCTCCCTTGAAGGGCAGCTCTTGGAAATAAAGTGGTTGCTAGTGGAATTTTATTCCAGTTTTAAGTCACCTAATCTGATTTGTCACTTGCCTACAAACATTCCCAATAGGACAACAGGCTCTGGTTTGGAGCGGGACCACTTTTAACTACATCATCCCCATATTTCCAGTTTGTGCTCATGAAATTGTTTGGTATTGCCCTGGCTGCAAAAATGTGAACAACCAGTGGGAATACCCAGTCCTACACTGGGCTCTCCATCCCCACTGCATCCACCTTCCACGCTCCTCAGTCCACACACATCATTTTGAGATAGGTTGGAGATCAGGGAGCAGACAAAGTTTGCTATCACCTGTCTAAGCACTTCTCCTGATGGTTCTGTACCAAGCCACCTACTACAATCTTTTACAGAGCCCTTTGGAAATTGCTCTTACAATCTGGATCCAAGCCCTCCCTTATCTCCAGTCTGACTGGTGTTATCAGTTTGGTAAAGTCAGTTCCTGTCTGGCAGATCCATTCAGCTCAGGGACTGTTCTACTGATTTTCTTCTTAAATATTCTACTCCACAACTGGCAGGGTACCTGTCTGACAGGAATGGCTCCAGATAATCAACATTATTTTAGGGGACCACAACAGGGCTTGGCCTGTCAGGGAGCAGCTCCTGAACTCAGATTTCTGGGTATGAAGACCCACAACACCCTCAGCTCAGCTTGTAACTACAGCATTTCTCCCTTCTGCTCAGTAACAATCCCAAAAAGCTGTATTTACACCTGGCACAAAGAATGAACTGACATTTTACTGAAACTCAGGCAGCAGAACAGATACCTGAGGCACATGCCCCCAGCAGGGCAACAGTGGCAACAGACACCTCACCCAGAATGGGCACACAGAGCCTGGGATTTGCCATGTTCCAGGGAAAAACAAACATGAAGCATTACATGAGCTATAGGCAGTGGCTTTTTCTGATAGAATTTGGAACCATTTTGCTCTGTTTCACCATTAGAAGTTAACTCATTTCCTGCTGCCAAGTTAGCAGTTCCACCAGCAGAAATAACTGAGAGGAAATGCAGTCACTGAACAAGGTGACACATCAGAAGAGGGACCCACTCCCCACTTCCAAGTTCAGGCATCACTGGAGAGGTCACTTTATCTACTTCATCTTCTTAAAAACACAATATTAATACAGTCTTTCAGCTGGCACTGGCAAATCTGGCTGTGGAATCTTTAATTTATCATTCAGAGGCTGCAGTGATGCTCATCTAAGGGCTGAATTCTGTTGACACCATCACAGCACTGAGTCCAGGGCTTTGGAAAAACCACATCAGAGGGAAACATTTAGTGCTGCCACATAAATCCAGCACTCTCCTATCCAATGCAAACCAGAGATTTATTCCCTGAAACACAACAGAACTGCCCTTGGTAGAAGAAAAGAGGGGGAAAAATAAAATCCATTGGCCCCTGGCCTTATTTGAGTCCTCCCTGGAGTTATCAGGAGCAGGAGAAGGCTGTCAAGCCTGTATGGCTGAACAACAACACCTTTCACTTGGTGGGAGGAGAGAGATTTTTTAAGTCAGGTTTTAAAATGGCTGTTAAAGATTATTTTTTTCTGCATGAGATGAGACCATCTGGAATGAATTATACTTGCTCCTTTATGAAAACAGAGCTGGAGCCATCAGAGTGATTATGTTCATGATGGCAATGCAGAGCTCAAAATAACACAAACCAGATGCTAACATCTTTTAGGGAAAAAAGTATTCTCATTAAATTAGTACAGCCTCTGATGGATTCAAGACAGGTAACAAAGTAGCATCATTGTGCAGTGAAACCTGTTGATACCATAAATCCTGTACCCAGCTTCTATAAGCACCAGGCAACATTATAAATAACAGGGCTATAAAATTAAAAAAGCTGAATTTCCACAAAACTCTGCTCTCCCTTCTCAGCTGAAAGGGCTGATGGATTTAGTCATCCAGTTTTCCAGAGCTCTTATCACTGGAGTTGAGTTCATGCATTATGAATCCAAGCAACTGTTGAAATGTCAAAGGCAGACAAGAAATCTTTCATTTGTTCTGTAAATTTTAGTGCTGTTCTCGCAAGAAAAAAGATTTAATACCTCCCGTACACTTTTGAAGTTGTAGTAAAAACATCTTCCCCCTGAAATAAGAGATGGCTTCTTTTTTTTTTTCTTCAAAGGAAAGGAAGTTCTAAGAAGTGGTAAAAAGCTATTTATTCACCCTGAGTTCCACCACAGTTTTTAAAACAATAGAACCCATCAGAAGTGGTTATCAGCCACCAAAACACTCTGTGAACAGGAGGCAGGGACCCAACAAAAACATGGAGCAGCTTCAGCAGTGCCTGACACCTGGGGAAAGTCACACAGAGGCTCTGTGACTTTCCTGCAGTCAATCAGTAAATTTAGATGGGTTTTATATGCAATTTCTGTGTTTTCGCAGAAATTCAGGATGTTCTCTCCAATCCAACCAATTGATAAAGTCACAGCTATGGACAAGAAGGCTGCAGCCTTCCCCAGTTCCATGGGGATGCCACAGTCCTTCCTCCCCATTTTAGAGCAATGCAGCAGGATTTGTGCACACAAGCTCCAGCTCAGCTCCCCAGCACAGTTATATTTGTAAGATTATGAGCACTGCTGTCAGCTCAGGGATGGCTGGAGTTAGAATAAAATAATGTCTTGCCAAGAGCCAGCGAGGAGGTGTCCAGTGACCCAAAAAAATGCAGAAGGGACTGTCAAAGAACCTGGATTCATGGAGCAAGAGAACAGAAAAAGCTTCTGACACTAATTAGATAAATACCTACAAAAAGGTAATTTCTCCATAAGCAGCAATCAGATTTACAGACTCTGGAGAGACAAGGAGGTACTCACAAAGCGGGAGGAGTTGTCATTTTTCACTGTCTTTGCATTCCCGAAGGATTCCAGGATGGGATTGGCCTGAAGCAGCTGCCGCTCCAGCTCCCCCTACAAACCACACAGACAGAAAAACAAACACATTTATCACAGAGCACCGGGGCTGCAGGGACCGAGCATTCTACCTCTCCTGACAGTCACTTCCCCTGGCTGTGGCAGTGCCACCACCTCCAGAAGGGGGTTCTCATCCTTCCCCTCGCTCCCAAACCTGCCGAGTCTCCTCCATCCGGGGATGAACACGGCTGGATTTGTGGTGGTGTTTTTCTGGCTGGGGTTTGTTCATTAAAACACACACACAGACACACACAAACAGAACAGGAACCAGATAGGACTTGATGGATGTTGAAAGTCACTGGAGATGGAAAAGAAAATTCACATTTAGGGCTAATGAAATCAGGCACAGACCTTGAGTGCTTAAGGGGAGAAACCAATTTAACTGCGTTAGGATTTAGTGCAGGGTTACTCCTAAACTTCATGCTGACAGCACAGCTACCTTGGAACACCTATTTTCAAACTTACAAACACCTATTTTCAAACTTACTTTCAGATGAGTGAAACTCCCCTTCAGTCAGCCAGACTGAAACTCATCTCATTGCACCACCTCTGACCTGCCCACACCTGAGAGGGCCAAGAACAGCACAGCAGAACTCAGCAACACCAATCACAAACATCACTCTCAAGTTGCTCAATCCAGCCAGCATTGCTCAGGATGTTTAACGCATTTGTTAAATGTTTCTGTAAGTTCTGGCCAATGAGTTTAGAATTTGCAGTGCTTATCTCAAGGAAATTGCACAACAGCTTTTGTAAGTGCTGTCCATGTGGAGGTCTGGTAACAAAAAAAGTCTGTGCTGCTTCCAAGAGCCCAGGAGGCACAAATGTACACAGGAAAATATATTGTCTTCCTGCTCTGAAGGATGGTTTGGGGAAAAAAAATAAGAAAGTGAAGCTGTCTAGAATGTAGTTTCCAAATCTGACATTTGTGTTCATGAACCTGCTTTTTCCAATTATTTATAGTCTTGATGAATAAAGGTGCCAGACCGAGCATCAAAGAACAGGAAACATTAAGTCTCCTAAGGCTTCCACACGAGGCCAATTCTTTGACAGGAACTTTAAAAACTCACTATTTAACACCTAAAAGAGTTTTATTTGTATATTGAAATATATTTCAAGCTCTCCTGGAAATAAATGGCTGCTCCTTCTTTCATGTGACCTCAAGTTTATCTGCTCAGAAGTCGCTTACTTCCAAATGTATTCCCTTTGGGACTACACATTCCCCAAATTCTGGAGTAAGTAAAGAAGGAATAAATGCAGAAGGAATAAATGTGTCAGCCCAGAGCACACTCAGCAGTGCCACAGCAGGGCTGCCACGGCCACAGTTTAAAAGCACTTTTAAACTGAGAAAAAACCTGCAACTGGAGAAAATCTAGAGGCCTGTTACACCCACTCCATGCTGTCTGCAATTGATATTCTCCAAGTTTCCCATGTAAAGGCCTCAGATCCTGGGAATGCTCCCACCTTCCCTCCCATTCCCCTCTCCCAGCCGGCTCCTGCGGGCACACCAAGACCCAAGGGAGCACTCCTTCATCACTGATCTTGGGATAAACCCCAGCATGTCCAGCAAAGGCAGCGAGTGTGGCACAGCTGACACATCCAGCTCTGAAGTAATTTGGAAAAGCAATCCTCTGACTGCACAGCGACTGCTGCATGGGCACCGCCTGGGCTGGGGCTGTGCAGAGCCACCCTGCAGGGCAGCACTAAACACATTCACCCAAATTCTCTCACAGGAGGCAGGAGAGGCTCAGCAGCTCGTTTTTACAACCATCCCTGAGGAGCTGGAGAAAGCAGTTGGATCCTCAGCTGTGGGTGAAAACCATGGGAACGAGCAGTGCTGCGCACACAGACTCGTCACAGCTGTCACCAAGGAAAGCAAACCCCTCACTGTGGAAAAGGGCTCCTGATTTAGGCGTTTTCCTCTCTCTGTGGACTGCTTTCAGCCCAAACCTATTCTCTTTTTGAAGAGCTCAGTGTTTTGCAAAGACACTGAACTGCAGAGTGTCAGTTTGGCCTCTGGGCACAGCTCCTGCGCAGGCATCTCCCCAGAACTTGGAAAAAGCAGTATGGGAATTGTGGGAAGAGTGAGGTCATGCAATAGTTCATGCAGGGCACCACGAAGACAAGGCCAGGTTGTTGTCTCAGTTTCAGAAAAACCAGCAGCCCAGTGACTGGGTTTGGGGGAGGCCTGGGGGAGGCAGGGGAAGCTCCGTGCTACTCACATACAACAGGGATCCACTCTGGAGTTCCAAATGACATTGAAACAGAGATGTCAATGATTCCATGGCTTACGCAGTATCAACAGCTCGGGATTAGCGTTTTCCACGGACACGGTTAAAATGTTCACCAACAAACATTTTGTGTCAACCCTGACACGCCAGCTCTAAGCAAAAGGAGGGTTAAACCAAACACCGCTCTGTCTATTTTTGGACTTTTGGACAAATAGTTTAGTAAAAACCCTTAGAACTGACTGATGTGTGCAAGGAGGGAGGATTAAGTTAAATACTAAGAATGTCTGCAGCTTCTGAAAATGAGACAGTGGGCTCAGACACACAGTTGGGTTGCAGAGGTTTAAGGTGGTACCACACACTCCCAGAGGCATCATGGCTGTCCAGGGATTGCTTTTTGCATCCAATACACCACACTTGAAACTCCCTTTACTATTTCCCTTCTCGCTGCAGTTCCATTGCACTAATCAGCTTCAGAGAAACGCAAGGGGGAGAGTTCACCCAGCTAAACTAACCCAGGGCAGCTGCTTCACTTTCCAAGGCCGGTTACACCCTGAGGAGCTGTTGCAAGGCTTTTTCTTTATTTAAAAGCTCGTGCCCAGGACAAAGGCATCACTCAGCAGCTCGGGTTAGAGTGGAGCATTTCTCTTGTGGCAGCAATTGTTTATCCCTTTGCACAGCCCTGCCCTCAGCTTCCACCTCAGCCTCCTGCAGGTGAAGTCCCCAGCACCGGAGCACTGCAGCTCCTTCTCCCACCCAGAAAAGTGGGATCAAACAGAGCAACTGCTGCTGTCCCCAGGGACAGGGGGACCAGGAGCATGGCATGGGCAGTGTGATCTGCTTAGCAGCTCCAGCCAGCCTGGGCAGTGAGAGCAGCTGGAGCTCAAAGGAGCAAACATTAATTCAGGCAGCGGATCCCACACCGCTCACACCACTTGTCCTAGAAAGTCAGGGGAGACTCTTGATTTCAGAAGACTTTTGGTTATGCCAAGCCTTTTACACTTGAGATCAAAGTCTTCATTGGTGATTTGGAAAGCTATAAAAATATTCAGACAAAACAGTTAATCAAAAGAATTTTGTAGCTTCCATTAATCCAATCTTTTATTTAGCACTTTGTTTAATATTTAAAAAGTGTTCTGCACTCTCTCAGCAGCACATTACCCAATATACCCACAGTATTTTGGAGGAGGGTGGCTGGAGAGGGGGCAAACTTCTTACTTCAGGGCTTAAAAGTGGTTAAAAGTCCTTTACAACACTGAGAAACTCATGAGCTGCTCACTCCTCCCTCTCTCAAAGCCAGTTAAATATTTCCAAAATTCCCTATTAGCTGAGTATTTCTTCAAGGTTTCCCACATTATCAGCACAAAGAGAAGAATATACATCAGTTCACCTATTTGATTTTAAAAGCATTAAAAAAAACCACTTGCCTGGTGTTTCACGGGTTTGGGTGATTCAGGCTGTTCATTGCAAACAAACAAATGATAAGTTAGCAAGCAGGCATTCCAGCTGCATGTCACATCCCAAATTAGCACTGTCAGCACCTTTAACTACACACTCACTTCACAGAAAGTTTCATAGAAACTGCCCAAATTCATTTCAGAACAGAGGTTATTGGCATGTGCAAAATACTGCAGCCTGTGTTTAGGCAAAGGACTAATTACACCCAAGATGACAGACGGCCCCTGGGCAGCCAGCAAAAGGGCACCAGCTGCATTATTTGGGCACTGCTTTCAAAATGAACCCCAACACCAAGTCTCTTTCTCACCAGCCTGGGGCACCATGAGGTGGTTTGGATGGAGGAGATGATCATTGTCCTTCAACACTCACAAAGGTTATGGAACAACACGAGGGAAGCCACACCAAGGAGTCTGGGGGGGTGGTTTTGCTCTGGACTACAAATATTTAAGAAATGCAAGCCCACATTCAAGACAAGACCTTTGTTTCTTTCTTACAAGCACCATCACAAGCAGCAGTACAACCTTCAACTGGAAATTTTGCCAGCAAGAAGGACAAAAGGAACGTGAAGGTAATAAAGTAAAATAAAAGCCCTTCAAAATTCAAATCTGCACAGCTTCTGCAGAAATTTGCAATTCCATTCTTTCTTCCTTGGCTCAGTCTGTGAGTTTAATAGTCTTAAGCTTCATATCTGAGACCCTGGGGCAAAATAGTGTGGAGAAACACACACAACAAGACATTTTTATACCAAGCCAAATGCACTCCCTCTTTCTATGACTCTTATTTTATTAGTGAAGAATGACAGATTCTGACAGATGTCTGCAAAGCAGCTGGCAGAGGTTTGGCTTGTTCACGTAAGTAATGTGAATTTTCAAACCTGCACTCTACCTGCCAGGAAAAGATTCCCTCCTGGAATCATGGAGGAGGACAGGAACACCTCAGAATTCAGAAGAATTTCATTTGTTTATATTTAGAAAAGACCACTGCACTCTTGGGTGTTCATTCTTGTCCTACTAGAAACAGAACTGAGCACAATCAGACACAGATTTAACTTCTCTGTGTTTAAATTAGGGCAGTCAAAGCCCACTTGGGAAACCCAGGGGAGCTTTAGCCTGAGTGAGCCTACCCAAGATCCTGCCCTTCAAAAACTAATTCTGTTTCTTTAGAAATTAATAAAACAAATTAAGCAATTTAACATCGCAGCTACCAAGGCAAACGCAGCCACTGAAAGCAATCACTAACCTGAAAGTGCCAGTAATGAGTTCTGAAGTCTAAAATAGCACCAACATGAAAGCCGGGGTTTAGTGAAAACAGAGGCAGTTTGGGGTGAAAAAGCTTTGGGGAAACCTCAGAGCCCCTTCCAGGGCCTAAAGGGGCTCCAGGAGAGCTGGAGGGGGACTGGGGACAAGAGATGGAGGGACAGGACATAGGGTATGGCCTTAAAATGAAAAAGGGCAGGGTTAGATGGGATATTGGGAATAAATTCCTGGCTGGGAGGGTGGGCAGGCCCTGGCACAGGGTGCCCAGAGAAGCTGTGGCTGCCCCTGGATCCCTGGCAGTGTCCAATGCCAGGCTGGACAGGGCTTGGAGCAGCCTGGGACAGTGGGAGGTGTCCCAGGGGTTGGGACAAGATTGGCCATAATAAAGTGACACTAACACAGGCATTAAAACACTATTTCATTCTTTTCTCTCATCCTGCCTCTCCTGCTGCACAGGGGAGCGATGAGCCACAAAACTGAGCCATTTAGAAGCCTCCTTTCCTCCCTTCTCCCTGTGCTCAACCTGTCCAAAACACCCAGCAGACACATCACCCTCCTCCCCATGCTCCCCTATTCCCTATCCTCGCTCTCTTCCTCTCCTGCAGCTCCACACATCCTCTCTGCACAGCCCCGAGCCTCCAGAACACCTGGGAGTGGAGAGGAGAGGGGCTCCTGTGTGGCTGAGGAGCCTGGCACAACTGCCCAGCCCAGCACATGCCGGCGTGGGCCAGCTCTGGCCCGAGATGCCTGAGCTAAAGCACAGCGCTGGTCTTTATAAAGCCGGTCCTGAATAAAGCACAATGTGCTTGGAGCAGGCAAAATATTCAGCTTTAAAGTTCTTAACACTACCACCCCAAGCCGTCAAATTCTTTAGAGCTCAAGGTCAAGCAAATGCTTTCAGTTTTTTACAGACCCCTTCCATCTTGTGTCCCTTGCTCCAAACCAACCAGGACCGTCCCCGTGCCAACTCTGCCTCCCAGCCAAGCTCAGCAGCCAAAAATTCAGGTTTACTTTCACCCCACCTTCAGTCTTTAGAGGAGTTCTCATTTATAACCCACTGCCAAGCACCTCTCCTTGGCCTCCACTGCTCGGCTCTGGAGAACCCAGCCTCTATTCCCAACTTTAGGGACTGCTGCAGTCTCACCTGGCTCTGCCAAATCCCACAATTACTGAAGTTTCTCTTGTACATTTTTACCACCACCACCTCCTCCCCACACTTCCGAGCGCAGCGCCCAAGACAACATCTTGGGATTACACAGGAAATGAGACACTGGGACTACAGATTCCACACTCAAAAACCAGGAATCATTACTGTTAAGGTTGAAATTCCAGCCCCTGTGGCTACCCTGTGTTATTGACTCCATCTCCAAGGACGATGTGTTAAGGGCTGTGCAGGAGTTTGTCAGCTCTAAGGAAAGAGGGATTTTGGGACAGAAAAGCCTCATGGACAAGCAGCTGGATGCCAACCATGCCAGGCTGTGCAGGGGATGGGCAGAGATGCTCCTCACAAAGGCTGAACATTTCCCCACCTTCCCAGCTGGAGAAGGTGCCTGGTGAGCCCCTGAAACACCAGCGCTGCTCTGAGGTGTCAGACTGGGGCTCCTTTGGTTTGTTCTATTTTTACAGCACTCTGTCAGGCAAATCAAAGTTAACCCTAGGCTTAGCATACAAATTGCTTCATTTTAAAAAAATAATCAATGGGACATTCAAACAGGCTCAGAAATATGCATGTCACTGATTATTAACTATCTGTAACAGGGTGGGTACAGACAGACTGCAAGTCATGGATTAATTTAACAAGCCTATTTAGCATCTTCTTGTGCACAGGTAATGCGCAGGTTCTACAGACTGTGGATCACCACCAGTCCTCTACAGCTTTCTGATGAATAAGAAACAGCAACAAATGAGGGCTGCTTCTATAACCCCCATTCTGACACTTCCCAACTTTCCTGTGGCACCTGTGAGGGTTAGACATTCTTTAATTCCCAATCTATAACTAAAAATAATTGCTGCAGAACAAGGGAGACTCATTTTTATTTTCAAAATTGGTTTGGTGACACAAACATTCTGCATTATTCATGGATATATGACAAACTCAGTGCTCACTGTGGTACTGCACTGAATGAAGCGCATGATCCAAGACTTTTATTTAGGACACTCCCCTACCCCTATTTCTTGTGTTCCACATCCCAGCTTTCCCCTTTCTTTCCTGTGCCTTCACAGGCTCCCTGAGAAGTTGCATCATCTCCACCCCTCAAGATTTTCAAAACTCAGCTTTACAAGGGCTGGGGCAATGCAACCTCACTTTGAAAGAAGGCACATTTTGAAAGGTGTCTGGACAAGAGGCTTCCAGAAGTGTCTCTCAGCCTGAGGTATTCCAAGTTGTCAACAGCACATTTAGAAATACTTGGAGCAAACCCTGCACAATTCCCTTCTCTCCAAAAACCTGCTGGCAATTTTGCTTCTGCAGAAATTTAAAAAAATACTGGGTTTGTTGAAGGCTGCATGGTGGTAATGCCAAGAATATTCATAGATCAAAACCTCCATAGAAAAACAGTTCTGATGGATGATGTCCCAGTGTCCCCCAGAGTCACAATCCCCCAACAGCCCTGACACTCCAGTCCTGAGAAACCTCTCCCTGAGGCCTGCAGCACTCTCAGGCTGCTCAGTAAACACTTACAAAGACAAATTTTCATCTTTTCTGTGTGATAAACCAGCACCAGTTTGAATAGGTATCAATGCACAGACTCCCGTTATTTGTTCTCAATTAAAGCAAAGATTCAAGTTTCCCCAGACACTTCACTAAATTTCTCCAAATCTGCCTGCAGCCTTTCCTTCTCTCCCACTTCAAATCCTTGCCTTTTTTTTCCTTCGCAGACTGGTCAAAAGTCATCTCGTGTTCCCACACGAGTTTGAGCCTTGGCACATTCAGGAATGTCTCAATATGAAGTGCCCTGCACTAAATTTACAGAAGGTGTAGCTGCTAGAGGGGGGAAATGGCCTCAAGTTGTGCCAGAGGAGGTTTGGGTTGGACATCAGGAGAAATTTCTTCACTGACAGAGAGAGGTTAAACATTGGAACAGGCTGCCAGGGAGGTGATGGAACCAGCATCCCTGGAGGGGCTCAGGAAATGAGTGGAAGCGACACTTCATGGGATGGTTTAGTGGGAATGGGGTACTGGTCAAAGTTGGACTTGATCTTAGAGGTCTTTGTTATAATTCTCTAAGTCTCTAATTCTGTAATTCCATAAGATCATGTAGCCTGAAGGCTCCAGCCACCACAGACACCTGGATTACCATTGGAAATCCAGCACGTGCCAGGTTTGATTACAGCAAGACACAGTTTGTAGCAAAGCTGAATTAATACTTCACTGCACAGAGATCCAAGTGCCCAGAACAACAAATATTCAAATCCATTCCTGGTTTTTAAAAGCAAAGAATCACTAAAAATTCAGTGCAAATGTTGAATCCTGGCAGGAAATCTGAAGAAACTTCTGTATAAATCAGAAACTTCTATATAAATAACTTTCAAGCTACCAAAAACCCCAATACTCTCTGATAAAAAAAGTATCTACTCACTTGTTTATAGTGTAATAAAATTGGAGCTTTTAATTAGATGCTGGCTTCTAGATATAGCAAATCTACAGCAGTTTTTAAGATGGATGATTTTTCCCATTCACAAGTTAATTTTTGAAGGCACAGAAACCTTGTTCACAAATATAGTACTGAAAACTGCATCCAGTGGGAACTAAATTCAGTTAAAATTGCCTGGGTTTATTGAATTTTTTTGAAAAATGGGGTTTATTGCATCAGAAAGCTTTATTTGTACAATGCCTTTAATTTCACAACAGAACTTAAGCAGCTGACATGGACTAGGAATTTTGATGTAACTGCTCATTTCAGCCACTGCTAAAGAGAAAATAATGGTTGAGACAAAATTACACAGATTATATTACAGTTTATCTTTAATTTTAAAAAGTCATTTTTTCAAATGCAGAGATGGTAGTTTGCAAAAAGAGCAATAAACAAACAAAAAAATACCCCAACTTACAGGAATATTATGGTCCTTTCTTCCTTTATGGGAGGAAGCAACATGAGCAAGGTACTGAATAACCTTCTTAGTGTTCTCAGTCTTCCCGGCACCAGATTCACCTCTGCAAAACAGGGCATACATTTTCCTCAAAATTCATCTTCAACAACTCAGCAATCCTTTGTTTACAGCACCTCACTCCATCCCATTTATGGCTCTGACTGTGCAGACCTTCACTGACCCCCTAAAACCAACAGCAGGGATGTTGCAGGGAACTACAAGGTATTTGTTTAAAATCCTTCCTTCATCCTAAAGATCTCCTGAGCATTAAGATGTTGATACAAGGTGTAATATCAGTTTGATTAAGAGCTTTTGGCTTTATGCCTGAACTCCTTTGCTACCCAAGGTAACATGAAACACTTGTCCCCTGTCCCAATCACTGCAGACAGCATTTTTCAGGGTGCAGATACATTTTTAGTTTTAAATCATGAGATTTACACACACACTTCTACACTTAGCATGATTTTAATATACTTTATATACTGGGATTTGGTTATGGGAATTTCCAAGTTAATGGAAACACTCGGTACCTTTAGGAGCCAGAAATACAGTGCAGTAAAATACACTTTAAACAAGAGATTCTTTCCACTGCTTATCTCAGACTCTTTGCTAGGTTAAAAATATATTTAAGGCCACAGGGCTACATGAAACCATTAAGAAATGAATTTATCAGTGCAGAGTGGCAGAGTTCACAGATCAATAAAGATAGCAAATGCACATTTCATTTCTAAGCCAGAGGTGGATTTAAAGCAGAATATGTTTAGACAGAATTGATGGAGAGGTTTTCAGGAGATATTCAAGGCAGGAAATGTGACCAAGTTCACATCCCTGCAATCACAAATGATGTTAGTACAGCTCTAAAAATGACAGTTCGGGGGTTTTTTTTCCTAACCTAGGTCTGATCTTCAGACAAATCCACCCCCCAGAGGGATGCAGGTGTGCCTTAGGCAGGACTCAATGGCTGCAAACCACTGGAGGAAGATTTCCAGGGAGACAGCGACTGCCATGAGCAGCTCTCAAGTGTGGGAAGCTGAAAAGGATTTTATTATGGGGATTTGCATGGAAAGAGTGGAAGCACTCCTGTCATTCAACAGTTGTTCAAAAATTAACAGTTTGGAAGCGAACTCCTTTGTAAGAATGACAAGCACACATTTTCTCTGCCCGCTTTTTTCTCCTCTAAGCTACTTATAATGGAAATGTTCATTTACCAGGGGAATTGAAGCACATTCTTTTGCAGCCTTTTTCATCATGCTGTACACCCCAGTTTTGTAGCTAATCTGCATTTGCTTAGGGATTCAGTACCTCCAGACCTGCACTTCTTGATCAGATAAGAGCTGAGGAGCATCCCTATCCTCACACTGCACTCAGCAGCTGCAGAAAGGAGACGAGAGAGCACTTGGAATTTTAATTCTGCATATACAGGAAGGATATTGACACCAGCCCAGATTTTCAAGAGAACAGACTCAAACACTCTCATTGCTCCTCACCTTCCAACACTAAAATCCCAGAAACCCCATGGGGAACAGCCCTAAGAGAGGGGAACCTCTGCTGAGGGATGGTAGGATGGGCATTTCTGCACCCAGGAGCTAAACCTTTGTTTACAGCAGCTTGTGGGACTCCTCACAAGAGGACTAACAGCTTCAGGTGAAACAGCTTCTGCTTGACCTAACAGAACAGTAACAACTCCCCAGGCTTGGCTGGAAAACCCTGGACAAAATGGGAGCTGTGGGATACTCCACAGCCTCACTGACCCAGCTGTGGCTGCAATTCCAGAGGGTTAACCAAGGGCCCCTGTTTTATTGGTGGCATCTGCTTCTTGGAAGCAGCTCCATCAGTCTGTCTAAAACCACTTTGGTTCCATTTTTCCTCACAATCATGGGAAAATACCACAGAATATGAAAGATTAGAAAGCACAGCACTCAATTACTCAAAGCTTTCCAGAGACAGAGAGGGGAGTTCCCTGCACACTTGTTGACCGGGCTGGCTTTGCTCATGGAAAAACCTGGAAGGTCCTACCTGAAAAGCTGGTTGCAAAGGAGATTACTCTGAGAATTGGCTAATGGATAACTGGGTTTCCTTTTTGCCAAGATACCATCAGTTCGAAACCCAGAAACTGGGTGTACTTTGGGACCGCTACGAGTGGGACAACACCCTCTGACTTAATGAAAAATCCCATTTCCACCCAGCCCAGAGTCCCCACAAACAAGACAAATGTGAATGCTGATAAGCAGGAAAAAAACCCCAAAACATCAGGTGCCAATTCTTGCTTCTCAAGTCTTTATTTCTCATTTCCCTTTCACTGCAGTGTTTACATTAACATAATTCATGACCATGAGCAATAATAAAAGCAGCTTTGCCTGTTTCTAGATGTGTATTAAAATATGCTAATGCTAAAACTATTCCAGCAGGTAAGAGAAGTAAGAAGCACAGCAAAATATACATTTACATTTTAAAACAATACAATTTGTTCTTATTGTCAGCAGAGCTTGGGAATGCACTGTTAGTTGAGCCTGTAAAACTAAAGAAATAATCTTTTCTGTCAAATCACAAGAAGAAAGTTTATTACATTTTAAAGGAGGGAAATCTCCTCTAACGTGCAGTGCAGAGAAGCTGGTACAATAAATACAGCTCAGATGTCAGCTTTGGGAAAGGGCAGCACAGGGTTGGAAGAATCAGCTGTGGACACCAGCAAAACTGCACAAGCACAGGAAAAGCGGCAGCTTGAAACACATTCCTTGTGTTAAAAACCCTCTAAATCTAACAGAGGGGTATTTTAGAAAGAGTCTTTATGCAAGACCTCATTCAAAAGCAACACTAACGGATGTTATCATCCCAGTCCTGCTCTCCCTGTAGCTCACAAGAATGCCAAATATTTCCTGCAGCATTGTGTCCAATAGCTTTGCTGCCATATACTACGAAAGAATTGGAAGATTTAGGATAAAGTCCTTTGCATTTATAGGAATAATGACATCTGCATACTTTGGTTCTTTCCCAGGAGTGCAAACACGTGGATTATAAAAATAAATTAAAATCTTCTACCTCCATCAACCTGCCCAAAAAAGGTAAACTCTGAGTAACACCATGTACAATATTTATGGAATGGGGATGGAATCACAAATCTAAAGCTTAACTTTTTCAAACCCTCGTTTTAATACAACTCAATCCGTTACCATAATTTAAACAACTAAAGCCCTGGGCTGAGAACCAGCCTTACCTCAGTCAGTGGCAGCTCTGCTAAAACTGCACTAGGCTCATGATTTCACCTCCTTCATTTCAGGCTCAGCTCCACTGGTAGAATCAAAACCTTATGGGGCTGAATGGAAACGCTCAGCTCCAGCCATGGGCTGTGCCAAACGGTGCTCCCAAGGAAGCAAACCCTCCTTAGCTATAGTTGGAAGTACAAGGTTATTCCATCACTTAACTGAGGGATCTCTCCCTTGGAAGCCACCTTCCAGGTACAGGTCAAACAAAGTCTGACAGTGACTGGTGAATTTATGCAGGATCCCATGTCCAAGTGCTCTTCCCTGGAGCAGCAAAGCTGCTGCTTTGAAGCAGCTTCATGCACATTTAAAATAGGAAAAGTTTAGCCAGCATGAGCACTTTAAAGTTTAACATGGTTTTGAATTCATCGCATGTAAAGCTGGAGTGTCATTTTCAGCAAAGCCGAGAACTCTCCAGGCAAATTCATCCCAGCTCCAATTTGGTTAGCAAAAACCAGGCACTGACTCAACCAGCTGCAGTTTTTTCCCCGAGCAACTCAAGCCCAAATCTTGCACAAAAGGCACTTGCACTCCTGAATGGATTCTCATGTGGAGAACAGGCAGAACAGAGAGGGAGAGGACTGGCAGGTGATAAAGCAAAGAGCAGGGATGGGAGCTGCTCTTCCCAGGGAGCAGCATCCCCTCCCCACAGCACCACTTCCAGTGGCAGGTGTTATTCCAGAAACAGGTCAGGTGCCAGTTCAGGAAAGTCCTATTCCCAGGGGAAACACCGTTTCTGAAGGAAAACAGTAGGGAAATAGTTCTTTTCCTTACTGTCCAGCAGGTCTGAAGCATTCACACATCTTGTGGCAGTGACAGCACCCGGTGTGGCAGGGCCTCTGACCTGGGAAATGCTTTATGGGCTTTAGGGAAGTCAGATGAATTTAAAGTTGTTTACTGAAAGCCCACTGCACAGACTGGCCCCTTTCCAGGCCCTTTCCCCAGAGAGCCATAAATTCCACGAGCAGAGGCTTCCCAGAAGGTACAAAGTGCCACGAGCAGCACAGGGCAGGACACAAACCCACACGTCCAAAGGAAGCTCTACAGTTCAAAGACAGGCTTTTCTTTATCTTGCTGCCTGGGCACACTCTGCAGACTAACAGTATTCCTCAAGGTGTGGAATGTGTTGGGATGGGTCAGATGCAGCTGGAGATCATCTCTGTGATTTAAATTCCTGAACAACTAACCCAAACACGTCAGGATTTTACATTTTGGATGCCTGGGTCACTCAAACCTTTCCTCTGCCCCAGGAATTTCAGGCTGGTTCTAGCCTTCCTGATCAGGAAGAAGCTCTGGGATGAGAAGTTCATGTGGCAGCAGAGGGTCCCCTCCTGTGAAGAAATGGCACCACTCCCTTGGCACCTGGGCAAGCTCCCTGCACACAGAAGCCAACCTGCTGCTCACTGCTCCCCTGGCCAGCGATGCCTCCTTCCATGGAAGCAGCCACTCACAAAAGGCCCCAAACCATGGAAATATGCACTTAAATTGTTTGGAGGAGAAAGTAACTGCCTATGTAAGAGCCCCAACAATGGCCCTTTGTCCTTGTCACAACAGCAGTTGCAAAGAACAGAGGAGACACTTATTCTCAGGCACAACTGAGCAGATCATCTGCCAGTTACAAATTGACAGATATTTACAGACAAGACCTGTAATTAAAGGGTGTCTTAATCACCTGGCTTATTTTCTGCAAGAGGTATAACTGATAGTTTGGAAAAGAGTCATTAATTGGCTTTACTATTTACGTGGCTGCTTTCGAGCTGCTTCCTTTCCCTCCTGATGCTGATGCTTCACATCATCTCCACACCACTTGCCCAGGGAATGTTACCAGCTGGACTCCAGCCAGGGGTTGTATACAAAAATGTTTGGTATTTGCTGCTGTTGGACTTTAATAAGCAGCCTCTATTCCCTCCACACCCCATCACTCCTACGGAAGCCAGTGCAGATTAGATATCCTTGTAGGGCTGCAAGCATCTGCTAAAAACCTATTTATCAGGCCCAGGCCCAGGCCCAGTTTTGGGAATACCAGAAAGCTGTGGTAAGAGTATCCACTTCAGAACACACTGGCTTTAAAAGTGCAGTGCAGCACATTTTCAGGATTGACTTTCTTGAGTATTTCCCAAATTCCTAATTACCACAACACAGATTTCTTCATCTTGGTCATCAGCCTGGCACGCTCAGTGAGCAGAGAAACACCAAAACTTAACGAAATAGCAGCTGCAGCTTCTCCAAGGAAAAAAAACAAAACCCACCCTGAAAAGCTCTTCAGCACAGCTTCACATCCCACAGGAATGGGAAAATGTGTAGCAAGGTCTGGGAATGTTGCAATGTTGGCACCACATCTCTGTACAAATCACTGATGGATGCTGAGTCAACACAGGCTGAAAGCTACTGCTTTTAAATATATATATATATATATATATTACTTATATATACATTACTTATAAGCTAGAAGGAACATGAAGTTTCTGGAACTCCACATATTTTCCTTTCTTTTCAGCAAACTAAGAATTTACAGACAAAGTCCAAAATAAACTTTCATTTGCACTCAGTCAAGGGGGGAGTGATGAGATGGAAGTTGGTTAAGTCCAGCTTCCCAGAAAAGTGCTGGTTTTGAGGACTGCTCGTTTGCTTTTCGTTGAAAAGCTGCATGAACTAGACTCCAAAGCAGAGGAGAGCTCCAGCAGCCTTTCTCACCATCTGTTAGTGGTTAGCAGCCCAAGATTAAACCATCAACTTCAAAGCTAAAAAGAAATTCTCATCATTACTGTTTGTTCAGCTCCTCCCACCTCATCTTTAGCCAAGCAATAATCTGGCCCTCACCCATGGATTGTCCAATGGATTTGGGAGCTGTAGATGTTCCTGCCTCTGGACATATTTGGGTTTTTCAGTTGGTGAAAGGCCAAAGGGCACATCAGAAATCCCACCACTGCTCCTGAGGAAATCAGGGGGATGCCATGGAGAAGCAGAGGCTGCTAGATATGGGAAAAGGACTTTTGGTTCACTCTGGGAAAAGCCTATCCATAAGAAGTAATTTCATCAAGAAGTTTCTTCTATAAAATTTCGTCCTGGGCTCAACACTCCCCAGCTCACACAAACAGATGGGGAAGGGGAGGTGCCACGACTAAACAACAAAAAAAAACGGAAGCAAGGGAGTCAGTGCATGTTACACACCACCAGCCAAGCCCTGGAGACAGCCCCTGCAACAACACAATTGTCTAAATTTGGGTGCCTAAAAGGTGGGGAGTGAAAAGGGAAGAGAAAAGGTAACAAAGAGAGCGAGGCAGCACAACACTTCATGCTCAGAGACACCTCCTGTCTACAGCAAGAGCAGGAAGGCATCTGTCATCAAGTCTGGATTGGAGAAGTGCAGGACAGCCACAGCAGCTGCCAGGCCCAGCAATCCTCTCCTAAGAACCAGATTCCATGTCAGGAGATGTTTTGCAGCCAGAGAATGCAGCAGCACAGTTTGGTGGAGGTTTTTTTTACCTCCTTGGTACATTTGACTTTGGGAAAATATTACTGACTTTAAAAACACCAGTTTATGCAGAACTCCTTATGGAACATTACCAGGTGATGAATCTGAGACAGGAAACCTCCAGGTAATCCCACTGCCTTCAAAACAATGAGATGTTATGAGAGACATGCTTGGAGAACCATCCATGCAGGCTGTTGAGATAAATGCCTGTTCCTGCAGCACCTCAATGAAACACAGGTTATCCTTCAGTACAGCTTTCAGAGAGGAAAAAATTAAGATAACTCTCAGCAAAGTGAATTCCTCAAGAAGATCCACCTGCACTCACCTTCCTCACAGAGCTTGTTATTTACTAGAATAGCGACTGCAGGAGTGGAGGCCTTTTTGGGGAAACAGACTGGTGTTTCCTAAAGATCTGCATGGGGGAAGACAATGAAACTGCCTCAATCCCAGATTTAATTACGCACTCTCATGCCAAGGATAAAAATGCCATATGTGCTACATTCAAATCAGCACTCAGTTGTCTGTTGAGTTCAGAAGATCAAGAGCTTATGGTCATCTTGCAGGTGAGGCAACAACAGAATTGGAGACCAGAGTGTTTAAAAACGGTTTTCCAAGGTAAGTGCAAATGGATCAGACATTCACTGAGTTAGAACCAAAGGAAGGCACCTGGAAAGCTTCAGAAACAACCTCTGAAGACCAAGAACCCAAAGACTTGTCACAGCAACAATCCTATACCTAGGAATTTCCCCAAAAGCAGCACTCCTGGCTGTCAAGAGGAAAAGGGGGCTGGATCCAGAGCCCTGGTAAAGTGTCCTTCAAATACCATCACTGGAGAAGTGACTGTGCCCCTCCTCTAAAGGCCATGGAAGGTAAAAAACCAGGAAACTTCATCAATAGAGGGAGGGGGGAAAGAGGTGAAGATGCAAAGCAGGCAGACCTTCAGCAAGCAGTGGGACAGCTTTGTCTGCAGACAATTCCTGTCCAGGGAGTCGGAGATAGGGAAATGACAGGCACACCACAACTGTCCACTCAGCTGAGGGCACCACTCATGAGATGATTTTTACCCCATTAGCTACCCTGAACTACTCCCACTGGAGAAATGAAAAAGTATTCTGAGGGCTGCCAGCTTTAGTAAACACCAGGTTCAATCAGGTAATCCGGGTCCTGAGACAGCAAGTTTGGGATGCGAAGATGAGCCTTGTGAACTGCCACAGGAGTTCCTGAAACCACCTCCGGTGTGGTTAAGACACTCTCCTTGCACTTTATTTATTCCTGCCTCAGTCTAGGACCTGCAAAACCAGTGGCATGAACGGGGACACACAGTTTACCTCTTCACCAGAAGCAGCACTGCAAGGCAGAGCCGAGCCCAGACAAGGTGGAACCCAGCACAAGATGCACGAATTCCAAGCTCTGTACCAGATACAAACCAGGAATCAATTGTCCACTCAGTACAGAAGGATCAGAAGCTCACGGGAACCTCAGAGGTGAGGTGATGACAAAGGCAGGAGAGCTTAGAGGCTTTCCAATTTGGAAATGAGCAGATTGGACATTCACCAAATCCTGCAGCACTGCCACTCCAACCTTGTGGGCTCGGCTGACCATGCAAAGCAGAGTAAAGTTCATGAACAGACACAGAACATGAAGCTACTTCAGAACATTCACCTGGGGCAAGCACACGCTGCGAAAGCATCCACAAACACACGAGAACAAAGCGTTTCTTCTCGCTCTGGGATCCCATCCCTGCTTTGAGGGCTGCTTTGTGCATTGCACATGAAATAGTCATCACAAGAAAACAAAAGTCCTGCTAGGAGCAGGAACCACAGACCTAGCCTGAGTTAATTGGATCAACTTTTATCTTAAGTACAGAACTCTTTTTGCTCCTGTGTCCTTAGGCCTTGAGAATCTTGTATTCATGATGTCCATAGCTGGAAAAAGCATGGCTTGAAAGAATCCACCCTCAGTCTTGTACAGACTGAGAGTTAAGGCACTTCTGTAGGAAGCAGAAGATGGAGAATTGAATCCCTTCCTGTCAAGAAGGAAACTGAACCCAGGACTCCTTCCAGCAGTCAGTCTCCCCACTGAGCTATTCCAGGCAGCAGGATCCTTCCAAACCACTGGTACCCGAGAGAGAGAGAGAGAGAGGGGCACCCAGGCACTGTACCTGCCCCTCTCCCTCAGACACCTGAGCATGCTGTGTTCTACCCAGGCCTGGTCACTGCAGGCAGCTTCAGGACAGAGCCAAGGTGTGGTTCCCAACACAGATGAACCATCCTGACCCCCAGGCTGCTCCCAACAGGGACAGTTTCCCTCCTGCACCTCGTACCTTCAGGCTGGTACACGCAGTGCCGGTCCAGGGGACTGAACGTGAGAAGCACCATTCTGTGCAGGGCTGGGTTGGGGCCAGCCTTGCTCCCTGAGCACGCAGGGAATCCTTATCACACTGGCTGCAACTCCCAGCGCCAGCACAGGAAGCTGCAGGAACATACAGTCCGTGGGGGAGAGGGAAGGAAGCTGGATCACCCCTTCCAACTGCAGTCCAAGCACAGAGCAGCTCAGGAGGGTCACAAGCCTGAGATCCCACTGGTGTTCTGGCTTCCCAAGCACTTCCAGAGCCCAGGAAAACTCCAGCTAAAGAAAGAAGTTTGCTCTTGAGGGGAAAAGGGAGTTCAGGTGAAAGGGAACCTTTGTGTCACCTTCCCCAGAGATCTCCCTTTGAGGCAGATCCAAAGCTAAGCTGCTGCTCAGGGTCCCCAGACCCACTGCTGGTTCTTGTCTCCCCCAGGCATTTCCCACGGAGCAGTTACAGCACAGCACTGCAGAGATGGGAACTTCTTAAAGCTTTTGGGTCGGATGCAGAGCTCTTCACTGACATTTTTAAATTACATTTCTTAAGTAGCACATGCCTAGAAAACTCAGTAATGTGAATTACAGTATTAAAAGACTATATCCCCATATTAAATATCACTTCATGCTACATCTTTTCCCACTGCCTGTCAAGATTGAAAACCAAGCTTTGATTCCCACAGCTGTATCAAAGTCCCCCCTCACAATACAGATCCCCAAAAGTGCCCAAATGAAAAATGGTCACTCACGTGCAGAGAATTGATTGGTCCTCACGGTCTGCAAAACAAGAACAAACACGGTTATAGGGGCTTGCTTACACTGTTCTGTAATTCACAATACGGTTTGTTTTAATTTAATATTTTTAATATTCATTTTTTCAGTTTAACAATTCTAAGGACACTCTGAAGCAATTTCAATAACATCCCCTTAATAATATCCCCAGTTCACATGCATACACCCCTCAAACAACAGCTCAGAAGTTCCTAAAAGTCCTGACATTTCAGATAATGAAGTCAAAATTCTGGTTAAATTCAATAATCATCCACGGTAAGGTTTTTAACTATATTTTCAGATAAAATGGACCTAACACTTCTTATTCTGTAGGCATAAAGAATTTAAAACCTTACGCAAGGAGAACAACAGTTTCAAGCACACAACACTGACAATCATACCCTTGGAAAGAGCACTGCTATCTCCAGCAAACAAGTGCTTCCCTCCACAGCTTTTTGTTTTCTTCTTTAAATGAACATGCAGGCCTGAAGAGCTCCCACAATTCAGCTTATTCACGAAAGCCTTGTCCAAAGGACATCCAGGGAAACCAAAACGCTGCAGCGCTGTGGCTCAGCATTCTGTGCCAGGCAGAGCAGGGCTCACGGCCTTTGAGAAGAACTCCTGAAGGTCAGATACAGCCTGCAAGGGCTATTTCATCATGACAAGAGCTCCACAGAATATATTTTAGCACCGTACTAAAATTATATAATCAAAACATCCAAATACACCCGCAGCAAGTGAAACATTTCAGTTAAAGTCTTTCAGAGCAGGCAGATGCTCCTGCACGCCGCCACCACAGGCTGAGGCACAGGTGCCACCCCGGGCAAGTTTTAGACTGCATTAACACCAAGTATGACAAAAAATGGAGGTGCTTTCTGACTGAAAAATGTTAAAAACATGCTGTCAGTTGTACTTTAAAGCCGTTGTTCAAAAATACTAAGAACTAGGAGTGATGCCCTGGCCTGTTTGTGCAGAGCAGCTGCACTGGGCTGTGCTTCACCAGGAGCAGAATGTGAACCCTGCACCCCGTGACTGTGTCTTGCAAGCAGATGTGAGCTCCAAAAATCCCTCCTGAAGGGTAACAAACAGCAGAATGAGCGCAGGAGAACTGAAATACTAGTTTAGATTATTAAAAAGTGGGAAAGAAAAATTCCAAGAGTTGGTGACCCTCCTGACAATCCTGCAGGGATGTTCCTGGATCATTCCCTACTGCTGCAGGAGGTGTAGCAACTCCTGCACACTAAAAAAAGGAAGGAGAAGCCTGGGAATGCAAGAAATGAAAGGTGAGAGTGGGCAAAAGCAGTGGGAATATGACAAGAAAACATTAAGAAAACATTTATGTTCTTCTGGGTTTGGTATCAGGCAGCAGGTCTTGCAAGACCTATCAAAAATAAGTTTTTGGTCCCAGGAGCAGAGCCAGGGCAGGGCTGCAGCCGCAGCTGGGTGTCCTGCACAGAGAGAGAGTGCAGCTCTGTGACCCTGACCTGCTCACGGGGCAGCCAGCAGTGACTCAGGCACTGAAGCAACTCCGGACGCCAGCAGAAACTCAAGGTGACGAAGGACAGGACAAATCATTTGTTCTTTCAGAAGAAACAGCTGAATGAAAGCCAAGTTGGTACCGTGAGTAGAGCTGAAAGTTAGTGTTTCTTAGCTTTAGTATTTACTGAGGCGTTTTTTTAAAGTGACAAGTTGATCTTTCCCTTTCTTATCTCCCAGGAATAACTTCACTCTAATTTTGTCACTGTAGCTAGGCCATTACCTCAAAAAACACAGTCTCCTCTAAACTAGAGCTCTTCCATTTGGCACTTCAAAAAACCTAACACAGCTAGCATTTGCCTTGAAGTTTAATTTATTTAAAGACAGTGTGTGTTTGTCAATGCTTTGTATCATGACATTTGTTACCTGTGCATTTACCAGGCAGTGCTATTGTGCAACAACACACAAGGCACGTTGCATAAATGAATTTTCTTACCCAATCAGTCCTAGAGAAAATCTACAAGTCCAGAAAGTTTTATTTATTTCTCATTGCCAGAAGCTCCAGCAAGTGCAATTCAGCTCAATCAGGTGAATATAAGCACGAGGATGAAGACATTTAAGAGGTAATGAAATAACACCAAGCTCTTAATTTAAGTAACATCATAAGACAACCCTTTGGTTTTAATCACAAACCAAAACAGGCAAGTCCCATTGGAATCTACCACTTATGCAGCTTGAATTTAAATATCATCCAAGGTCTTCTGAAGACCACAACATTCAAGTTGCACAGAAAAGATTTTATACAATATCCCTAATTTGAAAATCAAGAGTTAAAGTTATGCAGAGTTATGCATGAATAAAAAAAAAAATTGATTTTCTGCTGATGAAATAACACTTTCTATAGACTAGGATATCCTTTTGAATGGAAGAATCTGGAAACATGAAGGCAATACAACCTGATACTCCAAAAACTTTGAGCTTTAGGCTGGAGCTCCCCCCCTGCTGTAATTCAGCTTGAGCAGCTGCTGATGTCTCCGTTTCCTCTGCCCAGTGTCCCATCCCATTCCTCCCTTGGAACCAGCAGCTGACCGGGCACATGCACAGTAGCTGATGGAACAGCAAAATTTAGTTTTCAACCGGATCATCTCCCCGGTGGAGTTTGCAACAGAGCCAGACAAACACTGGAATTAGCATACGGAAAATGAGAACCACCTCTTGTGCCAGCTGCCGCGGCTCGGGTCACCCTAAAGCCACTGTGAAAAGCACATTGCCCGGCCCAGGTGAGCTGCAAACCATCCCTTCTGAAGCTGCCAGGTCCTCCCATCCCCAGGAGTGAATGTCTCTCCCTCCTGCTCCTCTCACCTCCACCCAAGGGCAGGATCTGAGCCCCAGGTGAGGAGCAGCAGCAGCAGCCCTGTGAAACCCCTCATACCACAGGGACAAATCCTTGGAACAGAGGCCAAGGAGAATTGCCACAACACAACACAGGAAGAATTACAGCTCTAAAAGTCATTTTTACCTACTCTGCTCTCCCCTCCCCAGAGGAATTAGCTCTGGGGACAGCAGCTGGCAGCTGCTCAAACAAACCTGGTGCTCAGCTGCAAAAGGGGTTTTAAAAATCCAGTCAGAATAGATCCTGATGTTATAACAAAATGCAGGAAGCTTTGACTGTCAGAATACAAAAACATTTGAGTCTACAGCCCTTCACTCACCAAGCTGTATCCCCCAAAACAGACTAGACCTAACAAACCCCCTGTTAACTCCGGGGGAAGGCTCCAGATGTACATTAAACATTTGCTGGGTAATTGGTTCAGGCAGGATGTTCTGAAATGCTGTAGTTCCAAGCTACAGACTGTCTACAAAAATAATTACAGGATTTTAAAAGCAGCTTTTCTTAAAGGCATGACTTTGTCCTGTTCTGGTCACACTGTAGTCATTTATAAACTGATATAAGACAATCAAAGAGAAAAGCAAAAATCTGTCTTCAAGTTTCCCACCGAAACTCAAAGGCAGCAACATTTCAAGCACAGAAACCTTCTCACAGAACAGAGTTTACAAGCACACAGATACCCAGTCTCTACAACTGGCTTTGCTCCAATTACCCTTTATTATATTGATATTTTAAGGATCGCAAATGTCCAGATCTCCCTCACAGTTTGACTGAGAATGAATGGAAGGAGCCATTTGGAGCTGTCCCTGAGTGAACTGCCCAACCAGAAAGGCATTTTTTGAATTGGCACTCACTGATAAATCTATGAAAACAACTCCACAGATGCCTTACCTGTTTTGAGCTTTAACCTCTCTGATTACAATTCTTAGCGAACAGTAACTTCCATACAGACCCTGACTGTCTCACAATCCCCTTATTTAAGGTAAGAACATGAAATAAGTGCGCCAAGGTGAAAAAGGTTCAAATCCAGCAAAGCAGTGAAAATGGATGTGAGTTTTAACCTGCTTTCCCAACTCAGATTGGAGAGAAAGCAATGGGCTACCACACATCCAGCCAGCAGAAAACCCTGGAGAGAAAGTGGTTCTTATTTGCAGGTACATCAAGGGTTGTCCTTCCCCAAACCCAAGGACAAAAATCTTGTGGATCATTCATCATGCTTTTCCCTCTCCAGAGCAGTGATCAAATGCCAGCCCCATTTCTGCAACAGACATAAGAAAAAAATTCCTGCTTTTTTGGGGGGTGGAGGAGGCAAGTTCTTTGATATTTCTCACACGGGAGAAATCATCGGCTTTCTAAAAAGAGACCCCATGAAGGGGAGCAGAGGGCTCTTGTTTATTTCTAGGTGGTATTACATCCTCAGGTGCCACAGACCACATCCCAGGAAAAGCTCACTGGCTCCCTGGTGGATGGCCTTGTTTGTTGTGGATGCAGGCTCCAAGGATCTGTTGTAGATGTGCCCTCTGCTGTAGGTGAACAGGCTCAGATATCAATCTACCCAAGGTCATTTAAAAATTGCATTCCTGACAAGTTCTGTGAAAACGGGTCAGTGCCTGGGGGAGAGGGACCCTCCCACCAGCACAGATTTTGCTGCTGCCAGAGCACTCACAGGACTGGGCCATGAATGCTACACAACAAGAAAAGCACACAGGTGGTCCCACAACCTGCCACTCTTCAATTCCATGCTTCCAATTATTTTCTTTTCCCTATTTTCCTGCTGGGCTGATAAGCACGGGAAGAGATCAGGTTACAGAGATGAAGCACGCCTTTTTAATTTGTGTTTGTCTTTAAAATGTTGCCTGGTTACTCCCTGAACTATCATCAAACACTTAGCACTGACAAGTGACTTGCAACAAACACCTCTACCCAGAGCCAGCAGCAAGAGTGACAGGCACAAGTTTGCTTGCTGGGCACCCACCAGGCCAAATGTGCCCCGACACACCCGAGGGCACCACGAGGGTTCTGGTTATCCTACCTTTCACCTCCACCTGCAGCTGTGCAATCATCTCCATGGGCAGCTCCCTCCCTCCTCAGTGCAGTTCTGCAGCCTCCCAAAGGCAGGGCAGTTTGCAGGAATAAATCAGCATTGTGCCCACACTGACCCACCAAACACTCAGGGGACTTTGCACGAAGCAGGACATTTGCTAATAACACAAAGTTGACATTTCAAGTTTTAACACCTAAATTTCACCGAGTTAAAACTGTTTAAAGTTTTAAAGAAGCTGAACCGACACATGCCCAAAGTGCCTGATGTGACACATCCAGCAGTGCTACAGGAGCTGAACAGTATCACTGTCAGGTTACCCTCCTTGGGAGGTTTCAGGTGACTACAGGATGGAAACATCACCGGTTATCTCCAAGAAAGGTGAGTAGGATCATTGCACTGTCTTTCCAAAAGCTGAAAGGAACCTCTGGAAGTCAGAAATTCTCAAGGACACTTCAGGGGAAGCCATCTCTCATGGTGCACCTTCAAACTGCATTTATTTTTTACTTCTTGACATCATCAGCTCATTCATACTTTGGTCAGGTTTTACATCCAACTCTTATTTCTTTCAAACTGTCAAGCAATGAACTAGCAGAAATTCTCATTCTTTGTCCAAAAAAGTGTAACATTAATTTATACCAGAGGAAAGATCGAATTCAGGTGCAGTCCATTCCTCGTGGGTATCCAGTGGTTTTAAGTCTTAGAATAATAATATTTATCAGCTTTGCTTCCTCAGTGCTCAGACACTTTTCTATCAGAACACTGAAAGCCCCCAGTACTGCTCAGGCATCAGTCCATGGAGAATTACATCAACCCTCTCCCTGCAGCCCAGCTTCAAAGGCAAATCCAACAGTGCTGCTTTAAATTAATCAGCAGTTCCCAGCTCTGGGTGTTCACCTGGCATTTCCCACACAGCCTGATACCCGACAGATACAGCCAGTGTCTCCTGCACTTCCTCTGCCTGGCTGAGAACTGTCAGCTCAGGCTGCCACAAACCCTTTTAACAAAGCAGCATTGCACTCCTGCCCCTTACTGCAGGACATCCCCAGCTCTGTAGTGAAGGGTCAATAAAACACCTCTTCACTGTGGGGTGGGGCACTGGTGTAAACACTGTGTGTGTTCCTGCTATTTGTGAAGTTAAAATAACAACAGCTTTTATTAAAAAGGAAAAAAAAAAGTGGTTCTGTCCCTTCCTCTGGAACATTTGAGATAAATCACAACAGGCACGCTCCAGGTTTGCTCTGGCTGAGTACATTAAGCTAATAATTAGCAGTGATACATAGCAGAGGTCACTCAAAGCCCAGTCGTGGCTTACCCTGCCACTTGTTACAGTGACCCACAGCACTGGATACAGGCATTTTTTGCATGTCTGCAGCACACGAGGTGACCACGCTCATTATTCCCTCACCCAGCACAGCCCCAGCCCGGGAGGACTCAGCCAGGCTGTGAATTGAGACTATTTTAGAAATCACGAGCGAGGCATTTGCAACATTAGCTTGAAATTCCCCAAATTCCTGAGGAGAAAACTGTGACGTGCCCAGCACTGCCAGCCAGGGCTGAGTCAGCACAAGAGGACAAAACAAACAGGACTATGTCCTGCCCACCACATGCAACTGGGGGTAGCTTCTCTACCACATACCGGGGAGAAAATGGAATTTTATTTTACTTTTTAGCCCTAATTAAGTTTGAAGAACCTTAAATATGGTTTAGTTTTCACTATCAGTCTTTCACTCCCTTTATTAATGTCATTAAGAGACGCTTTAGTAGATCAAATTTAGAAATTACAACAGAGCTGCTACGTTTGTGAACAGCAGTTTATAGGTAACATGCTGCCCCCGTAACAAATTCAAACAGGTATGGGGTTATTTATCCAGCCTTTCCAAAGCTGTAATTTAGGAGATGAGCAGAACACACAAGGCAGCTTCAGTGTGGAGAAAATTAGGGAATGGAGCACTTGGCCTGGGCTGTGGGAGTGCTCCTGATCCCCGCACTGCCCAGCTCGGGGCCAGGCACAGCTCTGGGTCCAGTCCCCTGCCCAGGCCAAGGGCTAGCTCACACAGGAGGGTTTCCTGCAGCTCAGCTGAAGGGCAGTGACAATCCATAGGGAAAAACTCCTCCGACTGCCCCAGCCAGAGCTGCCAGGACTCGCTCCCTGCCGCCCGTGGAGCTGCCCATGACACAGGAGCACATCTCTGCCTTCCTGACTTGTGGCTCCCAAGGAGCTCTCCCAGGAGGACTGAAAATCCACACAGGCCATCCCTGCACTTACATTTCAGTTCTTATTTGCATTCAGCTTAGCAGGAACCTAAGATTAGTAGTAGCTGGCAAGCCACCGGCTGGACAAGGTTTATTTGGACTGCAGAGCACTCAGCATAGCAGTGGTTTCCATTCTCCATCAATCCTGCTTAAGTTGTTCTACTTCCCATGGAGAATAATTTTGTTTAGACAAAGATTACACTGTCAACTGAGACAATGATTCAAGGAGGCCCTTTAAGATGTGCCGTGTAAGCTCACTCATTTAACTTTTGCTCTTCTCCTTTCCAAACAAACAATCAAGCACAAACCACTTAAAAAAACGGGCTGGCAACTTTCACTCCAGTGACCTCTTTCCCAAGCTGTTTGATTATGCCTGAACTCCACGAGTTTGGAGAGATAGCAAGTGTGACAAGGGGGACAGAGCAGGGGCGTGGTTTGGTGCTGTGTTCAGTCACACACAGGACACAGATCACCTCACACATCACCCCACCAAGCAAGGCCAGCCACGGACAGGGACCATTCCAACGCCTCAGCCTGGCTGGTGCTGGGCACTGAGTTGTAAGGGTTTTTCTGAAGGATGTATCCTCAGTCCCACAGCAAGCCTCGTGACAAACGTGGTTATGTGGAAATATTTTTGGCCACAGATTTGCTGCACAGACCCCTTACATCTCTGCTCTTCAGCACTGGAGTTACTGGTTTTTCCAAGCACTGAACACCACAAGAAATTCCAAAACACTTCTCCAAGAGAACATGCAGAAGCCACTGCTACATTCTCAGGGGACGTTTCAGGAGACAAAAGCTCATGAGTTATCATCACTTTACAGAGTGACCACCATGTGAGTGCGGAAAGGTACAGCACAACCCACTTCATGTGCTGGGTGTGTTCAAGCTGAACATTTGTCTACAATTAAGATTTGGGGAGGGCGGGGTGGGTATCTCAAATCAAGTGAGACAGTTCAAACACTAAAATCCTTTCATCAAAAGACCCAAGTTAATGGTACTTTTATTTTAAACACAAATTTGCTTTAAGTTTGATTCTGCATAAGTTTTAAAGAAGTTCAGAGCATCATCCTGGTGCCTCCTCTGGACTGGCTCCAGCAGCTCCAGATCCTTCCTGTGCTGGACCCCTGAGCTGGAGGCAGCTCTGCAGGTGGGGTCTCACCTGTGCTTGTGCTTGGGGTGTACTGTAAGTCTACATGCTATAAAAGTATTATATTATTATAGATTGATTATATGTATTATGAAAACAGAAAGAAAATATATCAAGTCTATGGTAAAAACGTTTCCTAGATTGATCCCTTTTCCACTTACTCCTCACGTTCTCTACCTGATTTGCAACCGTGGCTGACAGCTGCATTTAGATTTCCACAGACCCTTCATCCCTCCAGCTCCAGCATTACCAAGAGAACTCATCTTTCCCAAGATGTCTGTGCACAAAAAGCACAGAGGAATGCAGGTTCCAGGGTTTGCAGCAGCAACTCCCAAACCATAAAAAGCACAAAACAATGGACAAGATTGACCGATCTTTAACCAGTTCTTTGCCCTATATGAAGGCCTTTCCTCACACTGCGGTTACTTACAAGCCTCTGCCTAGGACTGTTATCAAATTCCTTATGGAAAGCTGATCATGAGTGTAGTTGCCTCCAGACTCCCAGATCTGAGCAGGACCCTCAGAGATGGCACCAGTAGCTCACATCTGGCTGCTCTACTGCCAAATGTTTTTGTGCAGCACAGTCCATCGGCTATGCCATCTCTGAGATTCTTGCAGTTTTTCTATTTTCAGCATTTTTCTATTTACTAACCCTTCAGAGAGTGATTTCCTGGTATTTTCCTCAAATTTTCCACGAGAACATCCCCGAGCAACTTCAGAGTAGACATATATAAAGAGGTAGACACCTATTTTTTCCTGCCTTCTCTTCTGCATTTTCCTTCTCCACACCATCTGATGGCTTTACCACCACTTTGAAAAAGCCCTAGAACAGGATGAATCTGAATGCCCCGGGGTGATCAGAAAGCCACGAGCTTTTATTCACCTAGTTCTATGAAACAGATGCACACCTTGCACCTGTGAATCCTTGAGGAAGGCTCACAAAGTCTGCCAGGAATTCCTGAGCAGCCAAGGACCTGAGAGCATCAAGTCAGGACAAGGGAAAGGAGGCTGGGGATACATCAGGATATAAATTGCTGTGACTCTGGGGTCAGAGACAAGGAGCAGGACACCAGCAGCCCTCACTTCTCCCCACTCGCTAAGGGATAAACACTGCTCTGCTGCTTGTTGCTTCCTTGCCAAAGGATAACAAAGAAATTTAAGTCGAGAGGAGGGGGGAGGAAAAAGGAGCTGCTGCAAGCGCTGGCAGGGGCAGTTATGGCATAGCTGCACTCTCAGTTCAGCAGCCCAGAGGAATGCAGGCACCGCTGACAAAACCCAGCTTTGTGCACAGCACACAGCACCCGGCAGGGCTCTCACGCTGCTCTCAAGATTAGAGCACATTGAAGGTTTTGTTACATCAAGGCACTGCTGCTTGTGCCTGTCATCTTGAGGCCTGAGCCAAGCAGAAGCAAATTATCCATTTCACAACTACCTAGAAATAAAAGGAGTTTAATTTAAACCAAAGCTTCAGTGCAGGAGCAGGTGCTGACTGAGTAATCACACAAAATGATTCATCTCATGAATGATTTCCCAAGTTGGATGCACTTAGTCTTGAATTCCTGTCTGTAGGCACAGTCACAATTCAATTATGAGGTCAGCTTGCATAGCAAGTTTTAAAATTAAAGTCATCTCTGGTTGCTCAGAATATCAACCAAAAAAGCCCATGGAAGTGGCTCATCTATTGCAGCATTTCACTTCAGCAGAGGGAAGAAAACTGAGGCACTGAAGAAAGTAAGAATTCCTTATGTAACAATTGGCCCCCCGTCTCATTTGTAAATACAAGAAAGTTACTGAAATTACATAAAAAAAGATGTCAACTTCTAAGCAATTGAGCCTTAAGAGAGCTGTTCACTTTAAATATCATCATTGCTAATTAAGTGCCCAACCTTGAGGCTGAACAGTGAACAGGGATCCCATCACATTTTGACACAGAGGAGGACACAGGTCAGTAAAGAACTAAAACTTTTCCAACAATAACAAAAAAAGTTAAAAATGCAGTTTTAGAACTAGATTGTGTCAGTTCAACTGAGCTCGTTCAATGAGTGCTTGCTACTGATGCCATTCACAGCTGGCCAAGCAAGGTGCAATAATTTAAATCATGACTACTCCCAGCCCCTGAATCACAGAGGTTTAATACCAAGAGACAGAACATAAAAGTGAGGGAAAGGAGATGAAATACTGCAAAACAAGTTCAGCTGACAGAAGTATTTATCATTTTACTTCAAATTCAAAAATAATGAGGCAGGAAGCTGTTTCAGCATGATGGATTTCAGTTTTTTCTACTTAATTTCTTGCTTCAAGAATCTCTTTCCCTGCACTCAGCCATGAAGACACTGCATGTGACACTCCTGGAAGGGTACAAGCAATCTGGATGTTAATGGTATTGCTACCTTAGTATTTATATTCCACACCTGCCTGAGTGGACCAAGTGAAACCCCAGAATTCTCAGTGTAACAATAAAGGGACCTATAAATCCTTCACATGACATTCACCAAGCAGCCAGTTCTGCTGGGATCATCATCCTCCACTTTGTAACTCGTTAAAAGGCCTCGGGGGCCCTTTTGGGAAGTGAAGATGTAAAGAAAATACCAAGAACATTAATGGCACATTTATCAGGCTCCATCTGCTCCTCACAGCAGAGAACACCAACCATCACTCCCAAGTTTTTCAGTCTCAGAGCAATTTTTCCCTCTTCCATTTGAACATTTAATAAACCTGTAAAAGAAAAGAGTTGTCTTACTTTAGTTTCAATTCTTTTCTTCCATATCTGGGGGTGGATATGCCCCCAAGGGAGGACTTAAATCAAGATTAACTACAAATATAGATCAATAAGATGTTTTTAAGAGAGAAGTATTGCACCTGTAGGCAGTTCTGGCTTCTCCAACACCAAGTGTTCCCTTCCCGTCTTACGCTGTTTCCGATAAACCTTCTCTGCAACAGGATTAAAGGCAGGCCTAAAATATCAGTGCTAATTTGGGGCTCATCAAGATGTCCTCAGGGAAACAGGATAAAAAGGAGAGACTAAGCATAATTATACAAGAGTAATATTAATAGGCAAGCTGGGCTTTAGCAACAAAAAAGTCAACAAGTTTTCCTTAATATTTCCTCCAAAGCACTTGTATGTCACTGCATAGAGAGGCACAATAAAACAAAGCCACACTTCCTCTAGAAATCCACTGGGAAAATTGGAGGGGAGGAGGGAAAAGAGAAAGTCAGCTGTGGAAAAAACACTAGAGAAAAATTTATGAGTGCTGCTTTTGCACAATCAAGTCTCCCTTGCTGGTAAAGTATTGCCACAGACCTATCAGCCCTAGGAAATTCATTTTCTTAAAGAAAATCCTAGTCTGTGGTAAATTTTTATGGCCCATAACTTTTAGCAGGACTGAAGAACACTAGCAAGGCTTGCAAATTGTATAACCAAACGGAATTAAGGTCAACAGTGTCACAGGGATTAAGACACCGATTCCTTATGATCATGTCAACTGTCCAGCAATGCTCTGTGGGGCCAAAACCAGCCCCACCCCACTGCTGGGCTTTATTTTAGTCCATCACCCTGGGATATGGGTACTCCCTGCTTCACCTTCTCCTTAGGGAAATGAAGGGAAAGTGCAGGAGAAATCCACTAAACCACCTGTGAACTAACACCCTACCACCACAGCACTTTGAAAAATAATTACTGGGGGAAAGAGAGGGGAAATCCAGTCTGGAAAGCTGAATTGCAGGTTATTATCTTCTGCGGTCAGGCACTGGGTAATGAGTCTTTTCCTGAAGAGAAATCCTGACTGGCATAACTAGAATGCAGCCCAAGTCCTGCCTGTCTTAAACAAGACTACCTCCAGCTCAATCTTTAGTGCAGCTGCTGCAGCAAAGGCAGCACTTAGGAGATCCAGCACCGCCTGAGTTTTGCTTTCCCTTGCAGAACTGGCCCCAAATCCCTGCTGCCTCCCAGCTGCCCTACCACTGACCCTTCATCTGCAACACTCAGCCACGGAGAACAATTCTGCACCTCCCTCTCTTGTGGCAGCTTCCAGAACTCATTCTGTCTCCCTGGGGAATACCATTCCCTCTCCAAACCGGGCTCTGGGACCTATTCTGTGTGTCAGAGCTCCTCCCCACCCCTCTGCCCTCTGTGTTTGGCAAGCACTGACCCACAACTCCAGCCCATTCTTCCCCTCCCCAAAGGGCAGGGCGAGGGCAGGGCGAGGGCTGACGTGGGCAGCCAGAGGGGCAGGAGATCCCCCCAAACAGGAAATTCTTCAGGGGGCCAAGAACAGAGCAGGGTTTGATGGCTGGCAGTCAGCAATGCTTCCACAAGGACTTTTCCTACCACAGCACACATGGAGAACTGCAGGGATCCGTCTGTATCCCCAGTTTAGGAAAATGTTCCAGCAATGTTTAAGACAAGGAATAACTGTGGAGATGCACATGCACCAGTTCTGCTGATCAGAAAATCTTTTGCTTTCATAATCTAAATAGAAATCTCCATTTTCTTATTTAAGCACAAATATTAATTTAAACATACAAAACCTCAGAACAGCAGAAACTGGAAGCTGAGCTGTGACTGTCCATGCTCTGAATTAGAGGCATGAAAGCATTAAGAGACTGAGTAACACTTTACTCACTGTGCCCAATTTTCAGCACAGAAAAATTGTGGTTTAAGAAATCAGGTTGCTCAGAGTCACAGCTCAGGTCCAAGTATCCTGTTAATCACTGTAAACACAGCTCACAAACACCTGGAAATAAGTAGTTTGTGATTAGCTGCAAGGAAAATAAACATGATTATACTGCACAAAATACCACTGAACAGGCCAGGAAAATCCAGCCAACCACTTTCATTAATCTAAATTAGTGGCCGGGATATTTCTATTAGGGTAAGGTCATATTCTCCAAAGGAATTGCATTCCTATGGTTTCAATTTCAGGTTTGAATCCTAATAATTAAACTTCAGACGTCAAATACTGGAAACACAGCAGTCATTCATATCAAAAGAAACCTATGGATATGCTGTAACAGCAGTAGCATGACTTGCAATAATACTGGAAAAACTCCTCTCCCCAGCCCTCTCTTTGCCACCCCAGCTCTATCTCCCAGAGCAGCTATGTGCACAGACACAGACAGGAACTGCAGAACAACACTTTTATAAGTATGTGTCAGTAACTTATCAGCAAAAGCATCCTGGCCAAGGATTCTGCTGCAAATAAATTCTTGCAGAGACCTCTGAAGATTAATCTGAAGCATTTTGATTAACCCAGCTAGTTCTTGGTTAGAGACATACTTTTACCAGCCAAAACTTTCTGACACATATTTTCTGTTTCGTTAAAGGCTCAATGCCCGCTAAAACACAAGGCAGAGGTAGAAGATTAAAGACATTTTGGACATTGTGTTAAATACTTGATAGGGAAAACCTATCCCCACCAAATCCTGGGCACACTCAGTAGCTGACCTTGTGTTGCCACTGATAGCCAGAAAACAAATGGAATAATGTAATAATCTGCTACTGTTGAGACAAACAGGATTTGGTGCTCTAATGACTACAAAACCTTGGTTGTTGTAATTGCAAATTTTATTTACATGGAGACAAACTCAGTTCCCTGCAGTGTCTCTCTGCATCAGGGCCCACCCCGAGGCCCTGGAAGCACAGAAGGAGCAGGGTCAGGGCCAGAGCTCCCCACTCCTCTTGGCACAAACACTCACTGCTCACCCTCACCAGCGCTAACGCCTGTCCTGGAGTTTTTATTTATCCCTGCAATGCAGTTGTGCAGACAAACCAGCAATGGGAAATTCATTAACTCCTGCAAATGCTTCCCAAAATAAACAGGGAGTGGCTCCATACAGGTGAAGGGCACTAGAAACACAGATTTAGTTAACTTTACACAAGTTATTCCCTGAATAATGGATCCCATTGCATGGGTTTAATTTTTCTTATTCCAAGCTATGCCTTCCTTTTGTTCAAGTGAGAACCCAGACTATCAAAATCAAAAAAAAGCAAGCACAGAGAGATTTGATACAAAATATAAACCTCCATGCAGCAGAAGGAAAGAAAAGAGGACTGTAACCAAACATACACCACCATGTGCATTTTTTTTATTCCATCTTCCAAAAATAGTATCATTTGTCCATGTAGCAAGATCTCCAGAGATACAAATCAGTAGCAGCAGGGTATGTGAGCAAATATATGGAGCACCCAGAGTGTGGTAACCACTGACATTGACTTACTTTATTAGAGGACGTTTGTCTCAAGAACTTTTCAATGTATTCTTGAGACCATTTCAAGAGGTGCTTTCAGACTGGGAAGCCCTTAATCACAAACCACTTGAGACTCCTACAATAAACTCCTTAAAATAAATCTTAAGGTTTGCTCTGCTATTATTCCACATGGACTTATTAGGGGTCCTCTGATCTGAGCTGTTAGAGGCTGCTGTTCTGGTCAAGAAGTCAAGAGTTTCTTTCACAAATACACATGAAAACAGAGGCCCAAATATCCATTGGGAAGCAGAACAACTCTTGGTGGCCCCAATTTGCTGCTCTTGCCCTGCCTGTCCCTGCATCACCCCTCTCTGCTGGCACAGGTCTCCTGAGGTAAAAGGACACTCAGCAACCTGTAGTTGATTATTAAGCAGCCCTAAAGACAAAGTCACAGCTGCAGAAACAAAGACTTGTGTGATGTATTTAAAGCTATAAAATGTCTAAAAAAAAGTTAACATTTAAATGGTTGGTTAACCTGGTAGCAGAAACAGCTTTTCCTCAGTTTGTGTGAAGGAGGTCAAACAGCTGCTCCCCTCCTTCCAGTCCATCCACAGCTACAGCACAAAACACAGCAAGGTGTGCAGACCTGGCTCTTGGTTACACACACTTGTCTGGATACAACATGCTGCTGTCCCCACATCTTTAACAGCCCCCTAAATACCAATCAGTGCTGGATAGAATGAGTTGTGTTTCCAAAATACTGTGTCAGAAATGCAGCTGTGCAAGTTCAACAGCATGTGCTCATTTCAACAAATTTGTATCATGTCAGATTCAGTTTTCATGTTTGTCCAGCATGGCCTTAAAGCCAAAATTCAAAACAAGAGCCCTCCATAAACTCACTCTATTCTACTACAGACATACATCAGTTAGGAGAAAAAAAGAAATTCCTCCAGGTTAAGTATTTCCCTGACCTCTTTTTGAACTCAAACACACCATTGTTCCATTGTCACCTCAGATTATTTGTCAGCTGCCAAAACACCAACATTTTTATAGCACTGCCTTTTCAATCACTCTCTTTTTCACTTCCTTCATCCAGAGCCAGCGCACAACATCTCTTGACATGAAACTTAGCTCTTCTTTCTTTAGGAACAAAGTATTTCTGCCACAATTTCCAGAGCACCAAGGGCCCAGCACAGTTGCGTTGGTGTCACTTTGCTGCTGCGCCTCAGTGAGTCACAAACACAGTTCTCTCTCCGCTCTTTAAAATTCTGATTCCATGTAGCTGGATCAGGAAACTCCAAGCTGCAGGCACATTAAGGAGTTGCCAGTTAGCTGTTAAAGCCCCAGTGACTGGTCCTTACCTTGCAGCATGCACCTGTAGGCAGACTCAGAGATCGCGTAAATGTGCGGTGGCATCTCGTGGCGCTTCTTCCCTCTGTACATCTCAATAATGTTCTCAGAATAAATTGGGAGGTTCTTGTAAGGATTTATGACTACACAGAACAGCCCTGAATAGGTCTGGAAAATGAAAAAATAACAAACATTTCTGTTAGTAAACAGTATTGAAATAGAGTCGTGAAGAACAGAAAGCCTTTTCACAGGTTCTATAATATTTATCTTAAAACAAAATTGAGGTGCTTTTTGTAGAGCAACTCAAAGTACATGCTATATTCAAATTATTGGTTTCTAGTTCTCTTAAAAGGCTCTTTAATTACCTGCATAAAAAGTAATTTAAAGATAATAAGCGTAGGTAAATTTGAAGAGGAGTATCTGATCTCTTTCCCACAGACATTTAAATCTCTCTTCCGTTTGCCAAGTTACAGCTTTATGGACACCTTTTGATGTTCAACTCCTTCAGTAAAATGTGCATTCCAAGTCATTTTCATTTTGAAGGAACTGATAATATCCATCGCTCTAATAAATAATCTAGATGAGGGAAGAGCCTACTTCAAACCACCATTATTTCTGCTATCCTGTTATTTTCTCATATCTGTCTGTCTTTCCTGCTCATCAGCCCTTCTCAAGCCCACAGAGGGGTCATTCGCTCCCTGGCACCTGGCTCTGCAGATGTTTCACACTGTGCTTTCAGAGCTGACATTCCACAGAAGTGGACTACCAGAATATCAAGGAACCAGCACAAATCGTACATTGCTGATTTCACTGACTCTTACTGAGACATTTCTGTGCAGCCAAAATGCCTCAAGTGTCACAGAACTGAGCCCACACTGAAGCAATGCCCACAGGGCTGCATTTCCCAGTGATCCAAGTACCACAGACTCCTCCAGTCAGCTCCATCTCTGCTCCACAGCAGTTATCCCTAAGGAAGTTAGCACAGGAACATCCATCCCCGGCAGAAGGAGGAGCACAGGCAGCCACGGACACTCGGCTGTGTGGGAGGGACAGATGAGCCTGGCCCGGCTCAGGGATCAGAGGCTGAGCTCAGCCAGACACAGCTCCCTGCACACACCAGAGCTCTCCCCGGGTGTTCCCTGATTCAAGGAATCTGGCTGGCTCTGGCCCTTCCAGCAGCAACCAGAACTGACCGCTTTTAAGAAAGCAGAATCTCTCCATTCACTGTTATCTCCTCATGTGCTTGGACAGTGTGTTCTTTTTGGTCATTACTGAAATTCCCATCTTTACCAGCTCAGAAATGTGAGCAAGAGAGACCAGGTTTGGCAGAAATAGGAGGTATCTTTCTGAATGTCAGGAAAACCATGTTTCTTACCTTTGCAGGCTGAGAGGAGACAAAGAATGAGGAGAATAAGCAGACAGCTGTTGAGAGCCCAGAGTACTGAGCAGGTCACTCAAGATTCTTAAAGTATTTGTCCATTTTAAAAAGTATTTCTGCTACATTGGTATGAACACAGTAGCTGAAAGTCCCAATCTGCCTTTTTTTTCTCTTTTCTAAGTAGAAAAGATTTTATTTGGAGGGAAAGGTGCCCCCCTGTCCTTTCTACACCTCCACCAGCTTCTGGAAAGACAGGCAGAAGGTGTTCTCTGAACTGAGTCCAGGAGCACCATCAGCAAAGAAAAAGAACTTGGTTTTAAGCCAGATATCCTGACATAGGGACATCTTATGTCCTTGTAGGAAAATACTCCCTCTGCTTTGGTCAGATCTGCTGGATGATAACTGCAGGGCCTTACCACCTAAACAAGGTATTTATTTCTCAAGAGAAAGGAAACAGATCTTATCAGGGCAACTGACCCAAGCATAAAGAACAACTTATCAGTCATTAACTCAACATAACATGGGTATGTTGGCAAGTGGGCAGCTCCTCCCCAGCCTCCTTTCCTACCACTGTCCCTCCTGCCAGGATCAGTGCTCCTGCCCTTACTTACTGAGCTGGATACTCCTGCAGACAAATATCAAACAGAATTGGTTGGAAATAGAAGCAGTTCCCTGCCCAAACTCATTCATGGTCACTGGAAGGGAGGGAAGGCAGGACAGTTATTTTAACAGCTTGGTACAACCATCCAAGGAGCCAATTAACTGCTGAACAACGGATACCCATTCCCAGCCACCTTCCCTGTGCTCACATGAGGTCACCCACATCCATCTGTCACCACCACCAGTGACACAGAGGCTCTGAGAACTGCTACAAGCCAGGGTTCTGGTCTAGGCTTCAAATGAGGGTAACCAGACGAAAGAACATGTTCAGCAAGCCCACCACAGAATCACAGCTCAGAACCATGGAGCACCATCTCCCCTGTGCTCCTCCAGTGCAGCCACAGTTCAGGAGAGTGAGCTGGTTGCTGACTGCAGGGGAGAGCTGAGCCTGGGAGAGGAATTCCCAGAGCCAGAGCCCACTCCAGACCTGTCCCAGCACAGCTCTGACCAGTGCCAAGGCACCAGAACGTGCTGAGGCCAGCAGAGCTCTGCCCTCCAGGAGGGTTCTGGACTCTCACCCAGCAGCACTCTGAGCCCTGCTCTGCTTTTCACCCACACAGCTTCAGAGATTTGCAGTTTACCTCCCTGGGCTGCTGTTCCTCATCTGAGCAATAAGAGAACTCCCAAACCAGAGACTGGTTAATCTGTAAGGGAATTACTGCAAAACCCAGCTACACTGGTGACTCCCTGTCAACAGCAGCACCTCGATTTCTCTGCAAGTTCATCCAAAACTTCAACCAGTTGTTTTGGCATTTTATGTTCCCAAAGGAAAGCTGTTGTTTTTTTCCCCAGAATCACTGCCCTTCCCCAGACATGAATAAATTGATCTGAATAATTAAAAAAAAAAAAAAGAAATCTTAAGTGCTGGGACAGAAAAGCTCTTTGAAGACTACCCTTCTCTCCTCCCCTCAGTTGCTTTGGCATCTTCAGTTTATTTCCCCAGCACAGATATGGAGTAAATGCTACTATTTAGCAACATAAAGAATTAATAACCTAGAAAAACAAACTTAACAATCCTTCAGACTCCTATTGATAATACCTAACCTGGAAGCCTTTCCTGGCTATCTCCTGAAGCAGTAATTGGATGAACCTGTGAACCTGGAAGGACCAGAGTAAGCAAAGCCCAATGATGCCAACATAACTTAGCCAATCCAGAGAAAGCCAACAAATGTCCTGGACAACTGTAAAAGGTCAATTGAAGAAGCTCTGAACTGAACAGGACCAAATTAGAAAGTCACGAAGCAAAAAATTCTACATTTTGCCAGTGCTGGGGTTCATTTATTTGAAACTAAATCTAAAGGATAGGCTTTTATCCCAGACCATTCCCTCTGTGCCATGTCAGCTCTTTGCATGCAGCACCTCGAACTCCAACACCTTGATTTCCTGCATATTTGTTACCCAGTTCACTCTCCTGCTGTTTCCCTGCAGAATTTCAAAACGAGACCTTGTTCAAACCAGCACCACCCTGCACAGCCTTAGTTTATTCATAGGAAGATGGAACTGAATTTTCCCAATTTCCTGACTGTCATCTATTGCAGAAAGCAATATATGAACATATTGGTGGGCTGTCTTCATGGCTTGGTAGGCAGAGAAACACAGAAAGGATGCTTTTAATGAGCCAAATTTAATTGGGAGGGAGGCAAATGGCACCAAAAAATCTTCCAGAGCTGTTTTATAACTGCAAGTCTCACAGTACATCACTGTGCCTAAAAAAAGCAGGAAAGGGCTTTTTGCATGGAAACCAAACATGCGAAAAGTAGAGATTGTTTAAAACCCCTCAAAAAGCTTCTTGGTGAGCAGGAGGAGTTATCAGGAACACATACACATCTGCTTAACAAATGGACACCCTATTTAATGAACACTATCCTGCAGTATGTGGACTCTGATGGAGTTGTCAGATGGGAATAAGAGCTGGGATCTGCACTGGTGAGCAACAGCCCAGTCTGGATGGAGAACCAGCCTTCATTCATTTTTCAGCTGACAGAGGTGGATGTGTACATTAAGAATTGAAAGGCAAGCAAAGATGCTGATTCACCTTGAGCTCATGCATCAGCTGTTTGCTGCCGGTTGTTTGAACACATTCCTGCTTTACCCAGGAACAGACAGGATCAACCCACAGCCATGGGACACCCTGGAATGCACTCTCCAGGCAGGGCTCCAGACAAGTAAAGGAGAGCTCTGACAGAGGTTTGTTATACAAGCTCCCCTTTAGGACACTAAATGTGCAGTTTGAAGGTTTCCAGATGCTTACAGCCTGTATCCAGTAGTTTATCATGTGGTAATTTGGGTTCTGGTAAGCTGTCCCAGCCTGCAGCGTTCAGGATCCTGGCACTGGCCTGTTTCAAACTCCATTCCATCCCTACATCCTGGGAGGGCGATGGGTGTGAGTGAACAACTGGCAAACAGAGTGCGTTATTCCTAGGTGAAAACACACGGGAGTTCAGGCTCCTAATCTGGAGTGGGGGCTTTCATGGCCTGTCTTCCCTTAAAACCATATCCCATCCTCCCTGTGCATACACACATGGAGGAGTTAAGGGCAATAAGCCTGGTGCTATCCCTTGGATTACCACTTCCTGTAGCCAGGAAGAAGCTGTTATGGCTCTTAGGTTGGTCTCTTCTGCCATGATATCGAAAGGCCTCTTTAAAGCACCATTTGAGAGCACATTAGCAAGATGCAGGTACAGTTTGGGCATTTGTTACAATCAGTCTGCATCACCCCAGTATACGGCTCAATGTTATCTCCAAGTCTTCAAATATAAAAAGTGACAGATTCACTCTATTATTACATAAATAATTAAGCTGAAGTAAGCATCTAGACGGCTCTCATTATTACCTGAAACAGAAACCAGCCATTCCCAGCCCAGCAAGCAATACACATTTTAAGCAGTATCCCATAACTGAGTGAAGCACACTCTCCAGGTTGATAAATTGCCTCAACAGAGCATTTTCTTGCCTGGTTTCACTTCCCGAGGTTCCAGACTCACCTTTCACACTCCAAGCCCAACTGAGTTCCCTGAGCTATACATGATTTTTTCATGGAGCACCTTTTCTCCCTGAAGTTATCCAATTCAAGCCTTAAAGAAGGACAGGCAGCTCTTCAGCCTCAGAGGGGATGAAGGTGAGGCTGTGAGCACAACATTGGAATCAAAGGATGTCCAACATGGGTAAGGAACAGCCTGGGCAGCTCAGGTCAGACAGGCTGGGGGATGAGAGCCACATATTTACTCAGGGCAGCTGAGGAGGAGAATGAGAAAGGGAAGGAGCACAACACGTACACCAGCTATTAAAGAAAAAGCTCAGCCCACACTATAGATGACCTGGCTGTGAATGTTCTCTACAGCTGGACCCAAGCAGAGGCTCAGCAGTGCTGAATTTTCCCATTCACAGCCTTCAGGTGATGTGTTTAGAGAGAAAAACTCCCCCTTAGCCCAGCAGTGCAGGCCATGCCCTGCTCTGCCAGCTCCTCCTCTCACACAGACACACTCAGGGTCACAGCCTGGGCTCACAACTGCCCCAGCCACAGCAACTGCTCACAGCTAAAACATGAGCTGAGCTTGCACCAGGGCCAGAGGAGTATTAATATCCTTTCACAAGGCTCCTGCAGAGCTGCATGTCAGAGCCTGATTGCTCCACTGACAGCTTTACAACAGTTCTGACACAGGCATGAGGCTGGAGGGTGTCCTGCAGCACAAGGCACTGACCTGAGCACTTGCACAGGAGTCCACAATGCAAAGCTGCTCCTTTTTACATTCTTAATCCACCCTTCTTTACAGAAACACAGGGTTTGGACAAGAACAAGCACTTTTGCATACCTCTGTTTGCCTGAGGGCAAGAAGGGCATTGATCCACTTCCCTTAAGTCCCTCAGACATTTCTAACCCTGCATGGAGTTCCCTCAACTTGATCACATTTAGGAGTCTTCAAAAAATCAGAGTTAATATAAAAAAAAGTTCTTGTGTCAAAGCAGTTCCACCAGTGTGAACCCCAGCATTTCTCCTGCCACACGCTGGATATTAGATCCAGTGACTGGTTTGTGGTAGGAAAAAGATGGAATTAAGTAACAAACTCCATTTCTTGCAGGTTTCTTTTAATACCAGTCTTTGACACTTGGTAATGTGAAACATTCCCAACTGGACCAGCAAGAAAATTAAAGCAAGTAGAACACAGATGCTTATATAATACCACAGATTGTTCTAGGTTACACTCAGGCCTCACAGGAGGCAGCAGCTTAACAGAAGGAACAGCTTAAAGACAGCTCCTCCAGTGCAGTGCTTTAAGAGCTGCCACCCACAGCAGGCTCTGGAACTGGGGACTATGGCATAGTTCTCATTCTTTCCCTCTTCTGTTCCAATAAAATGGAAAGTACATTTAAAAATGAAATCACAGGGCTGCAGACCCATTAGAGAGGTAACACTTGCAATTAGCAACAAATACCTGCTGCAGTATTTTACTTGCACAATAGTGAGCACGTTTTCTACTTCACTGGTGGAAAGAAAACCCAGCAGTCCTGTGCCAGGAGAGCAGAACCAGCAGGAGGCTTCCAGGAACTCTCAGCCTCACATAAACAGCTTCCAACGCTTTTTCAGAAGTCTTGGCTTAAAAAAACGTGGAGGAGTGGGCAGGGAAGATAATGCACAGTTCACTGCAGTTTGGGGGACTCTGAAGCTGAATCTAAACTTTCCCTCAAGCTTCCCCAGCTTTTTGTCCTTCCTCGAGGAACAGCAAAACCAGTGAGCTCTAACCTGACTTCCCCCACAGCACACAGACCTTGGGTACCTGTCCCCACCTGCCCCCAAATGTAGCCCAGGGGCTCCCCAACATCCCCCACCAGTCACAAGAGGCCATCTGGATACTGGCACCGGTTAATCGAAGTCAAGCGTTTGAGAAATTCTGTTCATTTTAATCCTTCTGACTAAATGAGGTCAGGAAGCAGTTAAGGAGTAGCTGCAATGATTTATGGGGGTATCAGAAAGCCACTCAATCAGCTGTGGGCAAGGGCCTTCCTCCAGGAAAGCTGGGCCTACAACATATGTGGCAACAGCAACGTTTTTTTTAATAAATGACTATAAAGCCCATTGCATTTGGAATACCTTAGTTTTTACTGCAGCTTAATTACACCCGATGCTTGAGTGAGCAATTCCTTCACCCTACCCTACTGCACTGGGTACAGGAGTGGGAACTTCTGACTGCACAACACTGACTTCTGGTCCTGCCAGACCCTCTTAGAACAGGTACTCAGACTCAAATGGTTATAGACCCATTGAGTGCAAAATGTGCCATTTATCCCAGGACTTTGCAGATGTTCGCCTGCACTCACCAGTCAGACCATTAAAACACAGCCATCTGCAGCTCAGATGTTGGACTTCCCTGGAAAATCAGAACCTTGTGTCAAACCTGTACAATCATGAGACCCAGTGGGTTTGACAAAACAATTTCTGTTCACAAGGGATGCATAAGGACATGTTTGTAAATTTAAAACACGCTTTTAAAAAGGGATTGAAGAGTCTTTCTTGCCATCAAAAGAGCTTTTAATTGCTGGGGAAAGTGTCACCTAGCCCTGACTTAGAAGTATTAACAGTTATTAGCTTATTCATTCCAGTTCCAGCCAGGGTTTGCAATATCAAGAACAAGCTGCTTTCCATGGATGTAGGAATGAGGTATTTACATTCCTGATCCATGCAATTAACTGCATTTTCCATCAACAGTAGTGCTTTTCATACTTCTTTAAACAGTCTGGCTGGATGGGGCCTCTGAGCCACCTGGTGTGGTGGAAAGTGTCCCTTCCATGGCAGGGGCAGGAACGAGATGAGCTTTAAGGTCCCTTCCAACCCAATCCACTCTGGTGTTTCATGACTTCAAAATTCACAATCCTACAAAACTTACATCCAGAATGTTGCTTAACAAAGCACTGAAGCATTATTTGCAGTGACTAGGAACCACTTTGCTTTTTGCAGCTCTAGATGTGGCATTGTTTGTGTTAAAATTTGTATTGAGTTCAAAAGAAAAAAAAAAATCATCTTGTCCTTTAAGTGCAAAGAAGGACTAACATGACAAGTTTGGAAGGTGGTTCATGAAAAACCCCAAGCCTCATGAAGGGAAGATTACTGGAGCAGTAATCCTGTCTATCACAGCTTGTGACAAAGATTTAAGTGTGGTCTTGAAAAAGCAGCATCCGGGGTTGAGGGACCCTTACCAGCCACTCTTTCCAGTGGATCTCATTTCTCCATCTCGTTGTCTGATTCAAAGACTACTTCCCCCTATGAAATCATATTTTGCAGACACAATTGAGCACAAACCAAACTCTAGGGCTGATATCTAGAAGCCTCCACAGTGGCATTTTACATGCAGGTCTTATAAGAATAAAGATGTTTCTTCACTTAAGGTACAGACCTCAGTGATCCAAACCTCTGACTAGAACTACTCCTTTCTTAAATTAACACCCCCAGAAAGTCACCTGGGGATAAGTCAGTTCATGGGATAAGGATATTCAAGAACCACCACAAAACCCATCTGAGCAAAATCATGTTTATTCCAAATCTTCAAAGGACCTCCTAAGCCTGTGGGTATTCCTCCTGGGTGCCCTCCCAGTGAACCACCTCCAGTTCTGAGGCTGATCTGCAGCTGAAGGATGTCACTAATGCAGGCTGAAGCCAGGATTAAAGCTGGCCATTCCAAAGCAGGGCAGGCAGAATAGTTCTGTTTTGAAGCTGAAGAATCAACGTTCACAAGCATTTACAGGAACCAAAACCCACTCCAACAGGATATGAAGGATCAATTTAGAGCATTAGTGACTCAAATGATATGTAAAAAACACTGATATCCCTAGAAAAGCACAGGATTTGGGGAAGTTTAGCTGTGAAACACAAGGGAGAGTGAAAACTCCAAGCAAAGGCAGAAGTAATGAGAAAACAAAGAAAACATCTGCTGTAGGTGGCTGCACCTTCACAGAACCAGCACTCACACTCCAAATAAACCTTGTGACAAGAAACAGGTGATGTTAAAAGTAGCAAGAAATCTAAGTTATTTCATCTCCAAAGCACAACTGGGATCACCATAATTTACACTCCAACCACCCTTCCCAGCAGCTCTTGTACAAGTCCTGCTCCTTTTCATGTTCTGTGCTGCCACAAACAGACCCCAAAAAGACAGACCAAGCACTGACATCACACCTTTACAGGCCACTGATCTTCCATATTCTCCACTTGTGCTCATCTCCCACAGCTCAGCAGTGATGCTCAGAGCCTGAGATCATGTCACTTGGCAGGCATTGGAGATGCTGCAAGTTCCAGAAACTCCTGGCCATCCCTACTTGGATGTTACATGAAACTCTTGGAAGTGAGCATCACTGCCCAGGTCACTTTGGGCTTTAGTCAGCCTCCCTGTTCCTGCAGCAGCGTCATCTGGACATGGAGATTACAGACAGATGACTGGACCCACTGGCCAAATCCCTCAACCCATTTGTTTCCTTTCTAGGGATTGAAAGGAAACGTGTCTGTTTCAGTTGACATTCTTGCATCTTCCACTTCCTAGAAAGGCAACACTCCATGCTGCCTGTTGGGAAATTCCAGGACACCAAATCAGGTTCACCACCTGCACCTCAGCTGCTTGACACCAACACCAAAATATAAAATTTTCATTTGGTTATTGTGGGAGTACTATTTGGAAATCAAACCAGACCTTTAACCAGCTCCTGTCAGCATGGCCAAACCACCAGAACTCACTTCAGCTCAGGTAACTTTGGCTCTTTTCCTTACACCAGGCAAATTTCCTTACACAGGAATTGTGGGCAGTGGCTCTGGGCTGTGCCAGCAGCAACACTCATGAAGTGCCACACTCCTGAAGTGTGGGGATCCCCAACAGAGACCCCGACACTAAAACCCCACCAGCTCAAGTTCTTGCAGTGTCTCTCTGGCCGGTGAATCCTTGCAGCGTTCAGTCCTTGACACTTCTCACCACTGCTCTTCTCCACACCTTTACAAAGTAAGCCAGGTTTAATTTCAGCCAAGAAGCCAATTATTAGCACTGAACCACTGCTCTTGGGAAGAGCAGCATCCTCCAGCAATGTCCCTGTAACTGAGGCCTCCAGTAAAGGCCAACAAATCCTGGAGCTTCTCAACCCCAACCAACTTCTCCCACATGGGGAAAGGGAGGTCTGTCACAATATCCTTGTGCACTGATCCCCCTGCGTGGCAGCAGCACCACACAGCCAAGGAACAACTCCCACTCTGCCTCAACAGAGAAAGAATGAATCCTTCTGGGAAGAGAACAAAGGTAAGTCACCTGTAGGATCTCACAAATTCCACGCACACACAGGAGCAGGCAGTCTCTCACAAAGGGAGGGTTTGTCAGCCGTGCAGTGACACAGTCCTGTGCCCTCTGTGTGTACACCAGTGACAGAAACATCTGGGGCTGTGTTTGCTGGCTGCAGCCCTTGCACTAGAGCTTGCTGTGACATTTAAGGCCTGCATGTTTTTAACCTTCATAACGAAATAGGGCTATAATAGTTGTAATGAACTTCCTAACAGTCATCATTAGGATTGATACACAGGCTGAAAACTTTTGACCTATCAACCTGTTTACTTTTAGTTTTCAATCCAGTCCCTATTAATTATCCAATTAGTTTCCTTATGCAGGAATCATTCCAGAAGTATTTTTCACCCATCTCTGCTGTGAGCACCTTGGTGCAAGACCTTGGAAGAGGAAACTGACAAGGACACACAAATATAAAAAACCACTTTGTGGTTGTATATAATTTTTAGTAAGTCCAGATATTATCAAGGGTCAAGCTAAAAACGTACCCTCTAATCCCCAGATGGAGGGGAAAATGAGCCAACTATCAGGACTAAATAAAATGGATTTAAGCTTTAAGTGTTTGTAAAGTGAACCACACATTTAAGCAGATGTTCCAGTGTCTTTTGAGACAGAAAGTCTCCTTGTAGCTGTTCCTGACTCCCTGACCCAACAAGTCACTGCGCAATCAGCCTGCCAAGAGAGCAGGAGCTGCTCCCAACTGGAGGCACAGACCTGGGACAGAGCCCAAGGGAGGAGCACGGTCAGACACAGCACCAAGGGCGCTGTGATTCCCAGCTCCAGAGCAAGATGGTGATAAGCCAGATGTTGAATTAGTGCTTCAAAACCACTGGAAAAAAAAAAGCTTTATCTTATTGGTTTATTTTAAGCACTTGGACACATCCCTTCCTGGCCACTAGGCTGATAATCAGTTCCAAAAAGACATTTTGCACTCCAAGTACTCTCAAACTTCATCTTTTAAATACCAGCAGAGCCTCTTATTGCCCTCTTTAACACACAGCAAGTTCAAACAAGAGATGTGCTCATCCACATGAGCAATTAAACACAGCAATTCAGCAGAGTGAGGGTTTGTCACCTCCCTCAGCTCAAGGAAGCCACTTACCACTGCTCACTGGATCAGTTCAGCAGGAGGCAAGTGCTCCAAGGAGCAGCACAAGCAGAGCCCCCCAAGCTGTCATTTCACGTTCTATGGCTGAAAGATGCTCACAGAACTGTATTATTTGTTTTAAGACAGAGTTCTTGACCTGTACACAGCACGGAAAAAGACTTTAGACTAATGTAAATGCTGAGGATACAAAGTATTTAGGCTGCCAAAACCAAAGACAAGACCTACTCAAACAGTAGGGATGAGAATCAGGTAAGGTCAGCTGAATTAGCACCCAGAATGGATCCCATAATTAGTACTTACATAGATGAGCCCAGAATAATAGCGATCCTTTAAGTTATGCAATACAGAGGCTTCATTTAAACAGGTTAATTCTGCCATGTCTTCCACTTTAGAGAACTTGGGAGGATTCATCTTCTGAACATCATCTTTATTGACGAGCGCTTTCTTCCCATTCTCTGCCAGTTCAACCAACACCTCATCCCCTTTCTCCTCCTTGATGCTGGCTGCCTCGAAGCCATGGCGCTCTGAAGGGATCCACACCAACTTTTTAGCAGTCCAGTCGGCCTGGGTGGCAGGGTTGTAGATGACAGCCCTGTCCACAAAGAGGTACCGCTCGGGATCCTCCTGCCCCGACCTCTGTGCCATCCCGGGAAGAGAAGGTGTCCACTCCCAGTCACCCTGTCAGGAGAGGGAAAAGCAAGGAGCACGTCACACACCAATCATGCTCTGATCCGTGCCACGAGTGCAGCTGTGGCACAGCAATTACATGATCCATCACCAACAGCTTCTCTGGGAAAAGCAGCATCAGGCATTTCTCCCAGCCCAGAGAGGCTGCTGCACAACTGAGCCCCTGCTCACACACCCCTGCCACACAACAGGTCAGTGACCCATCAAGTGTCACCCAAAGCCAGCGCAGGACAGCCAGCAGGGACTGCTTCCAGCTGTGCAGCAGCAAGGGAGAGACATCACAGCAAGAGCTGCAAGCAGGAAAAACACACACCTCTGTGCTGGGCTCAGATAAGGAACAAGAGCAAATGGAGCAGGAGCTTGGCAGTAAACTCAGCTGCGATGGAACAGTGAAAAACAAAAATACAGAGATAGGTACAAACCCATAAATCTGCTCAGTGGATTCTGCTGCAGAAACCAGAAGGCAGCAAGGATGCGTTTTAAAACTGTGGATTTTCGTCTACAGACAAGAACTTGGGACACTTAGGGTTTCTGCAAGCCATCAAGGCAGCTAAACATTGCTCATATCCTTCCTGAAAAACTCATTTCTACGGCCTGCTCCTGTTCTCAGTCCTGAGTGCTGACATCACCATATTCCAAAAAATGTCTCCAGTTCTCAAGTTTACCTCAAGGCTCAAAACACTGCAAGGAATGATGCTGGATTTTCCAACAGCTCCACGGGTAATTTGAAGCAGAAAGAAAAACCACTGACTGACAAGAGCCCCTGCACACTCATTTTACCTGTCTGCCTCTAGCCAAGAGAGGCCCCTGCCCCTCCTGTAAGCACTGCCATCACAGCCAGGATTCCTGGAGCTGGCAGATCCATCTGAAACTGCCCACGGAGCGCCAAGGTAAAGCCTGACCCCTCGTACTCAGGACTTCCAACCTCTTGGTTTGTAACACACAAGATCTTTCTACGGGAGCCTTTTCCAGCAGGTAACCCAAAGGTCAGCTTGGGAACAAAGCCAGGGAGGTTCCCAAACTGCATTTGTCACCTTTTCTGCTATGGCACGCGCCCTCATGGAAGTTCTGCAACTCAACCCTTCCGACAAGAGCATATAATTAAATAGGATAATTGTGTCTCCATCTAAGGCAGAGATTTGTTACATTGTCCAACTTTGGTGTAAAGCAAGCGTGAAGTCACTGAACCCTTCAGAGGTGTGAGGAGCAAATCCCTTAGCACAGATGGCTTAATTCAAATCAAGATACGATGACTCAACATTTAAAGTATTTTAGAAGAGCCTCTCAGAGAAAATTTCCATGAACAAAGACGGAATCATTGAGGGGACACTTTAAGTGATAGCTGGACTCCTCCGCCAAGAAAATGAAGGTTTACTCAATGAATGCCACATTTGGCTCGGGAAGCCCACAGATTAAATAACCGAGCTTTGAACCCCAAGTGAGAAAGGTGACTGTCCCCAGTGTGCCAGACTCCAGCCCAAGTTCCACCAAAGCCCTGGAACGCCAGTGCCACCTTTGCACGCCAATGCCCCTCGGTGTCAGGTCCTGAGCGTGCCCTGGGCAGGTGTGACACAGCCCAAGGTAGCCAGGACTCCGTTTTTACACCCCAAGAGGCAGTGAAACCTGAAGGTCAAATAAAGCTCATACGATAAAATTAACCATTATTGTTCCCCACCGGAATTAAAGGGGGAAGACTGAAACGAATGCATTCATATATGACTGCACACACCAGTCATATACGAACGGTATAACTGACTTTATAGCAGTTCCTGAGGATAAACCTAAACATCAGGGGACCACAGGCAGTTTCAGGGTCATTCTTCCACTCGGGCTTTCAATCCCACAAAGCTCATCACAAAAGACCCTCTGCAGAAGCAAAGCAAGCTGCAGCTCACCCTACCCAGGGCTCCTCTGCTAACAATGGCATTCAAATGAAACACACAAATGAGCACATTTATCATGCAGGAATCCAGCACTCCCAACAGACGACGTGCGAATAAAGGCAAAAAAGATCCCCCAAAAAACGCCACACACGTTCTGAACAAAAGGGAGACGGGGGGCACGGCGGGGCCGGGCCAGCGGGGCATCCCCCGGGGCAGGGGCGGCCCGAGCAGCGCCCCGGGGCCGCCGCCGCGCTGCTCCTCGCCGGGCCCGAAGGACAAAGAGGCGGCCGCGGG
>VZRV01003640.1:11503-33597 GCA_013398115.1 Falcunculus frontatus | reverse complement strand
TGCAGCGAGCGGCGGGCGCGCGCCTCCCCCGCACCCGCCCGCGCCCCCCGCGCCCCGTCCCTGTCCCTGTCCCTGGGACCGCCACCGGGGATGCGACCGGGATCGGAACCGGGCTGTGCAGAGCCCCGGCCCGGTTTCCACACGCCCCTTCCCGCGGGCCCGGCCGCGGCCCTCGGTGACCGCCCCCGGGTCACTCTCCGGACGGTTGCAGACACGCGGTGTCCCCGCCAAGTGTCCCCGTGCCGCCTCTGCAGCCCCTCGGCCCCGCTGCCGCAGCCCGCCCGGCCCAGCTCCTGGTTTTCCCCTCCTTAACCATCACGCCGAGGTTTCGGAGCCCTCGCCCGCCGGGCAGCGCCTTTTGTGGGTCGGGTGGGGAGGCGGAGGCTGCAGCAGGGGAGAAGAGGCGTTTGCGGAGCCTCCGAGCGCCCCGTGGGCTCGCTGCGCTCCGGAGCTGGTGCCGGCTGGGTTTGGGGATGCCTCGGGGGGCTGCCGGACCCCGCGCTCGGGCTGCGGCCGGGGTTCGTCACGGAGAGCTTTCCGGCTCTATGGCCCCCCCTGGCCTTTCCAGAGCCTTTCCCGTGTTTCCTCTCTGCCTGAGCTTCCCGGGGATCACACGTGGTGCCTCCAGCCTGCCGGCAACGGGCACAGCCTCTCCCCAAACCACGGCTGCCCCCGGCCCTGTGAGAGCCACGAGCTCGAAGGATCCCATGGCCCGAGGGGCAGCTCCTGCCTTTCCCACCCGGACCGAGAGCACGCGAGAGGCTCAGGAACTGAATTAAAGCCATTTTGGTGAAAGGAATTCGTGTTAGATCCTTCTGACTGCCGGCAGGGTGAGGAGCGGGGAGAAGCGGCAGGAGGGAGCATCTGTCCGGGGGCAGAGCTGGAATCTGGGGGATCCCGGGAAGGGCTGGGGATGGGAGTGAGGATGGCTGCCGTTTTCCCTGTGCTTAGGAAGCAGGACTTTCTGTGATCTCCCTGCCTACACAGAAGTGTTTCAAATCACACCTGCCATTACCACCCAACTTAGCATTTTCGGACGGGTTGATGGGTTCAGAAGGAGGCAATCGGACAAACTGTGGGGAGCCAGGCTCCTGGCACGGAGCTGGCAGTCACTGGGTCACCCCAGCCCATGGCCGCACACAAATCAGTTCCCGCGCAGCTCCTGGCGCTCGCATTTCTCCGAAAGTCTCCCTCGTAATTACCATTGCAGTGGGAGGTCTTGCACATCCTGTTTCTCCGAAAAATCAGGGTGTTGACTCGCAGGCAGATGAAAGCCGAAAGGCTCAACTGGTTCCTCCCCAGCGTTTCGCTGTGCAAGGACTGTGCCACTCCCGGGCAGCCCAGCTGGGTGGCCACTGCCCCGAGCAGCCCGAGGCAGCTGAGTGAGGCAACTCCACGTGGATTTTGGGTTGCCTAAATATAGGCATGTCCCAAGATTTACTCTTTTTCCTTGCTCAGCCATCAGATTTCCATGAGACCAGACACTCAGCCAGTGTTCAGAGAGCAATACCAGCTCCCTGGCAGTGCCAGAACTTCCCAGCTGAGAAGCCTGATGGGGATTTTGCTCCCTTTGGAAAGAACACAGGCACAAGGAGCAGCATCAGGAGCAGCATCATCACCAGTTGTGGTCACCCCTCAGGGCAGCCGAGGCCTCGGGATGGTGCAGCATCCAAACCTCGACACCCTCACGCCCTGGGGCAGCACCTCCACATCTCCCTGCTTCTAGAAAACTTCCATTTTTAGACATTCAGCATCGTTTAAAAGAGAAGTAGAAATGCCACCCAGAAAATATTCATCTAAGCACAAGCTGTTTGAGGAGTTTAGTTTCTTCTAGGAAATTATTTCCATGGAAAATCTTTGAGGATCCTGTAGATGCCATGTGGAGCGTGACAGGGTATAGCATTGGGTTATTATTTTTATCACACAATTATTTTTATCCAAGCTTGTGTTAGGAAGGAATTCTCCAAATCCACTCAATGTCTTTAACCCACAGAGAGAAAGATAATATTTCTGTTTAACCTGGGAGACTGGAAAGAGCAGAGACTGGAGAAAGCACAAAGAAACATCTTCCATATGGGATTTTTATTTGAAATAGAAACTCAGCTGGACACTAATGCTGAAATTGCCCCTGTACCTTTACACAGAAGTCTCATGATACCGTGGCTACCAGGGCATGCTTAAGGCAAGGCCTGTCCCATGGATGTTTCCAGAGCTGGATTCAGGCTGGTAAATAAGAACCGCTTAAACCTGAAGCAGCACTTGATATGTTTAAAACAACATGGAGGATTTAGGCCCAAAGTGCTCCATTTGTTTCTAATTTAGAGGTCTTGCTACTGGTGGCATGTCCTGGAAAGCTCCTTTCCATACTGGGTGATCCCCTCCATCCCCAGGCTGCTTGGGACAGCGCTGGGCAGGACAAACTTCTGCAAGGGGAAGACACCCCTGACATCCCACAGCTGCTTGTTCTGTCCCATGTCCTTACAGCATCCACAAATAAGCTAAAAACCCTCGTTCCTTGATTATTTGGCACTTTTGCTTCCTGCACAGGCTGATGTCCTCCCTTTCTGTCTGTGGAAGCTTTTGGATGCATCTCCAAGAGGTACAGACCCACGTCTGGCCCTCCCAGGAGCCCCTACAGAGCAGAACATCTTGGCGTCTTTCTGGGTCAAATTTGTCCCCCGTAACTTCAAGCCCTGAACAACTTTGAGCCAGCGTTTAGATTCAATATTCACGTGCAGGAGTTGCCTATGCAACTATGGGGGAACAAGGTTTGTGCTTAGGGGTGACAAGGGGACACCTGAATAAAATCCATGTGGGTTCAATTCCCAGTTCAAATCCTGACCTGCTGTGACTTTGGGTGGCCACAGCACCTCCCCTGCCAAAGGGAAGAGATGTCACTGTGCCCATCTGCCATGTCAGAGGTGAGGTCACGTTTGATGCACAAGATGCTGTGACTCCTTCGAAGGAAGGTGGAGGAAAAGGCAGAATTGCTCGTGTACAAACTGGCTGCTTTGTTGTGTGGGATCAAAACAGAGAGATGTAGGAATAAAAGATAAATTATTCCACGATAAAATTGCTTTATAATAAAACATTTCGATGTGAGAAGCTTGAAAGGAATGGGAAATTCAAGCCTCATGCTTGATGCTTGAGTTTCAAAGCTTTCTGAGCTGTACTAAATGGCAGTGAGATGAGGTTACATTTATTTCTTGCAGCAGACTGTCCTGCAGGGCCACACCGGTTATTTTATCTCGTGTGTCAATAGGAAACGTTCCCAAACAGGAGGTGTTCACACAGGGATCAGCAACAAACACGAGCTCCATTGTCTCACCCAGCATACATTTCAGTCCTGGAGAGTTTTAAAAGTTCACTAAATCAGGAATGGAAAGTCTGCTCCTTCCTCTCCAAAGGGGATTGCACAAGGGCTGCTTGGCCAGGCTGCTGTGAACCTGATGTCACATCAGCAGAAATAGCCACCTCTGCAGGGCGTGAGTCAAGGCCTGAGCTGCAGAAGGACGGGTTTGCATTCACTCCCAGCACACCTTGCCAGCCCTGCAGGTGTCTCCAAGGCATTCCATGGAGCATCTTGAGCCTCCTCGAGCAGGGAGGGAGGGCTGGAGCAGAGCACAGGGCTGAGATCCATCCTGGACTGTGCTGCAGTCATGCTGGAGTAAGACCTGGGCGTGCAGGGGGGACCTGTGCTCAGCTGCTCCTTGTTTTCTGTCTTCCTTCCCTTCCCTCTGCCCATCGCGCGGGGAAGGAGTGGAAACTGGGAAGGTAGAGCAGGATTTTCACAGCCGTGCCCTCCACTCTCTGCACAAGGGTTTGGCGTGCAGGGCTCTTCCCTCAAGGAGAAGGAGGGCTCGTTCTCAAATCTCAGCTTATAAACCATCCAAAAAATCTGAACCTCCCTTCTCCCCTCGAAGCAGGAATTTGTCAGCCAGATCTGCCCTCCCCTGCCCTCCTCACCACGCCCTGAGATCAGAAATGTCCCAGGAAAACCAGGTTCGGGAAGCTGCCCTGGTACTTGTGTCTGACTGAGAGCTTCCAATAATCATCCCAGTTACACCAGTTTGCACTGCTGAGGCACTTGCAGTATTGTTTTTAAGGGAAATTATTTACTTATTATATAGTAGAAAGGCCAGACGGAAGTTTTATTGGGCATCTTAGGATCAGAGGGTAAATCAAGCTCGAATGAACATCACAGGATCATCTAGTTCAACCTAGCTAGGATTTTTCAGACTTAAATAAAGAGAATGGTGGAGGTTTCCCATGGAGCCACTTGCAAAGGGCACATTTCCCCAGCGACCTCTGCCTTGTCCAGAGCTGGCCTTTACTCAGCACAACTGCAGGATTAGGTGTGTGGATGCCAGCAGGATGAGTCTGCCATGCAGAGCTCTCCCGATGGGAAAGATTCCCCTCCTCACGTTTTGGCTGTGGGGTTTGTTTGTAGCCTGGTTTCTCCTGCTCCATCTTCATTTCCCATAGACAGGGCTCAGTCCTGATCCAACACACACCACCTTGCTGGAAACCCTATTTATCCCCTGTCCCTCTGCCCACACTGCTGGGGGAACTAAATGCCCCATAAAATGGGGAGATAAATGCCCCTTTTGTAGCTGGGCAATCCCAGCAGGGTTATCTGACATCTCTTGTGTACAAATACAGAAGTGATGCCAAGGCACACGAGCCCCCTGTGTGGCCCAGGGTTTCTCACCACCCTGCAGTGGCCCTTGGCTGGGCTGAAGGGACCAAATCCTTCCTTTTGAGCCAGAACCTCCATTCGAGACCAATCACTCCTTTGTGGAGAAGACTTAACAAAACCTATACATTTTTTACCCAATTAAGGGATCAAAAGAGAAGAAACAGTGCAGAAAAGTTCCCACCAGTGCCCATGATGGAAGCCCTGGCCATGCCCTGTGGACAAGGAGAACAGGCCTGGCAGAGCAGGCCATTCTCTGCAGGACTGGGGCCAGGCCATGCCAGGGGGGTGGGATGCTGGGCAGTGAGGGGACACTCGGGCCAGGGCTGCCCCAGGTGTCCCCCAGCCCTCGGGCTGCACTGCTGGAGCAGGATGGGGCCACACTGCCAACCAAGCCTCTCCCTGCATATCCCAGCTCCACCTCCCACCTGCCCCCAGAGGCTCCTCCAGTGCCCAAATGTGCCAAGAGGGAGAAAAACCCTTCAGAGCCCCCTCTGAGGAGGAAGCCCCCAAGAACTGAGTGAGGGCAGCATCCAACAGACTCCAGAGGAGAACCTTCCACCAGGAGTGGAGATCTGATGGCTGCTGGGGTGCCTTGGGAGCCTGGGCCCCATTTTTTTGAAGACCAATAATGCATTTGGGATGTCTCCCTGCCTTGTGAGAAGGTGTGAGTTCCTCAGGGCCCACCTGAGGAAGGCACGGACATTGTCCGGCACACCAGCAGTGTCCAGGGCAACAGCAACTTCAGCTCCTTCAGACCTGACCACAGGAGCTTGTGTCTGCCCAAAAACCCCCAGAGAAGCATTCCCGAGCCCTGCCTCGTGTTTGGACACAGGCACAGGTACTGCCAGCTCCCCTAACCTTGTCCAACCCTCTCACACTTCAAACGTGTGCTGCAGGGCCAGGCTTCAGCCCCACCCCTGTGACCAGCTCCAGTGCCCTGCAAGTGGCAAGTGATGGCGTGCAGGGTTTGCCCAGGCAATTCCAGTGCACTGGGGGTTTTCCCAGCTCCGGTTGGAGCCTCCTGTTAGACTCTGCAGTCTTTAATTGGAGCTGATTTACAGCATTTTTATTGCTGCAGACAGCCAGCAGTTGGCACAGCAGGCGGCTTTAATATTACTTTTGCATTTTGTTATTGAATCACCAGCTTGGAAGGCAATTGCGGGGCTTTTTATAGCTGCAGCCTGGCATCACAGCTCCTCCCTGGGCTTTGGAGAGCTCAGTGTGCCCCTCGGGGCCAGTGGGAGCACAGCCAGCTGACCGGCAGCGGACCCGAGCACTGGGTACGAGTTTGTGTGAGCAGCTCAGGGAGCCAGCCCTGCTCAGCAGCTCCAGGACTACGGCCATGGTTCAGCCCCTGCTCTGGGGCTCATCATGGCTTTACTGGCCTGGAAGGTCGGCCTTGAGGTTCTTGCCTGGAGATTTTCACCCTCCCAGGGTGCAAAACGCAGCTTCTGCTGTGGAACAGGCTGGACCTTGAGCTCCCGGTCACTGCCAGCTCAGGAGAGCTCAGAAGAGGCAGAGGAGCATGTGCCAGCTGCTGTCACCCTCCTGTGTCCAGCAGAGACTGTGACAGGCACAGTGGCTGTGGGATGTGTCTTTTGCTGCAGCTCAGCCTTCCCATCCATGGTATCACTGCATTTCTTGGTCTCATAGGCGTGAAGGATCTCTGTCCTGGTCCAGTTCAGCTCTGTGCAGGGGTGTGATAAAGTGTGCCTGAGAGGGAGCAGGGTGGTCTCCTGTTATCAATTTGTTACACACAGTTTGTTTTACCATGTTCTAAAGGAGCCCATTGCCCTTCACAATCCTCCTCATGGCTTGAAAGCAGGAGGATGAGGCCAGCTCCAGACACTGGTTAATGCCAGCTGGAGAAACCCTTTCCCCTAGAAACCAGCAGCTGAGTGCAGTGCCTGCGAGCTGGAAGATGAATTCCTGCTGGGGAATGTCCCTCAGTCAGTGTCCCTGCTCCCATCCCTACCGCAGCTCTGCAGGGGGAACGGGGAGTTCCCTTGGCAGCCGGGCTCGCCCTGGGATGGCAGCCCACAGCCACCGTCTCATTCAACCTCATTCAATCCAATTTAATGATTGACTGAACCCTGCTGGTTTAATTAAGCAGCCAATACTCAGCTATCAGCTGGTCGGTGAGTTTATAACGCATATGCCAACCCTTTCCCTGGGCTGGGGAGGGTGGGTGGAAGATCGATCCCGGCAATCCCAGGGACAAACGCCCTGGGGCAGTGAGGATGAGCAGGGTGAGGAGCAGTTAACCCCTGGCACAGCCCACACAGCACATCAGCGCTGCAGAGCCCAGCCCCAGCCTCACATGGGCTTCCCTGTGCCGAAGGGAAAAGGACCTTGCATGGCCCTGTTAGGGTGAGGGCGTGTCCCCCTTGGTGGCCTGAGCACTGGGATCCTGCTGGCAGTACTGGGATCCTGCTGAGGTCTGGTCCCCTCCAGACCCTGTGAATGTGCTCTGAGGGTTTACTTTGTCCCCAAGCCACAGCCCTCAAAGGATCACAGCATCGTCAGGGTTAGAAGGGACCTCTGGAGATCATCCAGTCCAACCGTCATGCCAAGGCAGGGTCACTTCGAGCGGGTTGACACAGGAACTCATCCAGGTGAGGTTTGAATGCCTTTGCTGATGGCAAGGATGGTGATGTGAAGTGTCCCCAGCTGGCAGAAGGGGACCTGCAGCAGGTGCCTGGGCTGGGTGGGGAAAGCTTCAGTCTCCCCTTCTCACCATGAGCAATCCAGCACTGGCAAAGGGCTGGGGCAGAGCACTCCCTCACCAGTCCCAGCAGGGACAGCTCAGCCATGGGGTCACTTCTAAAATACCTCCAGCGCTTGTTCCCACCCTGTGAATGGCGCTGGATTGAGCTCTATTCATGGAAAATGCAGGTGCTGCCATGGGAAGAGTGGGAGGAAACCACAGCCCAGAGCTTGGAGCTCTTGGGTACCACAGAAATGGGTGCCAGAAATGGAGAGCACAGTTCTGACAGGGTGACATCGGGGCTGAAAGGGCAGAGCACCTGGAATCAGGGTGCTGCCAACATGGGCATCCCACCCATCTCATCAGCATTACCTGATCCTCATGGTCATCTCCCAGTTCCTGTGAAATCAGCCCATTTCCATGGTCCTGTCCCTGTTCCTGTGAGCATCTCCCCATTCCCATGACCCCTGCCCTGCTCCCATGGAGGCAGCATTCCCAAATCCCACCTCGGCATAGGCACAGCCCACGCCAGCGGGATGAAGAAGCTCACATGCTCCTCAGTGATTGCTCCCAGCTCCCAGACAGAGGGCTGAGCACCATAGAGGCCGTGCTTGGGAGAGCTTTAGGATGAAGAAGACAAAGGTGATTTGCAAATGATTCAATGATTTTGTTTTTAATTGGACTCGTGCCTTTCCTCATCTGTTTAAGATGGATGAGATTGGTCTGAGCCTCTGAAAGGGCTGTTTGTAAAACAAACAAACAGGCTATTAATTATCCTGGATGTTAACCTTGGCTGGAAGGCACCGGAGGAAGGTCTGCTGTTCCTCAGGGATGATCCCTGCTGGGTTCAGGTAACCAGGTGCTGCTCCTGATGCAGGGATTTGTGTATCAGCACAGGAGTGGCTGCAACCACCCCCATTTAACCCATCCACAGCCCCACAGAGAGCCCACACAGCCCAGTGGCACCAGTTTGATGAGCCTATCTGGCACAGGAATTTAAGGTCATCTGCAGATGAAGCCACTGTGACCTCCCCCACCTCTGCTGAAGGATCCTGGTGCTGCATATTTAACAGAGACTCCCTTCCTCTGCATGCATTTACACCCTGCGGTTTAAAGGGGTTGAAATGAATGTCTCTTTGGTAGCTCAGCTTTTTGGCATGGTTTATTTGTTATTTCTTAGTTGCCGTTTTATATGTGTGCTGTTATTCAATCACCAGCAGGGTGGAAGCTAACCCTGATTCTGGAAAGAATAAAATGCCCTTTTTCAGTATTGTTTTCTACTGGAACAGCCTCTGCAGGTGCTGCTGTGCCTGCAGGGCAGAGAGTCAAGGGATTTTTCAATGTTAAATCATGTGGAAATCAGCATAGAGGGGGGAGTGTTCGTCCAGGGTCTGTTTGAATAGTGCTGAGCAATGATGGGTTTGCATGGTGCAAAGAGCACCAAAGGAGATGAAACAACACAGAAGGAACCAGTAGAGCTTCGAGGTGAAGGAATCCCCTAATTCCAGCCGTGCAGCAGAGTGATGAGGAATCACTGACAAAAACCACTGGGCCGCTGCACCCAGGGGCCACTCTCAGCTCTGGGGGCATGGAAATACCCAGGGGGGAGCAAAGTCACTATTTTAGGGTGTGTAAAACCCCCACCCTGAGCAGGCTCGGGGTAACTGTGTCAGCACCACATCCAGGCAATTCCCGAGCCCATGCTGCAGGGACAGAGCTCGTGATTCACAGCAGGACATGCAGCCAGTGGGGGGCTTCATGTACACATCCTTGTCAGGAATTTCATTTTTCCATAGGGCTCTTTCCCCTCCATCCTCCCGTTTCAATTTAAATTCCCTGTCAGGGTCCCAAAAGAGGCCAGTCTTCACCCCCAGCCGAACGTCTGCGGGACCTGTAATGAGTTAGGGCTGAATTCCTGCCAGCCCTTCTGGTAACGTTTAGAGAGGCCCTGGCTCCTGGCCAGAGCCGAGCGCTGGAGGAGAGAAAGGCAGAGCTTGACAGGACTGAAGATATTGCAGGATGTCTGGGAGACAATCCCACTCTGGGTAAAATCACAACCCTCGGCAGCAGATCCATAAACAGGGGAAGGCTGATGGGCTCTCTCGGAGCCAAAAGTCCCTTCAAAGCCTGGGAGGCACAATGCAATTTATTTGTTTCTCATATTTAAAAATGCACTTACTTGGAGGCATCTTGTGGGGGTCAAGGTTTCAAATCCTCCTATGGGTTTTTTTGTTTGTTTGTTTGTTTGGGGTTTTTGGGGGGTTTGTTGTTTGTTTGTTGGGGTGTTTTTTTTGAGGGGGAAACAGCCCTTTTCTGGAGCTTGGTGCAGCCACAAACTGGGCAGGCCCTGTTCAGCAGAAGATGGTTTCACACTCTGTGTTCCCAGCCCAGGTTTTCCAGAGGAGGTAGCTCAAAGTGCTGCAGAAGAGGGGCTTTCCAGCGGCCTCCCGCAGGCTGGATCCGCTGAGGGCTGTGCCTGGAGTGCAGATGTGGGATTGGTGTGGCCAAGCCTGACCAAATGCTCTGACAAGAGCATTGACAAGCTCTGACAAGCTCTCCCTGCACCCACCCGTGTCCCCAGCACGAGGTGCCAGGAGGAGGGGGAGAGTGGCTGCCCTGCAGAGGGGCTGAGGGGCCGGGTCGGGGCACGGCCCCTCAGCCCCTGAGTTCTGGGAGAAACCAGGGAGATTCTCAGAAGAGCTGAGGAGAGGCAGCAGCCTGAGATCCCAGCTGGCCCCTGCCTCGAAATCAGTGCTCCAGGCTCAGCACCCCGGGGCTGGGACGTGCTGGGAATCGCGGGGCTCAGGGAGACGGGGTTAAAGGAGGCTCAGGGACCCCCAGGGCCCGCTGTAGCTGCGGGGACAGGCTGCAAATGCATCCCTTCACAGCTCTGCAGCTCCTCTGGGGGAAATGCCGGGTTATCTGGTGAGGGCTGAGCCCTCCATCACACCCCCGCGGTCTCAGTGCCACCGTGTCTGAGGCAGCACACGCTTGTGTGCTGCTGCAGTTGCTTTCCTGCCTCGCTTTTTGCTTCCAAAGGCTTTTTCTCTGCCTGCCCGTGTGCTCCCAGCGTGTCCCTGCAGGGCTGGGGGTGGCACAGCAGCACAAGGCACCGCTGCACATCTCTGCACGACAGCCAGGAAAGCTTTCCCAGCTCGAGGATCACTGCGGGCTATCCCACACCTGACTCAGGGATCATACATGAGCAGGGAAGAGCCTACATCCATCCCCCCAGCCCTCACCAAACAACCCGGGATATCCCCCAGAGGAGCTGCAGAGCTGTGAAGGGATGCATTTGCAGCCTGTCCCCGCAGCCACGGCGTGCCCTGGGGGTCCCTGGGGCTCCTTTAACCCCATACATGCGGCTTTTTCTGTTCCCCGTCAAAGGTGTCCCCTGCGCCGTGCTCCTCCCCGGCACTGGGGACCTCAGGAAGTCCCGTGGCAGCACCTGGGTGTCCACGAGCTACCTCGGTGTCTCCCACCCCCTCCCGCAGCCTCTCCTCGCAGGAATGCTGCGAATGCCGAAGCTGACAGCTGCCCAAACCAGCTTTTACCCTCACACAGTGTCTGCTCACGCTCTTCCCTCCTGGGAGCGGGGCTGGGAAAGCCTGGTGACAATGTGGGAAGATAAAGGGCCGCTGCCAGAGAGGGGATAAATATTTGTCATTTTCCATCACTTTGTAAGAGGCATCGAGGATCACAGGCAACCCGCAATTTAAACCGGGTTCCAGTGTGATTAACCCCGACTCTGCCGACCTCACCCTCCGCGCCCGCCCGGCTCCGGAGGGGTTAACGCTCCTCCATCAGCGAGCGAGCTGTCACCGGGCATTCATTGCAAATCCCAAGGCTGCACGCGGTGCTCCGCTGGCAGCAGGGCTGGCTGCAGACAGCGGGTGACAGCTGGAGGTGGAGAGGGGTCTGTCCCTGAGTCCTGTCCCTGGCACATCCCGGGCTCTTGGGAGCTGCTGTCCCAAGGGACAGGGCAGGCTCCTGCTGCCTGTGCCAGCTGGGATGGGTGTGGTCTAGGGAAGTCTTTTTAAGGTTTTATTTTACTTCTCATTATCCTGCTCTGATTTTGTTAGCAATAAATTCCATTAATACCTCTCATTTGAGCCTGTTTTGCCCGGTATTTGCTGAGTGATCTCTCCTGGTCCTTATCTCAAGTCCATTGCAGCCCCTCACTTTCCATGCACTCATCCCCTCATGGGGCTTGTCCCCTGTCCCTGGAGCTGGCAGGAGCCTGGCTGCACGTTCCCTGTGCCCCCTCAGCACCAGGGCTGTGGCTGCCAGCTCCTGTTCCCAGCATGAGCTTCTCCAGTGTCCCCAGCACGGGCTGCTGGGCCCCTGTCCCCACTGTGACAGTGCTGCTGTGTACCTGCAGCAGAGACGTTTGTCCCCGAGCTGGTCAGCATTCCTGGATGGAAATTGCATGGGAAAGGACATGGATGCAGCCAGTCTGGAGCCAGGCCTGGTTCCGGCAGGGTTCTGCCTCTGACACTGCAGCCACTCCAAGGCCCAGAGCATCCCCAGCTCTCTGCCAACTCACACCGGCTGTTCACATTTTCAGCCTTCCCTTCATAGGCACAAAAATTAAATTTTTTCTCTTTTTTAGTCCCTCAAGTCTCTGGTTCTCTGAAACATCCTCATTGCTGCTCAGGAATAACCAAAATCTGAATGTGTAGGGGCAGGAGCATGTGCAGGCTGGCTCGACCACACACAACCTGGCCCAGGAGCTGGGAGCAAATGGATTTGTTAATTCACAATTCCATCCCCCCCTTTTCCTGGGCTTTGCTGGAGGTGCTGTCCCTGCTCCTCAGTGACACAGAGGAATGATCCACCCACTGTGGCTGGATTAGATGTAACCCACTTTTAAAGACCTGTTTAATTTCTCCCCTCCCTGGTTCCACTACAGGTGTTTTGTGCCTGATCTCTGCATTCCTGACATGCCTGGAATTCCCTGATGCTTAACCTCAGATCTGAATTTCCTGGATTTGTAACATTTGGGTTTAAGTGAGTAGCAATGACCTTGTACAATTATTCACCCCAAACTACTGCTGTTTGAGCCCCTCCAGAACTCCAGCTTGATACCATTTTTGCATGTAACTTATAAATTTGTTTGATGCCAAATCAGCCTCCAGAGTCTCGGCTCTGTCCTTCTGTTCAAACCCATCTGGATATCCCAGATCTGGTGTTGAAAGGAGTGGCTTCAGTCAGGAATCTCTCGCTCTCTCACACACATGTGTTGTGCAGCTTGGTGGGATGCAGACCTGGAGCACACCCGAGCTTCCTCCAGCTCCCATCCAGCACTCTGACCTCTCATCCCATGGCCATGAGTGGTCCCACGGGGACAGCTGACACCTCCAGGGAGCTCTGGCTGACTCCCAGCCAGCAGCTCTTTCTTCCTCAGCACTGAAGAAGTTCCTTCAATATTTTCCAGCTGCTGAGCTGTGGTGCAGAGCTCTTCTGCTCACACGGAGCCACACAGTGAGCAGGTGTGAGGCAGCTCCGGGAGCTGCTCAGGGTCTTCTTGCTTTATGCCAGGTGAAAATGTGGCCTCTGCTGCTTGCAGAAGTTGTGTTTTCTGGGAGTAACTGCAGGGCAAGTGGGTAAAGGGCGGAAACCTCAAAGCCCTTGAAGGCGAACACCCACTGTGGAAATGTGTGATTCTTCTCAGGGAGAATTTCTCTATGGAAATGGTGGCCAGGCATGGGAAGGGGCTCTCATGGGAGGTGATGGAGTCCCTGGAGGTGTCCACGGAAGGCCTGGACGTGGGACTCAGTGCTCTGGGCTGGTGAAAAGGTGGGGATCGGGCACAGGTTGGACTCGATGGTCTGGGAGGTCTTTTCCAACCTGAATGATCCTGTGATTCTGTGTGTTTTACACTGTGGATCACCTCCCATCCTGCTCCGGGCAGGAGAAGGTCCGGTGGTTCTGGCAGGCTCGGTGCCCATGGGGATGGAGGATGCAGAGTGATCCAGGCAGTGGTGGGGTGGAAAGGCTGCCCCACTGGCACGGGAGCCAAACCGGATTTCATCCCTGGGGTGGGACTGCCTGGTCCTGCCCTTCCTCCACATCAGGAGGAATTGCCCCTCTGGGCTGCCTGGGTGGAAAATCAGCAGGATCGGGGCCAGGGCTGAGTCACGGCGGCACGACCCGCCCCACGCCCTGCCCCTGCTCACTCAGCGGCTTCCTATCGCCTGCAATCGCTTCCTATCTCCTGCAATCGCTTCCCATCGCCTGCAATCGCTTCCTCGGAGGAGCTGCTGCCGGAGAATGGCACTCGGCAAGTCTGAGCAGCCCCCACGCCCTGCCTGCAGCTCAGCCTCCCCTGACCTGCTCAGCCGGGGATGATCCTGGCCGGGGATGTGTTGGAGAGGATGAGGAGGAGGAGGAGGTGTTGATCCGGGACCCGTCCTGGGAGCAGAGGGGGTGTGGAGCTGCTGCCTCACACCTCACCATTGCCACTGTCACCCGTGGGCAGCCCTGCGAGGGGCCCTGCAGTGCCCTTTGGAGAGACCCTGGGAGACAGCTCAGAGCAGGGTCCCCTCTGCCCAGCCTCCACAGCAGCCCAGCTGATGCTCCTGCCCAGGACCAGGTGTTCGGTGCCTCCCACAGTCCACAGTCCCTTCTCCCGCCCCCAAAAGCCTTCCCAGGGATGTGGCTCCCCTGATTACTTGGCTCCCAGGCGGGCAGCCCCCACCTTGCCATGACCCCAGGGCTCCCACAGACCCTGGGGCTGTGACAATCCCGTGCCCTGCTGGCCAAAGCCCCCCAGCTCATCCAGGAGAAAGCACGGGGACTTCAGCTGTCTCCCAGTTGAAGTGGTTTGATCTTTTGACTTCTCCCTTTCTCTGTCACCCCCCATATCACATCATTTTCTCTTTCTGAAGACCAGCTTTGGGGAGGAGAGGAAGATTTGATGGCTGATGGAGGGGGTCAGGGGAAATCCAACGGGGACAGTGGGCAAAAGTGACCAGGGAAGAGTAAGATTGGTATCAGCAGGTACAGGTTGTCCCCTGGATACACTCCCAGCCTCCAACTTCTTTTGTTGTGCAAGATTTTCTGAGCCTGGCGTGGTTTGTTGGTTTAGCAAATCTCCACAAATCACTTTTTCAAGCACTTTTTCAGTGCCTCCTGGAATCCACCTAAACCTTCTGCAGACACAACTCTGGCAGGGAGCTCCCTGACCCACCCCCTTCCCAGGATGAGCCACATCTTCCTTTGGGCTGGGTTTGGCTTCTGCCTTCATCCTGGGACCCTCAGCTTTGCAGTGGAGGGGGTGATGATCTCATCTCCATTTTTACAGGGTAACTCCATTCCCCAGACCCTTGGGCCATCTCCAGTCCAGGCTGAGCAGCTCCAGGGGCATCGCTGCTATCGCAGAATTCAGCTCAGAGGAGCTGAGAGAGCAAATAAGCAGAGCTAATTTGCCATCCAAAATGGGTCGTGTCCACTTTTGGTCATCACTGGATGAGGAACAAAATGGAAAGAGGTCTCTCACCCCAGTGTTGCTGGGAGTGAGTGACCCGCTGAGTGATGGGGTCTGCTCACCCCATCCCCACCCAGACAGGGCATGCAGGTGCCCCTCAGTCCCTGTGCCACACACAGGGGGTTCCTGCTGACCCTGCAGCCCTACAGCCAAACCCGCTCTGCCCTGACCCCTGAGCCCCTGCAGCCACCAGCACCCGGTGCAGAGGCAGCTCCTGGTAGAAACCTGCACCTTCCATGTGTGCGGAGCCGGGGCTGGGGCTGAGGGGTCCCACACCGACCCTGCCTGCAGCAACGCCTGTGGCTGTGCAAACAGAGGCACAAGAAGGAGCTTGATGAGTGTTTCCTAAACCTGCCCGTTGCCTCGCTCCCAGCCCAGCCTAACTGGGCTGAGCAGGGCTGCCTGACTGGTTTCTATCCAGCTCGGCTGGTTTGGCTGTTGCCTCGCTGGCTGCTGGCAAGACAACTGTATTTTCTGGTTTTGCTTGCAGCAGCTTTCATGTGGGATGAGCTGCTCTGCTCCTCAGAGACCCAGCCTGGGACTGGGGGAGCTGCTGTGCACACACAGATCTGTGGTGGTGACGCCAGGCAGGGCCAAGGCCTTCTCACCAGTGACATCCACTGGGAACATCCCAGTCCCAGTCCACGTTGTCCCCTGTGTGGTAGCCCTGGAAGGCCTCGGTGGCTCAGCACTGCTCTGCTTCCCATGGCTGGAGATGGGATGTGCATCCAAAGGGCAGCAGGGCTCCTCAGGCAGCCATGGGCTCTCGGTGCTGGATGGCCAAAACCTATTTGTCCTAATGCCAGGAAGGCAGAGAACTGGCCCCATCTCTGAGAAGAGAGATCTGTCACCCCTGGAGGTGTTCAGGAAATGACAGGGTGTGGCACTCAGTGCCTTGGTCTGGTGACAAGGTGGTGATGGATCACAGGTTGGACTTGAGCATCTCAGAGGTCTTTTCCATCCTAATGATTCTGTGATTCTGAGATCACCCCATTCCTGGAAAAGCTGCTGGAGGGTTTGGGTTTAAGGAGGCTCCTTTCTTGACCCAGGGAATGTGCAACAAAGCCAGGAGTTGGATGCAGATCTCCTAAATCTCCTTTGAATCTCCTCCACTAGGCCTGGCTTCTTCTGCCAAGTCCTGTCAAGGGTCAGTGACAGAGGTGAGAGTGAGGAACCAAACCCAAGTGTCCCAGCTCCTCCTCCCCTCTGTTTGTTTCCACCAGGTTGACTCTCCACAAATGAAGGATTAATTGAGGCTGTTACAGTTAACTTGAAAGGGCCCTGCAGCATAAATTCAGGATCCTAAACACAACCAGTTTCAGGTTAGTAATTAGCGCACTTCACTCATTGCAGGTGCACCCTGGGAGCTCTGAAACAAGTACAGGATCAGCAAGAAAAATATCTGGAAGCAATGGCAGGGATTTCAGAGAATTCTCTGGCTTGAACACCGATTGCATTGCTTCTGCCTGCCTCATTAGAATGGCTCCGTTACTGGAAAGCCTTTGGAAATTGGGGCAAAATCCTGACATTTCATCTCCAACCCACAAAGTGAGGGCCCCCATAATTCCCATATCGCAGGTCTGGCTGGACCCATTCCAGTGTGGGCACGGACAGGTCACTTCAGCATCCTGGGGCTCATTTTCTTCTCTAAAACAGCAGCAGGGTTTCTGTGCCTTGGAGGGTGATGGGCGTTTGCACAGAGCTTTGGGGGAAGGGCTGAGGGGATGAAATCCCTGTTCAGGGCTCTGGTTCTGCCCCTGCTTCGGGGCAGCCCCCACGGAGCTGGGGAGCCCTTGGAGCATCACTGGGGACCAGCACCCAACACGGGACAGGAGGAATGGGATGAATCCCAGCTCCCGCTGAATCCCCTCCAAAGCAGACTCGGAGCTGCTTTGCCCAAGCTTGTTGGGTTTAATGCGTTAAGAAGGAGCTGTCTCCTTTCTTCCAGGAGCTGAAACCCTTCCTCAACAAAGAGACATTGTGAGGTGTGATGGGCCTTCCTGGGCAGTGGGTGGCCTTTGTGCAGAGCTGGGGGCTGAAGGCTGTGCCAGGATGAGATTAGCAACCCTTGGGTGGGGAAAGTGAGTTCCTGCAAGTGCTTTTATTTCTGGGGTTTGCACAGTGCTGTCTTTGTCCCTCTGCTCGCAGCCCCCTCTCACCTCTCCAGCATCCTGCTGGGAGCATCCTGCTCTGGAGAGGGACACAGGGATGGAGCCTTTGCTGTTCCAGCCCAGTATCCTGTGATGCTGCTGTGACAGTGGCTCAGGCTGCAGTGACCCCAGCAGGGCTGAGGCTGGGGGGGTCCCTGGTGTTGGAGCAGCACCAAGGCAGGCGTTACCTCACCCTGGGCCTTGCCGGGAGGGGATGTCCATGGAGCTGTGCACCAAATCCCTTGTCCTCATTCTCCCTTTCTCCCAGTCATCTTCCTGTGGTTTGTGATTTTCCAGCTATCCTCATCCATGATTTCCCAGGAATTCTTCTCTCCCTCCCCATTCTGCCCCTCCCCATCCCTTGACAACCTCCTGTTTCAGGTATGTCCAAAATTAAACAAGGGAGGTTCTGCCTGGGGCCCTCACAGTCCCTGCTGGGGAGGTGTCTGTGGTGACCAGGGCCATGTCCTGATGTGATGGCCCAGGAGTGGAGGTGGCCCTACTTGAAGCTGGGGCAGTGGGACACGTGCAGGAACACGAGTTTATTTCCCCTGCTCCTTCCCCTGCAGCCTGTGGCACTCCCCTGGCTGACAGTGGGAGCACCACTGGGTGCCTTTGGGTGGGTGAGCTGTAAAGGGTTTTCCAGAACCCTTCCTCTGGCTGGAGAAACTCCCACCTCCCTGCAGAGAGGCAGAAGAGCCCCAAGGTGCCCCAGTGCATCCCCATGGGAAGGGCCAAGAGCAGAGGCAGGCAGGACATTGCCCCAGACACCCACACAGGGGTGGAGGTGCGCGGAGCTGACACAGCCCTGCACTCACACCCTGCCCCAGCATTCTGCACACAGAGGAGGAATATTTCCACAGCTTCCAAGGGGGAACATTCTGGGCGAGGTGACTCATGCCAAATATTTTGACACTGCGTGCGTTAGCAGGGTCTGGCAGGTAGGCTTGGAAAAACAGGAGAAATCTGGTGCAGCTCCTGCAGGATACTCTGACCTCACTCCCTCTAGGTGGTGAGCAGCACTGGGGGTGGCACAGAAAAACAAAACCATGGAGCTGCTGGAGCCAGGCCAGAGGAGGCACCAGGATGATCAGAGGGATGGAGCAGCTCTGCTGGGAGGAAAGGCTGGGAGAGCTGGGATTGTTCACCTGGAGAGGAGAAGCTTTGGGGTGACCTCATTGTGGCCTTGCAGGGCCTGAAGGAGCTACAGGAAAGATGTGGAGAGAGGATTTACAAGGGATGGAGGGACAGGACACAGGGAATGGCCTCACACTGACAGAAGGTAGATTTAGATTGCATTTTAGGAAGAAATTCTTCCCTGTGAGGGTGGGCAGGCCCTGGCACAGGGTGCCCAGAGAAGCTGTGGCCGCCCCTGGATCCCTGGCAGTGTCCAAGGCCAGGTAGGACAGGGCTTGGAGCAGCCTGGGACAGTGGAAGGGGTCCCTGCCCATGGCAGGGGGTGGCACTGGATGATTTTTAAGGTCCCTTCCAACCCAAACCAGGCTGGGGTTCTATGGTTTGTAATGGTGTGTTGGGCATTTTGTTGGGCATTCACACAGGCCATGTTGGAAAGAGTAAAGGAAGAGGCTTCATGAGTCTGAGCCACCCTTTGACAGCCAGAGCTGTTGGGCTGAGGCTCAGTCTCAAAACCAAAGGCAACACAGTAAATCACCCATGATGGAAATAATGTGCCTGAGTGGGCAGTTGGTGCAAGAGGGTGTGGAAGATGAGGGTGAGGGTCTGGCAGCAGTCCCTGTGATGCCAGCAGGGCTGAGTGTCCCCAGTGTGGCAGCTCATCCCTCAGGGGTGAGCTCAGCCTGCCCACAAAGGGCACTGGGCATCTCCTCCCCAGGAGAGATGAGGCGACATTAGAGCTGTCAAGGAGTAGGGGAGGGGGCACCATAAACGGGCCACAAAGACCCCCCGTGGGACAGCCTGTGTTAGCTGGGACCCCCTTTAACACTCCAGTGGGAATTTCTCCACGGACAGTGCCCTTTTGGTCTCCTTCAAAGGGCAGCAAATGCCCCCAGGAGCTGTTGGTCAGTGAGACCCCAGGACAGTGATACCCATGGCATGGCTGAGCCCAGAACACAACCTGGGCTGGAGCATCAAAACCCCCGGGGAAGGAGAAACCAGTGTGAATATTTCGTGTCTTTATTCACAGAGAGCCAATATTAGTGAAACCTGCTTGACAAACTGCCCCTCAAGACTGCAGAAATACCTTTTCCATCTGCAAGTGGGCTGTTAACAGCAGAAGATTTAGTGGCTCCAAATGCACTCCTGGAGCATTTGATAAAAGTGTGTGGGAGCAAAGTCCAGAGCCTGAGCTAATACCTCTCTGCTGGATCAGAAACGCTCGTCTAGACTCTGGCAGGATGCAAACGGTGCCAGAGCTACTGCTGGGGAGGCTCAGGGTGCTGCTGGGTCACTGCCCCAGCACTGCTGGCTCTGGAGCAGAGGCTCTTCATACCCAGTAGGGGCTTGTCTAAAGCTGGGTGATTCATAAGACAAAAATATGGTCTAGAGGATATATGGTGTTGTTTCAGCACTGGAAAATCTAAGATAAAGGCCAGAAATATTTTAAACTGAACTCCAGCTAGTGCAAAGATAGGGAAGGATGTTAGGGCTCGTTGCATGTGCCAAAAATAGAGTACATCAAGGAAAATAGCCTGGAACAATGGTCCAGGAAAAGCTTATCTCCAGGAGCAAAGGAGCACAGGTTTCTTTATAGTGCCTGAAAAAACCCCAACAAAACACAACAAAACAAAACAATGACCTTGTTCTAGATCCTGATTCTCAGCTTTCTAAAACAGCTCTCCCAGATCCATCAGAGCTGCTGAGGATGCAAAGCACTGAGGGTGCAGGTGGCTCACCTGGCCAAGCAGGGCTGGCCACACCTCAGTGCTGAGGTGGTTCAGCAGTGAAAAGTGGAAATACAGAATTTCATCTTCATTGCCACAGCTCCATAAACGGGAGCAACCTGAGGAGCCCCGTGGTGAAATCACCCCTGGTGCCAGGGCAGGCAGCTCCCAGCTGTTGAGGAGTTGCCAGAGGCGATGCCATGGGCAGGGTGAGGTGTGTGAGCTGTCAGCAAAGGCAAAGAAGGTCCTGGCCCAATCTCAGTCAGGATCTGCCACAGGTTCCTGAAAAATCTCTGGTCACCTCTACCTGCAGACAGTGCTGTCCATCGAGAGGGTGCTGCAGGAGGCACCCCGTGCTCACTTCTCCGGGTGGGGGGGCCAAGAAAATCACCAACCCCTTCTGCAAACCTGAGAGGATGGGAGCACGAGGTCAGGCATTCATCCAGGAGGGAATGAACACAACCTGAGGGATGTTTGGGTAGGACGAGGTGGGATGGACAGCAGTGGGTCTGGTGGGATGAGCTGGGATGGGGTGGGATGAACTGGGATGGCTGGAGCTGCTGGATCACAGGAGGGCCGGTGGCCCAGAGGCGACAAGCAGGTCCTTTGGGCACTCCCTGGCAGCCCAAGGTGGATGTGGCTGTGGTTCACAGGGAGTGCTCCCTGCCAGCAGGGTGTGGCTTTGCCATTGCTCCCATCTGTCGGTGTGAGCAGAGGGAGAGGAACGCCCAGGCACCTGCCCAGGGGGCACTGCCCAGTCCCACACCCCCCAGCCAGTGCCACTGCAGGGCACCCACACACCTGGACAAGGTGGGCAGGGGAGTCTCCGGCTTTGGGATGTGCAGGAGCAGATCCACAGCCCCGTGCTGAGCACCCTCAGCTGGACAGACCAGGGTCCATCAGGCTCTGTCCTGTCCAGTGCTGCGCAGAGCTGCAGGTCTGAGCCTGCTTTGCCTTTAACTGCTCCAGCCCAGCCCCGTGAGTGAGGATTCTCCCTTCCAGCCCCAGTTCCATGGATGTACAAAGCTTCCATGGATGTACAAGGCTTCCAGCAGCTGACAGACACGGGACAGGGACCGTGGGCGTGGGGAAGCACCACAGGGACAATGTGAGGTGCCCATGGGCACCAGGGCTGGAGAGACCAGTTCAGGATTTGCTCCCCTGGGCTGGGGTGATGCTTGAGGGGCACCTGCTGCAATGAGGACACCACAGAAACCCTGGTGAGTGCAGTATCGTGAGGATTGTGTAAATATTTTGATTAACTTCACCTTGAATCTACATGAAGGGGAGATTTTTATCGCATTTAATGACAAAACAGCTTTTTTTTTTTTTTTTTTTTCCGGGAGGGAGGAGGAGGATGAGTAAGTGCTAGAGGAGAATTCCTGCAGTGATTTCACAGCAGATGAAAGCAGCCAGATAGGAGCTGCTGCTGCCCGGAGCGAGGGGACAGCCACCCCCAGCAAGTGCTGAGCAGGGAGGACTCACAGTTCCTGGTGACTGGGACACGTGTGACATTCCTGTGTGCTCGGAGCTGACACAGGAGCACGGGGCAGCACAAGGAGCATGCCCAGCCCCACGGCAGCTCCCGCCCCTGGCTGCCTCCTCCAGCAGCTTACGCGGTCCATTGGGAAGGCCTGTGTTTAATCCCCGTGTGCTGGCTGGCAGGGTGTCCGTGGGCCTGGCACGGCCTGGGAATGACCCTGCGCTGGGCTGGGGCGGGGGCCATGGGCCAAGGGCTGGGTGGTTCCTCTGCCCCCACAGAGCACAGCGCGGCCTCTCCCTGCCACAACTGCCCAGGGAGCTCCACCGGAGGGACAGCGGGTGCCCAAAGGGCTGGAGGAAGGCCGTGGCTGATGGAGATGGGATGGGTGGCATCTCCCTCAGCAGATTTGCCTCAGTGAAAGCCACGGCAGGGACTCCGTGGAGGAGGCTGGAAACAGGGAACAGATCCAGAGTTGAGGCATCACCAGGGCATGGATCAGTGCAGGGGTGTGGATAGAGACAGAACTGCAAAGCTTCACACCTCGTCTGCATCCCCAGCTCCGGGGATTGCCAACCGCTGCCCGGAGGGGATTCCAGGGCTCCTCGCTCACTCCGCAGCCATCCCACCCCCGCGGCCGGGAGGATGGGCTGGGACGGCAAAGACATCCCCCCTCAACCCACCGTGCCGCCATCCCCCCTCAGCCCA
>VZRV01003637.1:1090779-1102229 GCA_013398115.1 Falcunculus frontatus | reverse complement strand
TCTTCTCTTCCTCTTCTCTTTCTGTCTCTCCAGCTCACATTTTATTGTTCGATTAAATCCATATTGTTGACTTTGGCATACGGTCTCATTTGTGCCTTAATTTGGGCAGAGGCATCTCTCAGTAGTTGGATCATGTTAGGCACTGGAACAGGCTCCCTGGGGAAGTGGTCATGGCATTAAGCCAGGCAGAGTTCAGGGAGAGTCTGGATGATGCACTTAGTCATACGGTTAATTTTAGGTAGTTTTGAAAGGAGCAGGGAGCTGGACTTGTTGATCCTTATGGGTCTCTTCCAACTTGAGATTTTTTATGACTCCCACCACAGCAAGTTCTCTTAATGGACAGAAACACTGAGGGCACAATCTGGTTAATTGATACCAAGGCTGGTTTCTCCATTTTCACAGCAAAAAGAGAAGAAATCTGGATAACTTGCATGACAGAGATATACACACTGCTATTTTCTCCCGCTTGTGGTGGTTTTGTGGCAAGAAACTTTCTAAAGCTGTACAATATTTCATGTTTATTTACAGCAGAGACTGTGCTGGTTAGTATAGACTTTTCAATTCAATCAACAGGAGTGCTAAAACTGTACTTGAGAAAAATGACTTTTGCTTAACTTTAATAGCATTTCTGTTTGAGAAAAATCAATGGCAAACAAAGAAACTGTCAGTGTCAGCCTGATCTAAATTTGTTTGATCATGCTGTAACATATATTTGAAAAGCACTTTCAAGTTTTAGAAAGAGAGTAAAGGTTAAGTATCAGCAACAATGGGCAAATGCAGCTGGTAACGTCATAGATAGTTAACAATATTATATGGATGTCATGCTCTTCTAAAGTCATTACTGCAGTTTTGTCTTCAAAACACCATGGGGAATTTGTGATAGGTTTGACATAAAATGTCACTGAAAATGAAAAAGAGAAATTATAATTCTGAATGTGATGACGGAAGCATTTGCAGACTGGTATTGTTTGTCCAAATCAATAGAAGAGAGGAAATGATACATTTTTGCTGGCTTTATATTTGAATGAATTAGTCACAGACAAGGTTGCAGCTAGGAAAAAAACCCAAACAAAAACTGAAAAACCAACACACAGAAATGGAAGAAAATGAATAGATAGCAGCCTCAGTGAGAATGGTAGAGGGACCGCTGGAAATTTCAAAATATCAATCTTCTGCCATACTGGTTACCTTGCCAGAAAGGCAGATATGTACTTGCTTTTTATGGCCCCCATGAGAACACAGGAGTCAAAGTGAGACTAGATGCTTAATGTGTCTAATGCCTTTGTCATTGCCTCTTGTCATAACATGAATGAGATGCTGTATGAATCTTTGATTTATACATGATTTCAGATCCACTTTTACCCTAAGTGCCTTGCACATTTCCATAATCCACAGCAAACCAGTCTTGAGTAATCAGAGTTGAAAGCAGGTCTCTACGGAGTGATGAGCCTATTTCATCCCACTACAAGACTGTCTTCCCATGCAGAGGGGTGAAGGAATTCAGCAGAACTCCTTCCAAACTGCTGCCCATCCTTCTTCTCAGGCTTTGTATCATTCTGTGGGTCCCTGAAGAGGTTCCTGCTACTACAGGCACAGTGTGGAAGGAGGTCACACCTGGTGCTTTGCAATGGGAACACCCACAGGAAGCAGAGTATTCATGGACAGGAGTGGATGCCCTGCAGATCCCTCTGCTATCTAAGCCTTTCCAGCCCTTTCCCCAGTGCTTAAACGCTCCCCACATCAGCCTGCTCTCTCACCATCCTTAACTTTTGACCACCTACCCACCTGCCGTGCCCTGCCCACCTGGCCTCCAGCCTGGCAGCATTCCTGTTCACCAAACACGTGGTGGCTGCAAGTCAGCAGCAATAGCTCATTCATATGCCTACTTCCATCTCTGGCGTTGTGTTCAGCCCATCTGAAACCTTAGCTTCATGTTATGCCTCTGATTCTTGGAAAGCATTTAAGCACCATTACTTCTGCTTTTCCTCCCATTAATAATCTGATTTTTCTAATCAGTTTAGGATGAAGCATTATTTGCTTTACGTATTAAATAGGTTTAAAATGCTATTATCATCGTAAGAAACTTTAATCTAGTGATTAAGGCAAATAAATTCCTTTGGTAGTTGCTTTTAATCTCACCAAGTCAAGCTGTTACACAGATATCATGGGAAGGTATTTGCTAGTTAATGTGAATTTACTTCAGAAAGAAACCCCATTCTTCACTAATACTCTACCTGACAACTCCTCAATCTTCTCACATCATGCGCAGTAAATGCACCTTACCGTCACTCCCTGCATCTACTTAGCCATCAGACACCTGGACTCTTGCAAAAATTGTTCCTCCAAAGACAGTATGGAATAAATTTGTTTCCTGCTTCCTCCCTAGTCTTTCGGTTCTGTACACACATACTTGCATAAGTTCACGTGGGGCTGTAGTCTTTCTGAGGCCGGAGAGTTCCCTGTTGATGAATATAAAGCTATACAAGGGTGTCACTCTTTGCAGATTGAGGGAATTAAAATCTGACCTTCAAAAGGTTCAAGTGGTGACTATTTGACAAAAGAACCTTACATTGGAATATACTCGATGCAGTAATTTTCATCTCCCCGGCCTCTTAAGTTTTTTACTGTGATATTGGCCACCTCCCTTATTCCTTTGTATGTTTCTAGTCACTTTCTAACTATTACCTTTTGATGGTAGCCATCTGTTTTCCTGTTTCTTAAGTTGCATACTCAAAAAAATTAACATTTTTGCTTTTATGCTTCCTTGTAATGTTCTTTTACTATTTCCCCCCCTTACATTTCTGAAGGAATAGAGGCAGTTAATTCTCTTTACTTTGATCACCTCATGTTTTTCTGCCCAAATTTTTTCTTTCAGTCAATTCCATTCACTATTGTCTCCAATGATCAACACTTTTTTCCTAAAGAACAAGTATAGCCATTACCAGCCAAGTGTCTCCTTATTACATTCCCACTGAATGTAATGAAGTCATAGCTGCTCCTCCCTATGAGACTTCATTCTTACAGTCCTAGCCCTCATGGTGAAATCTGGAATGTTTGGAAATATCCTGCAGTTCCTTCCTCCCTTCCTCTTTTTGTTCTTCCTCCCCCAGCCCCAAACTTAATGACATTTAAATATTTAAATATTTAGATTTTTAGTGCTTTTACCAACAGCAGTAGGTACTGGGTTAGGCTGTCTCTATACATTCTATTTTAATCATACAACAGAGAAACTGAGATCAAGTCAAACAGGGTTCTTGTACTCTGACTTTCAAAGGAGTCCTGTCATACCAGGCACAATCCTAAAAGCAAACCCAAACAGCATTTAGTACAGCCCTGCTCACTGACTGCCTGCAAAAAGCTCCGTGTTACTAAAAACAGTTGTGGCCAAACTGGGCACAGTCTCTGGCTGAAAGAGGACAGCTCTGGGAGTCTGTGGTAATGTTACCATAATGTTTATCTGTGTGTGGCAGCTCAAGCCTCTGTAACTGTAAGTAGCTTAAAATCTTTGAAGAGTTAAAAGCTTGTATAGTAACTATTTTTGTTACTACTTATTTTTGTTTATTTCTAATTTTAAAAGGGTGACATTTATAAATTGACAATGTCTTGGCACAATAATGAGTAGCTTTGACATTATGTACCTTTGTAATTATTCACAACAAGTTGCCTTATGAGATGTGAACTGACAGATTCTTTTGGTTTCTGAAGCTGCAGTGCAGTATCATCCCAGTACTTTAAGAATATGTCTTAAGAGACTATTGTTCTAAAAAGAAAAAAGCACCAAACCAGACTGAAAAGCAGAGACTGCACTTGCAGGACTACTGCATTTCTTCAAACTGAAAATACTTAGCCATTGTCAAAAAATATTTGCTCCAAGTCACACATACATGGCTCATTATAATCATGTCTTTTCAAAAGTCTTAACTCTGTAAGAACAGGAATATAGCAGTATATTGGCATTTCAGATATCACTTTTGAATAAAAATTTCTTGTATTATTTAGTCACACTTCATAAAAATAATTCAGAGGAGTGTAATACAATTCATTTTTTTAAATCAGAACATCAGAATATGTTGGTTTTTAAACTTTCAGTGGTCTACAGAGTTACAGTGCTGTCTAATAAACAGCAAAAAGATGTACAAGAGAGAATTCTGAAAGAGGATTTTTGAAGTTCTTTACATAAAACAAAGAAAGGAAGGTATAAGTAAGTCGCAGCAAATAAGTAACTTTAAATATATATACATGTGCGTAAAATCATTTCACTAAGTTTGTTGAACAGCATGTGCTTAAAATTTTCCTTCCTGTAGAGCATCATATTCCTGCAAAAAGCTTCTGATTTAACTAATGTTTTATGTACTAAATATCTCCATTGTGTGGTTCCTTAGGACTCAAAAATAAAAGACATGTCCTTACTGAAAGGAAAACCACTCTGTCTGTAGGGTATGAAATAGAGAGATTCTCAATGCTGTTTGCTCTCAGTTTGCTCTTTTTCTCCTCTACCATATTTTTAAGAGTTTAAACATGAGATTGTAAAAGCTGTAGTTAATACTGACTTTACCAGATATTGTATGTTCAATAAAAGAATAGTATGGTCTTATTTTTTATACTGATTGGAAAAGCTAGCATATTTTATTATTTCACAGAACATACCACATCTCGTAGTCATGCCTGCTATGTTGGAATGAGTGTATGATGGCCTCTGGATGAACACTGGGCTCTCTAAACCCTTAGGTCAACGAACTACTAAAAATTTATTGTTATCTAACCATGCTAAGTTCTACATGGTTTGAGACAACTGACGATAATCCTGCAAGACTTGTAGATTCTTCTACCTGTTTCAATAGATTACTTTTCATGCTCAATTCCGTCATCCCAGGACTTGTGATCTCTAAATTTTGATCTGAGCTTTTTATTCAGAAGTTCCCTTGCTCCAGTAAAACTAATTTTTCAGAAATGGAAGGTTTTAGATTATCTTTGCAAAGAGCCAAAAAGAATATATCGTTTTAGAGGACACAATGCCATCAGACATACAATGAAAGTCAAGGAATTGGAGGGAGCTAAGAATTTTCTATAGAAACTCTCAAAAAACTGTCAGCCTGCTGGTCTATACTGTTTTCCTTTCTGTTAACACAGAAAACAAAACAGAATAACTGTTTCAACATAGTATTGATACTAATACTATATGATTTTCTCCCCCATCAAATCATAGTATGGCTTTTCATAGCAATTCTATATAAAAAGAGAGACAACTTGGCAGCATAGCTGCTTGGGAACATATTGACTAGACAGCAGGGTTGCTCTTGCAGCCTGTTTGCTGCCAGTGGGACAACTGGCTCTGGCAGTTAACTCAGAAATGGAGCAGGGCAGCAAGCCTTCAGAAAAACACTAGACCTGGGGAGACATAAATTTCACTCTCTGCCTGAATTTGCCTCTGAAGCATTTTGTGTGGAGTCTTGTCATTATGGCTCCATCTCTGTGGGAAAAATGACCCAAAACGGACCCGAAGAACTGTAGCTGTTGCTCTCTAAATTTAGTGCTGAAGTTTGTATACATAGTGGGGAAAAAGGGGAAACATTTCTATTGCAATTTGGGAAAGAGTGACTGAGAACTTGTGAAAGACGAAGAACTTAGTCTTTTACAACAATCACCCAAGAATTCACTAAAAATATAAAAGAATTATTAGAAAGACAGACTAATCTCAACAGAACCAGTACTGACCTTTTAAACCAGTAAAATAGTAACTTATTAATTTATTTTAAAGGTAGGAGGTAAATTTTATTTCAGTGAGCTTTCTTTGTGCCATCATGTATATATTTTGAAGTAGTGACAATATATAAAATACGAAATCATCCTTGTTTCTAAATCATCCATGTTTGAGAGAAGAAACATACCTTTACAGTCACGGGTATTGTTTTTGAAGCCTTCAAACTGTGGACAATGGACCACTGACAGCTATAATTATTGACTCAAAAGCCTTTGACAAAATCTCTGTTAGGATTACATTCTAGAAACTAACTGCACACAGGATTAGAGGCGTATGATTGTCCTGAATAAGAAATTGGCTAAGAGATTGTTCCTGGATCATTTCCAGCTTTGCAGAAGCCCTTTTGTGGCACACTAAAAGTGATGTTGCCTAATATATTTATCTATCACTGGATAAAAATATGTGATCAATGATTTGATTTTGCAGATAATACATAGTTATATTGGTTAGGCAAAATCAAAGAAAGCTGTGAAGCAACTCAGGGACACCGAGTGGAGTTGACAAAGCAGCGGCTTTTTCCCCTGCCTTCTGGCAAGCCGGAGCTGAGCAGGCCCCACAGGCCACTCGCTGCTCATGCTCTGCATGGAGGACAGAGGCCATGGCAAGGCTGCCCAAGGCCTCCTGCTTGCCGCGGCTGGCAAGCTTTCCTGCCCTGCCATGGTACATGGCACCACGACTCACCCAAAAGTGGCAGTGCACCAGCCGGTGGGCCAGATGAGGATGATGGAGGTGGCATCCTCATCTCCACCTTCCTGCCGCTGCTTTTCCTCGGCCTGCAGCGCTGCCTCCTTGCTGGCTCTCAGCACCCACAGCTGCTGCAGGGCCAGGCAGAGCCGTGGGCACAGGGTGGTGTCCCGGCTGCAGAGAGCAGAGGCAAGCATTGAGGGGCTCCCTGGCGTCCTCCGGCGCAGAGCTGCTGTGAGTGTTTTGGTCAGTTTTAGAATGTTAATAAAAGTCAATAGGATTAGTTTTAACTACGTAATAGAGCTGAGGGGGGTGTTGGATTTAGAAATGTTTAACTGTTTCAATATGTAGACGTTTGATTGCTAAATTTATGCGTTTGGTTGAAACTCATTTAAAACTCGTTTAAATGTCTCTGAAAAGTTCCACGTTGTTATATTGGGACCAGGGGGAGCAGTTTGGGTAAAGAACATCCAGCAGGCGTGGGCCCGATTCACAGGACAGGGTGCTCTGGAAAAACCTAAAACTGACCACAGACACAATTCCATACCATCATGGTGTGTGTCAGCAAGGAAGATCATGATCGGACAATAGAATGAACCAATAGAATCAGCCCCTGGGAAAATGATTGGTCCAGAATGCCTCCTGAAATCAGCTCAATAACATCAGGCATGCAAATGAAGGATCAAAATTGTTCTGACCAATCAGAAATGAGCCAGAGACTATAAAAACTGTTCTGGTGCTCTGCACTAGGTCCTGCTGAGGTGGCTCGCTTACTGAGGGATCACCTGGTGTCGCGCCTGCGTCGATACTTCAGTGTTCCGCCTTTCTGTGCCCGGCATTGGGGCTACTCCCCTTTGCCCGTCCCCGGTTGCCCTTAATAAACCAATTATTCTAATCGGCAATTTTGCTAGGCTGTTTCTGACAGAGCTCTGCTGCATCCCCCCTTCCCTGTGCCGCCTGCCAACATCTGCATGCACACTGCTGCATGCAGCCCCAAGGGCTGGGGGCCTGGAGCTTGGGCCATCCTGGCTGTGCCCCGGCCCAGGGATGGGGCAAAGGCAGCTGGGCCCGCAGGCTCTTACTGAAACTTGGCCACCAGTTGCTCCTGGAGGAGGAGAAGGTGCCTCTCTCTGGTCTTTGGGCTGTGGCTCAGAGCCACGGCCGTGCTCAGCACCGCCTCCTCACTGCTGACAACCTTCCTGCAGAGCAGAGAGCGGTGGCCATGAGGAAGGCGGCCCATTCGGCCATGGACCTGGCCGTGGCTGCATGTCCCCAAGCTGTGGGGCAGCCTACCTGGAGCCGAAGGAGCTCCAGGGCTGGCCCATCCTGCCTGGTGCAGGAGGATCCTTGTCTCTCTGCAGAGACACGGGCCACTCGCTCTCGATGAGGATACAAAGGGGGCTGGCAGGGTTGGAATGACCCGCCGCTTGGTCACAAAGTCGCTCTCTCTCTCTTTTGAGTCACACACCAGACAGCTCTGGACTGCTGCTGCCGCTTCTCATGGACGCTGAGTCCAACTGACCAATGGTCTGAGGCCAGCGGACCCCGCGCTGGGCACGGGTGGGGCACCAGGGCGCAGCACTGGGGGGGCAGGACTTCCTTCCAGGACGGCCAGTGCCGGCTCTGCACGTGGGAGCCCAGCGCTGGACACAGCCCAGGCCAAGGTTCACCTCCCTCCACGTGCTGTCGAGGCTTTGCCTCCCGCAGCCCTGAGCGCACTCAGCTGCCTCAGCCCCGAGGGCTCTTTGGCACCTCCAAATCGCTCAGCCTGGCCTCCAGCGGCAGCTGCTTTTACAGCTTCCTCTTCCCCAGCCTCTGCTGCTGCCAGGCCTTCTTCCTGCTCCCTCTCGGTGGCTGCAGGACTTGCCTCTTGTGCTGCACCTTCAGCTGCAGCAGCTTCCTGCCAGCTCCTTCTGCAGCCCCTCAGGCTCCCTCTGCCTGGCAGCAGCACCACCCTGCCACCCACCAGCCATCCCTGCCAGCTGCGTGCCCTCTGCCCGCTGTCTGAGGGGACACGCTGATGCCAAAAGAGCTTTGCTTTTTCTGTACTTTTGTATTGGTTTGAAAACAAACCAGTGGGAGGTCACAAGTCAAGATTGAAATTAATAGAAAAAATTAGAAACAAGCAAAATAATATAAGGAAAAAGCACAGACAAATTTAGATACAACCTGATACCCTATTCGGGTGGTGGCAGCAGTCTAAATGAAGTGATCCAGTTGAAGCAATGATCCAATGGAAGGTCCGGTCTCCAGCTGAAAGTCCATGGTGGCTCTTGTCCTCTGGTTACCCAGTAGACAGGGCTAAGGTTAGGCAGTTCTAAGGGCAGCTTATATCCAGGTGGGAATGCCCAGCTTCCCCCTCCTGGGTGGAGCATTTCACAATAGGATGAGATAAGTCCATGAGTCATTGGGTGGTTTCTTGATGGCCCATCCGTCTGTTATCAGGGGTGGGTCGTTAGCAGGTGATAACAGCTAACGGCCCACAGCTGGTGGTCATAGAATACTTAAATACATCTATTTTTAACCTAGGACAACTTTTCATACCTTTGTAGCTCTGTAAAGTCTTCTTGTCTCATTCTAGGACGTCTTGGCGCTGGCAGGACTTTTCCTACCCTGTTAGATAAACGCATTCCTGGAATCCCCTTCGAATCTTGCTGCTTCCATGAACCGAGGCCATTTCCTTGTCTCATGTACTTCCACGTAACCGGTGGGGGACAAGGAGCAAAGCAGAGGCTTCAGTGGGGCCTCATTAATGACTTCATTTGGTGTACTTCTAACTGGGCATTCTTGTCCGTGGTGCTAATTTGTGAAACTCGTCAAAGTGTCGAAGCCTTGTGTCGCATGTGCCTTTGGCCAGAAGCATGCCTGGAGGACCATCGTGGCATGGTCAGTGCTTTTGGTCATCGCCCTCCTGTTTGGCACTTGATTGCAGGGTCTAGAAGGCAACGACTCAGCCCATCCCCTGCAACACCCAATGGCAACAGCACCTGCAGAGGACAGCACAGGGCGGGCAGGCCTGCACCTTGCTAGCAGGCAACCTCTGCCCAAAGCCTGTGCAACTTGGGGGAAAAGCCACGTCACTTTTGCCCACGATGCATATAGTGCTGCTCCTCGGAGTGCCCCAAAGTGCAAGTCAAGGCTGCCCAAAAGGTCCCAGTTTGCACCGGGATGTCCCATCTCTTCAGAGTGCTGATGGGATGTGCCCATCGGATAGGGCTGTAGTGTGCCCCTGCTTGCTGCGGAGCCCATAGCTGACCTTCTCAGGCAGCACATTCGCTGCCTTCACAGTGCTGGCTGTGACAGCAGGAGGTCGCCTCCTCCTCTGGAGGCCGCGGCTATAACTCAAGGGTGGCTCTTGATGGGCAGGTGATTTGCCCATGCTCAGCACCGAGAAACGGGACACGAGATAGGCCTAAAAGCATAGATGGGTTTGAGTTGGGCTGTCCCGAAGGAAGTGAGATGCCCTCTTGGGCTGGGGCTTTCCGTCCTTTGCCCAGTGTGCCAGTGGCAACCGGAGCTTTCCTTAGCAGTCNTGTGACTCACCATCCCATTGTGAGATGCTCCGCCCAGGAGGAGGAGCTGAGAGTTCCCATCTGTATATAATCAGAGGTTTGGAATAGCACAGATAGCCCTTACCTACGGGATTCCCGGAGGACTAGAGCTACACCACTGGACCTTCAGGCGAAGACCAGACTCTTTTCTACAGGATCACTGCTTCAGCAGGACCATCTGGACTGTTACCAACATCCTGACCGACAGGGTGCCAGGTTGTATTCTGACTCTGTCAGTGTTATTTCTTTCCTTCTTCGTACTACTGCATTTATTTTTACTTTTCCCTATTAAATTGTATTTCTGACTTGGAGTCTCTCACTGGTTTGCTGTCAAACCTCAACAGCCCAGTGTGCCAGTGGCAACCGGAGCTTTCCTTAGCAGGCCCTTGCAGCACCTTCTCCCTGAACGTGTGGCTCCGCTGCCTACCCGAACCCTCGTACGGTTTCTTGGCCCACCTTTAGGCAAGTGGGGGGATCTGCAGGGCACGCCTGCCCGTTTTTCCCCAGCCCCCATCAGCGCTCCTTGCCAAAACCCTCCTGGACCCTAAGGTGCATGTCTGCTAATTGCTCCTGATGACACAAAGCAAGAGCCCTTTCGCTTTCAAAGTTTCCCCAATTGCACATTGCTACAGCGGCGCTGCCTGGAGAGAAGGGCACCAAAGGCAACTGGAGTTGCAAAAGGAAATTTATCACAACTTGTTCTACCCAAGCTTCTCAGATACAATTAACAAGTTCTGTTACAAGCTTGCTGCACATTGTTCCATCTCTGCTGACTCCATGGACAGCGACACAGATCACTGTCAGTTCACGCCACCTCATGACTGACGGCTTACAAAGGGGCGCCTATCCAGACCCACGTATGGAGAGAAAGTGACAAACATCCAAGGCACCCTCTCAACACCCACACATTTGGAGACAAACTGCCCAACACAACGCAGCTTTACATAGAAATTCAAACACAGACAAAACTGTCCAATGCGACGCGTGTTTACATAGAAACTGATCCACAGACAAACATGACAATCTGCGTTGTGTAAAAATATTGCCTTCTCTACAAAAATGGCTATACACAACGCCAATCAATACACAACTGTTCTATTACCAAAGTACCGAGGTACAGCTCCGTAGCCCCGTAACTAAAGCCGTAGAACTGTAGAGCTCTACCACTCCATAGGTGCTGAGATGGAATCGGAGTCAGACAGAGACGTAACCACGTGCAGGCACAATGATAACCTGGTACATGTAGGGGTAGGACAATACAGAGAGGGAACGCGTCCGGCCCATTTCCCCCCGCTCCCCCTCGGTGGCTCGGTCCCGCGCAGAGCGGCCCTTCTGGAAAAGCGGAGCAGATGGAGATCTGGGAAGCAACGGGAATCCTGAGTTACTTGCGCCGCCGCCACAGCCGCAGCACACCCGCAGCCCCCCCAGGCCCTTCAGACCCTCCAAGCCCTCGC
>VZRV01003637.1:1060941-1090747 GCA_013398115.1 Falcunculus frontatus | reverse complement strand
GGGGCTGAAAGCGCTGCGAGGCCCGGCCCGGCCGCCAGCCCGGACCCCAGCATGGCCAGAGGGGACAGAGGTGGCACAGCGGGCAAGGCAAGAGGGCACAGGGGCAGCAGAGTGGGGCAAGGGGGCAAAAAGCAGCATCTCCCTCTCCCAGGAGCGAGAGACCTACCTCCTTAGGCGTGGACCTAGAACTTTTGAGATAGAGGCCTCGAGATAGAAACCTTATCTCCAAAGTGCAACTCTCGACAGTTACACCAAGAAGTAGAGGGAGAGGCATTGCAGCTGCCCCATCTTGAGAGCCTCTCCCTGGGCTGCTTTCCCCTGCGCGGAGCAGTCCTCCTGCAGAGGTACAGCACATGGGCATGGAGGAAGCCAAGGGCTGGAGAGCCCCAGCAGCGCTGCGGTGGAGCTCCTGCCAAGCCCTGCCCGGCAGCAGCCCTTGCTGGCCCTTGCCAGCGCCTTGGGCTTACTCAGGACAGTGCGGAGAGAAAGGCGGGCAGCAGAGCCTGACACATCCATACCTGGGCTTCTTGGCCTGCCACAGACTCCTGTGTCATTGGCGTCCTCCTTTGTCTCTCCTCCTTCTCTTCCTTTTGGGCTGGTACTCTCCGTCTGCCAGGCCAGGCCTCTTGTGGCCATTGTATCCTGCTGCTTTCTTCCTCCCGGGGGTAGCCTACAAGCCTTGAGGTGCATGCTTGGATGAGACAGGTGAAGGCAGGACGCATGAGCTAAGTCCCTTCTTGTTGGAGCCAATGCCAGCACCTTTTACCTGCTTGGCTTGGTAAGGCTGCTCCGGGCTTCGGCCTCAGCCAGGGCCTCCATGGAGCTCTCACTCTCTTTGCTTGGAGGCAAATGTGGAGGCGCCTAAGGCAGAAATTCTGGAGGTATGTTGAGCTATATTAAAATATTTTGGTGCTCCTAATGTTCCTCTACCTGGTACTTATGTTTTAACGTTTTATTCAGTTATAATTTTATGTGACCTTTCCCGTGTCCTAAATGCTTGCTCCTGTGTCTGCCTTTGCACCTTTCTTTTTTTCAGTGCACTGCATTTAATCCAATGTCCCTATTTGTGAAGGGGTTTTTTTTTTTGCAGTCATCAGCTACTTTTTAAAAATAGCTACATTATATTGCCATTAAATATTCATTAAATTGGGTTGTGGCAGGCCATAAGAAACATCCAATTAAGCCGTTCACTTTCTACACATAAGTCTACAAATGTGAAGTCTTCTTTCTTTTCAATAATGCATCACAGGCTGCCCTTAGTATCTGTATAATAATTGATAAGGCAAAAGTTATTTTTAAAATACATACTAGAGATAGAAAAGTAGATTAGAAGAGATGATTTTGCCTTGGGACTTTCTTCTGACTGTGGGAAAAGCACAGCATACTTTGATTTAATTTTTACCTAGCCTGGGGAAACCTGAAATGCCGTACCTAATAATTCAAAATTTTCTATTTCTGACATGTATTATGTATTACTAAGTCTTAAAAACCAGAGCAGGAAAACACATCATAGGCTTTACTCTTCCTGAAACCATTATAGGGCAGTAAATATGCCTGGGTCGTGGGCAAGGTTCAGTGATGTTTTAGATCTATACAGTTTATCTTCTTTTGTAGCTAACACGCTGATACACCTGTGGATGTGTGTTGTGCCCAGGCTGCAGCTGGAGGCAGGACTGCCATCTGTACAGGCAGAGCTGAGTTGTTTGGAGCAGCAGTGACAGTGGAGGTGAATTGGCTCAGGCTTCAGCACAGCTCAGAATATCTCTCTGAATTCCCAGGGTCAGCCCAGGCTGCTGACCCCTCCCTGGCACACTGACTGAAGACATTAAAGCCGGCTCGGTTTGCTGTAGGCATTATCAAACAGCTCCCTCCTCTGCACTGCAGACCTGCCTCAGATCCTACACTGGTTCTGCCGGAGGGGTGAACAACCTGTAATGAGGCACTGCAGGGACCCAGGGTCTGTGCCCCGAGCAGCTGGGCTGCTCCATGGGTAACAGTGTCACAGGGCAGTGACACCAGCCTGGTGCCAGTCTCCCATTTCCCCAGCCCTGGGCATGTGTAGGCTTCTGTGTAAGCCTCTGTATCCCAGGTTACACGTTCCATGCCTCTTGTGTAGCACTCATCAGTTTCCCTTTTGCCTTGTATGTATCTCACCTGCTGTCACTTGCTCATTATTTCTCACCTGTCTTAACCTACTGATGTTAGTTTTAATTCACCCCTTTATTTAATTTCTAATTTAATTCCAGGGCATTACTTCCAAATGTACTTTCTGGTTATTACCAAAGCCCTGTGTACATGCTGGCCCTAAACTCCATGGGATAATGGTTCAGTCATCTGGAAATTGTTTGGCCATTTCATTCCCATTTAAAATGTAGGATTTAATTGACTTAAACACGAAGCAAGGCACTACAAGATGTACAACACTTTTTTTCTTTCTTCTTCTTTTTTTCTTGTTTGACTTGAGATAAAATTACAATTACATTTTTGTTCCTACAGTGTAATATTTGAGACACAAAATCTTGTTTTGACCATGCACTGATGTCAGAGGAAGGGTCCTTTGGCTGTGGCAGCTAACAGTGACCACCTAAGCTACTTAGAGCCTTTCAGACAAAGGAAATAGTCTGGTAAGGGACCCAGCACTGAAGGGGGACATGCTTTTTGATGTAGCTGAGAACCATTTGCCACTACAAAATCCAACCATACCAAGGAAAAGGGGTGAAATCCTGGGAGCAGAAAATTTATAGGAGCAGTGGTAAAATTCCTACCTGAGAAATAGGATTTCTTCTATGATAGAGGTGAGTATGCATCTAGGAACTCAGTCACAAGCTCATTCTTTATTAATTTTTCAGCTTGCCTGTGAGGCAGTGTGCAAGAAAAATACTTTGTGAAAATTTAGATTGTTTAGTACAGTATTGCTATCAAATTAAATCACTATTATATCTCAATTAAAACCTTATTTAAAGCTATGAAAATAATACACTTGATATCATAAACGCAAAGCACTGAAAATGATTCAGTAAGAAATGAAAAGTAAAGCTGCAGGCTTTTTTCATACTTTTTCCGTGTTTTCTAAATTTTTCAGGAAACCACAGACAAATTTGCTCAGAATTTCAATCATCAGAAAGTCCATGCTTGTCAGAGGTATATGTACAGAAAGAAGACGACAACTTCTCTGCTATCTACTGCTATATATGGATAATGTACATTACTTATTGATTTTCAGTTGTGGTTTTTCATTTCCATCAACTATTTCTATGGGAGTAGAAAGAGAAGTTTAAAGTTTTAATAATTAAAATGCTGAGATGGTAAAAGCTGTAACGCAAATGAAACAAAATCAAATCAGAGTGTGATCTCGCATACTGGTATGTATGGAGACAGTGGCATTATTCCTTAAAAAAAGCTTTTACAGATTTTATTCTGTGAGCCTTGTTACTATTGTGCCTGGATATCAGAGGAAATCTTCCTGCCAGGCATAATTAGAATTGCCAGCTTTTGAAGTTTGTCTTAGTATTTACAGGGATCATCTAAAGCCCAGTCAAATCAATGGAAAAGCTCCTGGGATGTGTCTCTGCTGTGCCAAGCACAACAATATTAAGCAATGCCTGACTTGGTGTAAAGTGAGCTGCCTTGTGCAGAGCCATGCAAAAGGCAGCAACCAGGGGCTAGAAAGGAACAGTGACAGAGTAGGTTAAACCTCAAATAGGCTTTGGTGCAGAGGCTGCTCACTCTCAGCTGGTGCAGCACCTCCCTGCAGTTAGAAAACGTGTGGCCTGAGCACTACGAAGCCATGAGTAGTTTGGCCTCAAACTGAAACTCAGGCAGTGCCTGATTATCAGGTTGTCTTAGGGTTTATGTGCTTCTCACGACATTATTTACCCGGTACCTTGCAGTAATATAATGTCAGTAGCAAGCAGAGGGTATTTGAAAACCCAATCTACTGCTTTATTGCTAAACTGTCATGTAGTGCATAATTCCTTAGACCTCGTGTCCGAGGTACTAGTCCTAATGCTTCCATAATACTTTAAAACTTAGCAGGAAAGTATGCAGATTTTTAACTAGCTTGTAGCTGTATAAATATAAACTTGTGCAAGAGCGTTTTTAGCAATATTATGAGGAGCAGATTATCTGTAATACTATTTTAATGAATTTTATGTTCAATTTTACTTTCTCCATTAAAATCCTTGCAATTGTTTAGAAAGGAGAAAACAGTAACCACCATATTCTGCAACCCAGAATGATTCCTCATGGGCTTCTTAGGCCAAAAATAGATAATGCATAGAGTGGTCATTCCAATGGAAAAGTTATTATGAAAGTGATCCATCTAGCATTTAGCGAGCCTCAAAGAGAGGGTTGTGGTGCAAATGTAATTTGTCCTACATTCCAAATGGAAAATGCAGGGATTATAAAATACACTTAAGGCCCTATTTGCAAATTATGGACTTTCATTTTGGGGGCTAGGCTTTGTGCTGTGTTTCTTAAATTTGGCAGGAAAAAAGCATTGGCTGAAAGAGCTCAAAAACCTCTTATAATTGGCACCGTAGAATGGGCATCTTAGTGAGCTTTCACTGCTTTTGGGCTTGAGCTTAACAATCTATTTTTGTCCAACTAAAGCCTGGATTCATTTCAGCACAGAAGAATGCTTTATAACACATTCTGTAATAAAGAAGCAGCATTTAGTGAATCAAAATGTAGCGATGAAAAAAAACCAGCCTCAGCTTTTTGCATTTACTGAAAATGTTAATTCTGCATTCTGAAGTGGCTCATACCTTCTCATCTGTGCAGACAAAATTGAATTTTGTGGCCTTAAGGTTATTAAAAAAATAAGTAAACTATGCTTCTTGTTTGGAAATAAGATGTGATGCAGCTGTGAAACCTTCCTCCTCCAGCAATCACTTTTAACTCTCCCTGTCTGATCTCTTTCTTAGGTTCTCTAGCAGAAAAAGCTCTTGGGTTGTCTTGCGCAGGCAATGTAGTCGGTAAGTACTTTACTGTCCCTTTCTGGAATCATTTTACCCAGGTTAGGCTCCCACCACAGACAGCTTCCTGGTTTTCCTAAGCTTGCAACTGGTCCAGTCTTTTGCGTCCAAAACTGCTGCCTTCTCATTAACTACACCAATTTTGAGAGAGGGTGGGAACATCTTAATTTCATAAAGGTGGAATTACTGGTGCATGAAGCCAGCTGTTGGTGTCAGCCCCCAGCATCACTTCTAGAAGGGTGGTTATAGTAAAAAGAAAGTTCTGTCTCTTCTGGTTTTTATAGGGATCTCTGATTGTATGCAAAATGTTAATGAACTTAATTATTATGTATTTTCCCCGTTTCATAACCAGAATGTGCCAACATTTTGTCTATTAAACACTTCGTGTGGTTGTAAAACACTACATAAGTGGATGTCTAGCAAGAAAAAAGTTTTCTGATCTACAAAAGGTGAATGACAGAACTTCAAAGTAGAGCAGGATAATGCATTTTCAGGTTTCCCAGACATTTTATTGCTGCACTGGTTATCATAGCTGTATCCTTGCACTACCTTGGCTGGAGTTACAGATTTGTTAGGAGGTGGTAAATAATTGTTTTTTGTTGGAATGTGTTTAAATTGAGTAATAAAGCTATAATTATAGGTATGAATGCCTGTTCTTACTTAAGTTCTAACTCCAGAATTTTAACACTGATGCCTCATTAATTCCTGCGCTAGAATTTTGCATCAGCAAATGCATTTAATGTTGTCTCTGAAATATGCACCTTTCTTTCAAACGGAGGTGGTTTTTCTGCATGTAAGAAAGATGCACCATCAGATAAATGAACCAATTTTTTTTTAACTTTTCCTTAGTCTTTTACCCTTTTCCTTCCAAACAGAGAGCATTAGGCCTTAGCACTTCAGATTCTAGGGAACACATGAATTTTCCAGTAGCCAGGAATGGAGCAATTATGCTGTCTCAGTGCAAATGTGACACACAAGAAGGTACAATTTTCTTAAATTATATTTCTGTTAATTACTCTGAGCCTTTCTAACTAATCTGGGAAAGCTAACTTGATTGCTCTCAAATACAAAATTTGGAATAAAGCCAAGATAAAAATATCTTCTACTTCTTACTTGAAGAAGAAAACTTTAGAAAAATAAACTGACCGTATCAATGAAGTAGATACGTCTTCTGTCTGAACCTTCTCTCAGTTTAATCCATCAAACTGCAAAATCATTTCCATTCAAGCATCTGTCATCTTACACTTCTTATGAATAATTTCTTTATAATCTGTTCAGAAATAACAATAATTACTGTTAGAATAGAATTTAATGATCCCAAACTGAAAAGTTTTAAATAATTTCTTAATCATGCTTTTCTCTAATTATTCTTATTAAAAAAACAGCTGAATACTGAGATATGGTTTAAAGTAAAAATGTTAACTAGTTTACAGTTTGGTTTTACAAGTGATAAATTTTTATGTAGTGATTGTGTGTCTTTGTCTACCTCCTCAAAAAACCTCTGTCTTCAGCGACCTACTGTAAATCAAACTTGACGTTTCAGAATGCGAAGCTGCTGAGGTTTTGTGCAAATCAGAAGCTAACTAGAGAAGAGGATCTAGTGCTCTACTGTATGCACCGAGGAGGAGCAGTCATAATCCAGAACCCCATCCATTTTAAGAAGAAGGAATCAGATGCCTCAGTCAAGATGTGCATACGTGCATATGTCTCAGAGCTTTGACAGCTCCAAACCAGAACTGGCATGTGCTGACAATCTGTGAGTCAAGGAGGAAGAAATGTTGGAAGAAACAGGGAAATACTTTGAGGAAGAAGAAGAAAAGGCAAGGCCAATAGGAGGGTGCTGAGTGTATTAAAAGTATGGAGGAAGTGGCTGGAAGGTACAGATATAAATTCACAAATAGGGAGGCTTCCAGTTGTGCTCTTTGTGGAGGAGCTCTCAAGCACTCTGAATCACATTTAGTGAAATCAGATAAGAGGAAAAGCTATGCACTCACCTGAACAGCACAGCATCTTTACTTTCACATGGAGCACTAGGTAGAATAAGATTTATGTAAGCAAAGCTTTATTAAGTAATTTAAAACAGGTTTCATATACATTTTAGGGGGTTTTTTGGCAGTTGAAGTGCAGACTAAAAAATGTGATTTACTGTTGTAGAGGGGAAATGAGAATGATGGATGAATGTGTGTGCAATGTCTATGATGTACAGTCCACAAGGCTGATGTGTAGGACAAAGCAAAGTCATTCGGATTTTATTTTGTAGGAGAAATAGTGTTGTGTGTTATTTTAGTCTCAGGGGCGGGGTCGTTCCCCAGTAAAAAGGAACTTCAAAGACGCCTGAGTTTGGGGCCATGGTTTGCCATATTGTGCCCCGTTCAGCACGTGCTGATGTTGACAGGTACAAATTTTCATGGTGAAAATGCAAAAACTGGACTGCCAGTTTAACAAAGTGCATGTTATTGTTAAAATACCTGTTAGAATATATACTGACTCAGAATAAAATCTTAGAGATCCTATTTACTTAGCATCCTAGTGGAGTACTGGTGTAAATCTGCGGACATTTTCATTGAAGAATAGACTTTTGTGTAGGAGAATAGACTCGTGTCTACTTTTTAAAACCTCATTGAGAAGGAAAGGAGATTTGTGTTGATAATTCATGGATGCTGTTACCTGGAAAGTCAATTATCTACACTTTTAAAATCAAATCAGTCTTCTAAACAAACTAAAGAGTGTTCCTATCACCTGCCTACTAAGACGCAATATACATTTAAAAAATAACAGTAATGCACTGTTGAGTCAGTGAAACATCAATCCTTGGTTTAGCCACTTGTTGACTGTATGGGAATTGCGTGAATATCAGGCTACATGACTACAAAAGAACATGCAATTGTAAAATATTCTGCTCTTCAAGAATCCTCTGAAGCAGAGAACGTGATTGGGAGGTAAAAGAGCTTGCTTTCATCTTTCAATAAATAAATTAATACCCCTTTCACTGGCTGTGGAGAGGAAAAACTTAAATAGTGGTTTGAAATCAAGGATGATTTTCTTCCCATATTGTTATTTTGGAGTGGAAAGCACCATAAGAATTTTACAGAATGTCCCCAAAGTGTTAATGCAATGTCCACAAACACTGTACCAAAAAAAAAAAAAAAAGGGACTGTACTGTAAGTTTGTGCAGTGATTCTTACTCTGAGGGTACAATTGGCCTGACCTGTAGGTTTCCATATTTAGTCTAGAAGTCTTTCCTAAAAGTGAGCTTCTGTAGAGTCAGAATTCCTCTGTCTGTATAGTGTGTTAGATCTGGAAAACTGTGCTCCCTCTGTGATTCATCTTCATGGTGCTGTTTCAAGCTACCTGTGCACATACCCAGCTCTGTGAAATACATGTCCTGGACACCTGGTACTCAGCAGCAGTTAATCTCTTTTACAGATCTATTCCTACAGGGCTAAATCCACTTATTGACATAAATATAGCTATGTGGAGAGGGCTTAGGTGGGGAAGGGATCAAGCAGTGCTAAAGGAATTGGACAAAAGGGGCCTTAAATGTGGCATTTAGGACTATACAAGAAATAAGAGCTGAGCTAACTACTTACATTCTCTCTGATTTTCACAAGAGAAAAGCTAGGACCAGAAATTGAGGGTCAGCAAATTTGCAAAAGCTTTTGTTACCAACATACCTAAGCATATAAAAAAGTGTCCCATACTTCATAGTGGAAGGAATCTCTTCCCTTCATTCGGATGTTATGAAGAAGTACAATATCATTCAGGTGACTTACTAAAAGATCAGAGCCGATTTTGACACATTTTCATTCTAATACTGAATATTTTTGGACCTGACAATGAAATCTCATCTTACACCAGGAAATACCAATATCTCTCTGCATTGCCAGGTTCTTTTCCTTGGCTGTCCTTCTTTTTTAGTCCCTAAATTTGCCTTGTAACAGCTGATGACACACTAGACAATAATCTAGGTTGTTTCAATTCAGGCTGCACTGTGCCACTCATAGGAACTCTCACCAAGTTGTTCTGTGCTAGAAAATGAGCCTCACCCAAGTTCAGGTAGAGGCACTTTGGCAACTAATGAACACCTCATCTGCTTCAAATTGTTGGACCTTCTCCCCGTCTTTCCCAGGATGGTACAGGAAGAGGTTAAGCATTCTCACATCTGTCACAAATTCTTCCAGCTCTCAGCATCTCAGCAGTCAAAGGAAGCTATGTGGTGTGTGGTAACTCAGCATATCAATAGCAAATTTCCAGAGCTCTGTTCTTAGACCAGGAACTCTCCTGATCCATGTTTTCTGGACAGTCCAGTGGTCTATAGGTTCTCAGGCAAACACTTCTTCCTCTCACTCTGCTTGTCACCAGTGGAGCCCTCGCCACAAGAAAGAAGTGCAGCTGCAGTGCCACATTTCTGCCCTGCATTTCCCAGGCCAAGTAATTAGATCAGCATGGGAAATTCTTCCATGGAACTGATTCAGCTTAAAAGATCTGCTTATGATCTCTGGATGCCTGTCCCTGCCTAACCCATCTACCGGTGTTCACTAAACTGTATTCCCAACAATTTCTGTTAGCTGACACTAACGGAAACTCACATGTGGAATCAAGCTCACATCTCCAAGCACTCCCTTCCCAAGAGCTTGCTATTTTTAGCAATCATTTTAAGAGCAGTGTTGCTCTACCATGTCTTTGTGTTTGAGGCTACGTGGCCCTGCTGCAGGGAGTCAGGGACAAGCAAGGCTTTTTAGATCTGCACTGCACAAACTCAGCCCTGTTAGTGAAATTTCTATTATTAACACACACATGACGTTGGCCCCAGTGGAAACTATAAACATCAGGTCTTAAGGAAATTTTTCTGCCACTGCAACTCCTGCTGACGCTACTATTACTACCTCTGCTTGACAGCAGTAGCAAGGCATGGCTGTGAAGCAAAGGAAGGTAAGGTCAGAAAGGAAAAGCCTTTACTGACAGTATCCCTGAACAAGTGCTGGCCCAGACTGCGTCGAAACGCTGGGCGTGGTGCGATCTGCTCCATCCCCAGGAGAGGGACCGTTCAGAAGAAAGCAGAGCAAACGACCAATGAGATAAACCAGACAGTCATAAATTCTTGATTGTTTTTCCTTGTTTTCTGTTACAACTCTGTTTACATCCAGCAACACTTTTTTCAGTCCATTCAATTTCTTTTGCTGAAAGGTTTCTCACCTTCTGAATCAGAGCTCTCTTGGTTAGGGCTGCAGCTTGTGGTAATGGTGTCCTACACCTGATGAGCCGCTTTAACTACTGTCCTGCCTTTTGTGTCTCTGGTGCTGGAAAACTTCTCTCTTTTGTAGCCGTGGATTAGCCTGCCCTGCTCCAAGAACTCCATGTAGCTCCAAGGCTGTCGTTTTTCACCTTGATATCCCTAGCTCAGTTTCCCCTCATCCTTCTACGTGATGGCTGCCCTTCCCCTGCCTTTTGGCCTGCAGAAACAGCCAGTGGTACTTAAAGATCAATCGAGCAAAAGGGTGCCCTGAAGTGTTATGTCCATGTGCTTTTTCTTTCCTTGAGAGTGGTGAATGAAAATAATGTGCTGTTTGGCAAAGATGGGGGCATGCCATGGGTGTTGCCCCTAGCCAGAATTTCCTGCCTCTGTATTTGTCTATCTCTGCTCACTAGACAGGGCATCTTTAGTTGTTGTGGAAACTGACGTGCCTCATGTGAGCCCAGTTGGGTCCCCCACTAAATGGAAACTTTCCCTTGCTCTGAGTACTGTCTCCCACCAAATTCTGTATAGGTTTTCCTGATTCTCCTTTTTTACCTGATCTGGAATTTCCATGAAGTCCATTAGGTTTCTCTCTTCTTTATTGTTGCTTCTTGTACTGTTGCTGATCTTGACACCAGGTGCAGGAACATGCATACTTAAGAGATTATTATCATGCTGAGAGGTGCTTTATTCAAGAGCTGCCCAAATGGTCCTGGCATTACAAAAATTAGTGGCTATATAAAGATCAAATGCTTATTGCAGCTGTCGGTATGGGAGAGCTGAATGACCAGTTTTAGCTATGGTTTAAATGCACAGAATAACATGTATTTCCATGGAGAATCTGTACAAAGGAAGCAGTCCAAATCCATAGCTTTTTGTGGACATCTGAATATAGCTGCCTGCATGGGAGATGACAGCAAAAGTGTTTCTTGATCGGAGAGAGGAGTTCAGGACAGCATCTTCCAAACAGCAAAACACTTGAATCAGTGCTAGTAATCTACTTTTAGAGAGGTAAATTACACCCTGACTTCCTGTCTCAGTTGCGATCTCTAGGTGTTACTGTGTTATAAATAATAATAGCACCACTTTTGACAAGGGAAGGAGGTTGAGAAATTAACTAGGAAAAAGACTGGGGTTTTTTCATCTTACAACATATGGATGATCAAGATGGGGAAGAGAATGTGCTGAACTTGGAAGATTTGTGTGAAGCTGTGGTTCCACTCTTCCTTGCAGGATTTGTGAGATTTCTTTTCCTATACAGAAGTTGGCAGATAAAGCAGATAAAGTAAAGATTAAAGCACAATGACGGGCAAATTTGGAGAAATTTGCATAGTAACTGCCTGGTTAAATTTTGCCTGTGAGATCTATAAATCTGTCACTTTCATGAACAGAAGATTCTCACAAATCATTAGCTAAAAACTGAGAAAACCATCACTTATTTTCACAGAAAAAAAATAGATGCAAGAACAATTTAACTGTCTTTCCAACCATGAAAAGCAATCCTACCTTCTCAGCCATCATTTTGTATGGCTGTGTTCATTGACATAATAGAAACAAAAATCACTACATCTACTAGAGACTGACATTACACAAACTTTTAAAAGATGAGATTATCTTCAGAGCAGGTTTCATTATACCCTCTCAATAAACTGTTTGATGGTAATTCAGACAATTTTGCATCAAACTCTGTAGCACCTTAGCACAAAGCATTAGTAATAGTTCAATATACTTTATCAAGGAGAGAACCTCACTTCTCAAACAGGCTGTTTTACCTGCTTGGAATTTAACAACTGTAATATATATGATATAATAAATCTACTGTAAACTCACAAGGCACCCAGGTTAGAGCTTCATGAATTAATTTTCCATTTTGTTTCCACTGTAGAAGCCTTGGTGACGCTTTTAATTTCTTTGGAAAATGCTCTGATGAATCCAGAACATATCTCTGCCTTAGTTTTTATTGCAGAGTCTATTTTATTTAAAACCAACTGTGATGCAGGACAGAAATTGCACATACATGCAAAAAAACTCAAGTTAGCAAAGATTGTGCAATTTCTAAAATTGCCGATAATTATCCATTATATGTTATAGCCATCAATATTGAAAAATGTTAACTGATTTTATGAAAACTATAGAGACTTCGGATTTACACCTTTACAAAATGAGTACAATCCAGTCAATTAGCTAATGTGCTTTCATTTCAGTACTTGAATTCTTTGCTCCTATTTGCTCACATTATGAGTTTATCATCTATAGTGCAAAATACTCATATTCCTTGAATTCTAAATGAAAGCTGAAAAAATATCACTGATGATGTAATTGGCAGAGCAATATTAAATGCATGCTACTCTTTATATAGATTTTATCTTGCTTTAAGTGATGGTGCTTCCTGATAAATTATTTGAGCTATTTATCCTCACACCTGCATTATCTGTTACTAAGAGCAGCAGAGCACCTTTTTGGAAACTCATCTGTAAGAAGAAAGAATGATTCCATGGATTGATGAGCATTCAACACACAAGATTAACCCAAATTACAGATTCTTTCTCTAAAATTTTGAGGAAATATTCCAATCATATTTAAGACTTTATTTATGTTTGGTTTTTCACACAAGTCCCAGAATTATTATTTTTTCCTTTTTTCCTCTTAAGTCTTTCTTCAGGATTCTTTCGTAAGATAACTGCTATAGAGAGAAACAACATAGTAAGACTTGTGTTTATGGCTTATATGAGCACTTAAAACCACAAAACAAGACTTTTCTTTTTTTTTTTTTCCAATAATNCTTTTCTTTTTTTTTTTTTTTTCAATAATGTGAAAAAATTAGGATTAGGTATTGCTAAACCCTCTATTTTGCTATACCTCTTCATCTTTCATTAAAAGCTGGAAGTTTTTGGCTGAAAACATTCTTATAACTAAAATGAAAGTAAATTCTAATATTTTATGGGAGGTTTAAGCGAGAGAAATTCTGCTATCTCCTGTTTGTCCTGAGGAATAAAAAAGGTGCCCTGCCCCCACTCATCTCTGGAAGAACAATTTTCAGACCTGTCAAGTCTGAAATTCAGACAATACTTAGTAATCTATTTTGAGTAGTAAACCATGGAGAATAAAGTATCTCTCTGTGCATGCCTATAGATACAGAATGAAGTATCTGTAGCATGTGTTCATGAAGACTGAATTAATTTTACTCAAACCTTTAGAAGGATATTCACCTTTCAGCATGGCTTATACACGGAAAATTTCACCTTATAAGAAGATTTTATGTGGAAAATAAACAGCTGCAAGTAGAATCTTTTGCAGTCAAAATAGCCAGAGATTTATGCCATCTGGATTTAATTTAATGGGAAGATACCTCAAAATTTCCAGAATACGTTGATGCTGAATTAAATCAAAAACTAACTGTGGGAGGAGAAATGCATGTACAAGTTCCTATGGATCATGAGGCTGGTAAACATTATGGAAAGAAAGATGATTTCCAGGAATAGTGAAGAATCATTTAGTGTTTGGAAATTTTTGTGCTATACAGATTTTGCTGATTTTGTGAGATCTGAAGTTTCTCCCCTATGGAGTTTAACTCCGACTTGCAAGATCAACATGTTTTAGGACATTTGTCCACTTTCCTAGCTTTGCAAACTCTGTTAGAGGAGACCATCAGGGCCAACAGCTGGTTATTTGGTAAGTTCTATTTCTTCCTATGAAAATGGTATTTATAATAAAAGGTATTTCCCAGGGATTCTGCAACAAGTTTCTCTTCTTAGTAGTATGCATAATTATGCAGGCCAAACCAGTCTAGATGTTTCCATATATTTCTTTTTGAATTTTTAAAAAAATATTATACACAAAGCAACCTCTTTGGAGTGAAATTTACTCCTTTTCTTCTGTTTAAAATACAAAAGTAGGAAATTAATTTACTTTCTGATTTTTTTGTGTGTCAGATGAGCAGCAAGAAAAGGGACAGGAGAGACCAGTCCTCATCAGCCTGAATCTTGTGATGACATACAGGTGAACAAAACTGAAAGCTGAAGAATATCTCCCATTAAAGCCTTGAATCCACTCTTGTGTTAATTGCTGTGAATCTGAAAAAGGTGAAAAGTGGAATTGTTAAAAAAATAAGTGAGAGACAAGTCAAGTCTCGTAGATTGATCCCATAGTCTGCATGAAGCCTGCTGCCTTTAGAATTTTATAGAGTTAACTCCCATCAATTCAATTCAATGTTTTCAAAATTCAGGGTTGTTGGACCAGTGAAAAACAGCAGCCCTTCTGCCTTATGCACTGACTGTGATAAGGAAACCCCACATCATTGTGCTATCAATAATAAGGAAAAAGAAAGCGGAAGTATCCAAATCTCAGGAACAGTTAGTCTTGAGGCCAACCTATCTTACCACCGGCTGTTCATTTTGTCTTGTAATTGCTCTTCAGGCTTCTGGGGACTGACTGCTGTAGTACCTGGAGTGACTGGGGGAATGCAGTGGTGACTCGGGGTAGAAGTGCCAGCTGGACCGTTCTGTGTGCTGACATTCATGTCTGCAAGGAACTGCAAGGGAAGTGGCAAATGGAGCCTGTAGGGCAGGAGAGACAGGTGGGCAGACAATACCTTGCACTGAAATTTGCTGGAGGGCTCAAGCAATGCAGAGAGGTATAATGGGGGTGTGATTTTTGCTGAAGAAAAGGAAGGCCATGGGGAAGAGATGTGCGAAAGTAATTATACTTTTGAAGGATTCGTACTAGTCACCATTCAAGGATAGTAGCCCAAAGAATTAAAAAATGTCGAAGAGAAATAAAAAAAGTTTGTTTAAAATACTTTTGAATGTTTTGTGCCGTTTTTTAATGCATAGGATCTTTTGCTTCCATTCCTGTCTAGCTGGAAATTGATGAATGGGAAGTCAGATACTGGAACTTTTATTACAAGAACAAATTCTCTCACTTGTCTGTGTTTACACATCTGAGGCTGAAAAAAATCTCCCAAGATGTTTATAATAGAAGATATCCATTATTTTCCTAGTTACAGCCAGAATTCTCTCTGTCACATAAATCTGTCACAGTAAATTAGACTGCTCTTTCTGCACCTTGCTCAGGGGTCTTACTTGGAGCTCATGCTTTTGTTCCCCATATTCCTTCAACCTCCTTTTGTTGCATCTTCAACTAAATTAATCCACAACATATTTACACCCAGCTTTTCCAAACAAGTGGTAAGTTCATTTTCTCTAGTCACTTGAAGGTGTCCAATCATTCTAATATTTAAAGTTCTGATTGGCTTTCAGAAATTTTCAAGATCATGTTCATTTTCCATAACAATGGATAAAAAGAAGCAATTAGTTGTCTTGTTCTTTTTGCAGGCTTTATGTCTTTTGACATAGCTCATACTTTGATCTGTAAAGCCACCACTCAGGTCTGTGTGCCATCAAACGCAGAAGATAATTCTTGTCCTTCAAAATGTGCGTGATCACGTAGTCATATTGACGGGCTTTTTGTTTCTTTCTTTTCTTTTAAGTATAACTTAATGAATTGTGGTGCCTTAAGATGTAATAACTTTGCGAAGTTTTATTTTTCTATTTAGCCTTGTGAGAGTCACCCCCAAAAGTTCCAAAGCAACTCTATTACTATGCTATACATCCTTAATGAAAGCTGAGGACCCACTCTAGAATAATTAATTTGTTCAGAATTACACAATATATGTAAACTTCAGCTAGATTTTGGATTTTCTTATTCTGAAGAATTTTCTTTCTTACTTAAAGGTGTTCTTTATATACATATATCAAAAGGTTTGCTGTACCATCAAAAAGCTCGAGTTTTTTTCCATTTTCAGTTTGAATGGCTTCCTTGATAAGCTGGATTTTTAAGACTTCTTGCTTTCCACCTTTCTGGTAAATAAAACCTTCACACAGAATTAAAAGGTAAAGGACTGTATGTTGCCAGTACAATTCATATGTCTTCCTGAAGCTAATTTTAACTACATCAGGAACCACAACTGACACAGGAAAGCAATCAGCAGTTGATACGTGTTAAAGTAAGTGCAGTAAAAAAGAAAACATGGAAGTGTAGATAAAAAAGGGAAAGATAATCAAAACTACTTCACATCTCTGAATTATTATCTTAAAAAATACTGTACCGCAAGTAAAAAAGGTGAATAATTTTAAAAGTTTAATCAAATTTAGATCCTCCTTGCAATGTTATTAATGCTAATTACTTGCTAAGCCATTTCTGAGAGTGTTCTTAGACATCTCTGTATATTTCAAGTAATGAGAGGACACTGTTATAAATAGGGATAAAAAATGAGACTGCAGTTTCCTCAAGCTTCTACCAGCTTTAAAATTGTATGTAGAGTAATCCTGCAAGGTGTCAGTCAGAGAGATGAACAACTTGGGCTATGTTAGAAACAGAAATGAACTTGTTTCTGGTTTCAGCTCCAGTGTATTTATTGAATTAGTGTTTCTGCTGCAGAGACCCAACAGCAGGTGCTTATGTGTGACTCCATGGCTCGCACCCTTTGGGTGCATTGCATGCAGCACATCAGTAGGCTGCTGCTGTGGTAAGACTGCAGAGGCATTGCAGTCTTGCTGCTATCGTTGGTTGTCATGGCCACAAGTAATATATAATATGAAGCACAAAGATTCAGAAGTTTTTTTTAAAATACCACCTTTTTCCTGATTTTTTCTCTTTTTTTTTAAAAGCAAGGTCTATGCGTGGTTATAGAGAGCAACTACATTCGATAACAGTACTTTTATAACTTCTTGTGCAGCTTAAGGAAGGCCAGTATCTACATAGATATATAACATCCAGTGACTAATTTTGCAAATAGTTGCATTTCTTTTATGCATTTGCTATTGGCATGCATGTATTACATCTCCTATGTGTACAATGAGATTCAGGTTGCTTGTTAATCGATTTCTTCCGTGACAAACATTATTAACGACAAGTATGAAGTGATATTTTCCCTACCAGCATCTTTACATTACTGCTGAATGTGGAATTTGAAAGTCATAAGAGAAAATGAAAAGAAAATAAACTAAGGATAGATTGAGTTAATGAAAATTGAATTAGCTAGTAATTAAGAATTATCCAAAATACATGCACTTTTTAAATGGCTGAAGAGAAACTTGTCGTTAATGAGAATTTCTCAGACAAGAGTTCTTCTTTGGTTAACAGAAATCTAACCATCCGGGCAGTTGAGCTGTATGTCGATTGCAGGTTGTATAAACAGCATGACACATGGATGATATGTGTAATATTTTATTGCACCACAAGAGGTCACACCACATTTATAAATCTATGCAGTGGACAAAATGGATAATGGTTCTATCTGCAACAAGGTGAAGTTAAATCTCATCCACTAAGTAAAAGACAAACAGAGCAAATTGTAAAACAACAATAAGATTTTTTTTTCCTGTTAAAACACTCTCAGCCTGCATGGTCTGCTGTGAGCCGTATCCAAATTGCCTCTCTCCTACACATTTCATGCTGAAGGCAGTGAAAAACATATGCTGAGCTGTGGTACCTTCTGAATCATTACCAGCATGTGATGTAACCTTGGAGGAAGGACAAGATCAGACTCTCCTTGGCATGGTGGGTAACAGATGATATATGATGCATTGGATGGGATTACAGTGATCAAATAAGCATGTTTGGCAGCTCAGCGAGAAGTTTTAAAGCCGAGTTAGGTGGACTAATTGCTCCTAGTTCAGCAAAATGATAGACACAGAAAGATTTTTATTTTGCAGAGATTACAGACTGAATTTGTGAAACGAGATCGCTTCATAAAGATACCATTCAGAATTTTTAACAGAAGTTACAGCATGATGCAGTGATGTAATTCCTGATGTTTTGTGTGGCAGCAATACCCCTCTGTGATTCCTGTTTGCTCTCACTAACTCTGAATGAAGAAGAGCCAAAAAATGGAAGGAGTGTGGCAGGTGGAGGAAGCTGGGAAATTAATGCAGTACCACCCTGTGACAGGGCAGGACTGGAACAGTCCTGCTGCCAGGGGAAATAGGTTTGGGAGGAAGTATGAAGAAGCTGGTTCTTCGTGGTCTGCCCTAAGGCAGACCTGCATGACCCTGCACAGGTAGGGAGATGGATGCCCACGCCTCACTTCTTCCATCACTAACCCTTCCTGCTGGAGGGCTGTTGGATCACATAATGTGAAGGTTATTTCTGAGTAATTTTTCTACTTTCCAAGCTCTGTCTGTAGTGGGGAAATGATAAGACTATAATTATTCGACACCAAATAGCATATTGTTTATATAATTTAAAACTGTCTAATTATGTGCCTAGCTTACAGGCTGTTATAACTTCAGTAGTGTCCTTTGGGTAAACAAGTCTTCTTTTGCTCAGGTAAACATGTAATTATTGAGGAAGGAATAACACTGGGAATGAACTGACCAGTAGTCATTTTGGCTCTCTTCTCAGAATTTAAATACAAATTCTATTTAATGAATAAATAATTTTTGATTCTTGTATTTTTTCTCCTAGGAACTCACAAAGCTTCTCAAGAAAGAATAAGTGTATTTATCTCTGTTTTATGGACAGAAAAACAGAACTAAAAGCTTAAGCTGTCATGAGGAATAAACAGCCCCAAAAGACAAAACCTATTTCAAACTTATAGCCTGAAATAGCTAACCAAATTTCTTTTATAAGTGCAGTCCTCTCTACTCTAAGAGAGGTCACACATAGCTAATGTCAATTATCTTCTGTTTTATATTGTTGGTTATGTTAGCTTTGACTTAAGTTTGTCTACACAAGCTGTACCCATTGCAGGTCTTCAAAGGAGCATGGGAGAGACTACAATTAAATCTCTTTTTCTGTTTCAGTTTCTAAAGTAACTTCTCAGGACCACAGACTCTTGGACATTTATTACTTACAGCAGAAGGATAACATTTTCTGGAAGTACCTGATATTCAGTAAACCTTAATGTGATTGGATGAACTCTCTGTGTAATCTCGAATGAGTTATTTAATAACTTTACACATTCATTTCCCCCATTACCTCATTTTTTTTCCTCTAGAAGACATTTAATACTTCTGTGATGGTTGAGGGAAGGAGGGTAATTGGTATATACACAAAATAATAAACTGCCACGTTGACAAAATTGACACTCCTCTCCAAAGACAATTTACTCAAAAAAAAAAAAAAAAANAAAAAAGAAAAAAAAGGAAGAGAGAGTTAAATTCCTAAGGAGGAGGGAGGACTGTTTGTTAGAGAAAAGCAAGGGATTGAAGCAGATGGGAAGAGGGAGAATGTGGCACATCCCACAAGCCTTATGTCAGGGCAAGGCTGTAGATGGAGATTGTGAATACTCCTCTCTGCAGAGAGCTTGCAAGACCAAACAGACCGATTTGAACTTAATCCTCCACATAATCTCAGATCTTCAATACAATGAGGAGACAGTAACATGATCATTATTACATAAGATTTCAGGTAAATATTGTGCCTTGTTTCCAACAGTTGTCAAACAATGGAGATATTTTCATGAGAACAGCAGATGCATGGATAAGAGGCGTTGGGAAGTGTTTATGTAAGGCTCTTGTGTGAGGAAGAGAGGAACAGCATAAACAAACGGCACAGGGAGGAAATGAGTTCATTTTTCCCATGGGAAACACTATAAGGTTTGTGGTTCCAGAGCAGCAGCAGCCTGACAGCAGACACTTTTCACCTCCATTAGTGACCAGATCCAACATACTAACAGGTTGCAAACAAAAGTGATAAAATCAAACCTAATTAGAATAATTCACTCTGAACAATTTCCCAGTGAATAGGGAGACAAAAAGACAGTGAGCATTCTCATAACAGTGGCTTTTATTCATAAATAAGCATGTCTTGACTACATGGATCATTAGAGAAAGAACTCAAGGGAGAAATGAGTAATCTGATACCAGGATGTTCCTGAAGTGCTTTGAGATCCTTTCAGTTGCCCAAAGTGCAGGGAATGTCTAACACACTGCAGCGATAGTCCATTACCAACCTTTATTTAAACATGAAACCATTTTAAAAGCTAAAATAACATCAGCCTCTGGCACGTGAAGAAATCTCCTCTGAAATCCAGATATGTCTAAGGTTTTCGAATGTAACCAGTTCTCCAGACTATGCTGCTGATAAATTATAGACGACACACACCTACACTTGCCAACAGTAGATTGCAGCATCTTCTTCTGTGCCTATTTTTATTTTCCTTATTTCAAGGTCTACTGTTCTTTGTCACAGTTACAAATCCCTAAGTAAAAGTAACAAAGCTGAGTAGAATTTAGAATATTAGACGAGTTCAGGAGAGACAGATAAAACATATCATAGAGGTGAATTAATTATTAAAGCTTAATTTTTGAAATGTTTAGAAGCACTCTGTGTAATAAATTATCTCTCACGGTTTACCAGAATGAGAAGTGGGATGTTTTGGCATGTAAGAATGAGTGACCTCTGAATTACCCTGGGTAATTTAAAAACCAATTTCAATCTAAATTCAGTTCTCTGATTTTGTTTAGTACCTGATTCATGCATACAGTCCCTCAGAGGCTTAATAGAACGTGTCAGCTGCATGAACTTGTGTGCCTGCAAAGTGAGGACTGTGAGTTCATGGGGCTGTTTTACCATTTACCGAGCTCTTCTGTGGGGTTATTTAGAGTGGGAAGTTCAATATGGTTGACTTTTCCTGTGAAAAGACTCTCTGGCAGCAGAGGAGTTTTTTAAGGACAAGATCCTATATATACTGGCAGTAAGTTACCCTATTCGGCCATGCAGAGTGATTGCAAATGTATAGCCATTCTATTTTAGTTCAAAGCCATTTTCACAGTTAGAAGGAATTGGACATTCTGAAGTTGTAATAATTGATGATACTTTTCTGCAGAAGAATATTCAGTCGCGTGTTTCAGGGTTAGAGCCAATTTTCAGCTCTTTGAGAGAAGGATGAGACCAAAAGCTGTCGGAAAATTTCCACGTGTCAGACATCAAAGGGCTCCATCATGCCCCAAGGTCTGAAAGATAAATACAGTCAGAAGCAAGACATTAGGCTAGCAGGACCTTTTGAGCCTGGTGTGGGAGATCATCTAACAGATATCAATTACATTAGAGAGGGTGCAACACCACTGACATGCACATAATTAATTTTAAAATGCATTTTTTCTCACATTGGTTGAGTGAAGCACTTTGTAAAGGGCTCGGAGCTTTGCATTTGAACTTGTAAATCCTCAGGAACTGATGAGTCTTGTTTGATGCTGTTTGTTTAGTTTATTTATTCTCTTCTGCTTAAGTGCAGACTCTGTGAAGTCGCCATGCCTCTCTTGAGCTGCTGAAGATTCTTTAGAGAATAAGTGGTAGAAGAATTCTGGCACACAAAGTGATAATACTGGCATTTAAATTACATAGCTGTAAATAAAAGTGCCTTGGACTGTGCTTTTCGGTGCCATAAATGCAATCTCACAGCTATAGGTTTACTGCAGAGGAGACCTCTGCACGAGCAGAGGGATGTGAGAATGGAGATCTGACTCCAGATGCTGAAGTTCAAGTCATCTCCATCACTGCTGATATTTAACTGCACTATGCCTTTGCATGGAACAGTAGCAGCACTTGTACTGCTTCCAATAGCTAGGAATTGATAACAGCTTTTAACTAATCCAATCAAAACTTTGTTTTCATAAAGCTCATATCTGAGTAAAGAAAGATACTGCAGTGAGTAGACTTGTGACACATACTCTGACAAAAGTGCGTCTGTAGAAAAATAAAACTTCCTGCTAGACAAAGCAGGAAGAGAACAATCCTGAAGAAATAGAGTGGGCAGTCTTTTTTGAGACACAATGTGAAAGAATACTGTGCAAAACCTTTTTCAAACCCAAAGAGTACGTACATTTAGAAAATTACAGCAGTTCAAATTCAAATAAAAAGATCTTACTGATGAGTTTAATTCTTTTTTAAGTTTCCTTTGAATCATAACCTCTCAGTATCATCACAGTTTCAACAAGAAGAGTCTGAAACTGAATGCTTTCTTTGACATAACTAAATGCAAAAAATCTTGACGCCTGAAGCATCTTCTGCTCTAAGGCTCTTACACCAAGTTGACATAATTCCTACAGTAACAGCTTTTGTGTTTAGAGGATAATGACACATATCTTCTGGAAATTACTTATAATCTCAGCAACAAAAGCAGGTATGTTTTAAGTGGTTTGCATGCCTTCAATATATTCATAAATTGCTGCTTTTTTCTTTTGCTTGAAGAACATAAAATCTCTTCCTAGTTTTTTTTATTAAATTAGATTTGTTGTTGATAGGAATTTGTACCTGAGCTTTAAGTTGCCTAATTTCCTGACTACTTAGACAGCAGAAATGAAACATACTATTCTTCTGAGAAATTCATTAAGCTTTGATTTTTTTTTTTTTTTTTTTTTTTGGTTATCTGTACTTGTGAACTAAAACAAAAACTAAAGTAGAATTAATAAAATTAATTTTTCATTGGAATGTTTTCTGGTACACTTTCTGTAAATTTAATCATAAAATATATAACAGCAATCTTTAAATCTGTATTGTTCAGCAGTTGTTAAGAAATTAAAAATCTCCACAGAACAAATAATATGTACAATTACAAGTATTTCTTTATAAGACAATCTGTTTACAGAAAGATAGAAGATACTGGCTTCACAACTAATCTCAGGCATCCCAATGATCAGAGATGTTGATTTCTAATACTTACATTTAAATATGGAAGTTGTAGCAAATCATATCACTGGAAATAAAAGATCTGACTCAGAAGTTGCTTTTACTTCGTTTTGCTTCCTTTATTTTGTCTAGCAACAATAACCCAGCCTGTAAGAAAACAATATATCCTAAGGATATATTTTCTATGACTGAGGCCCCTGTGAGTAAAATCTGTTCTAACCCAGCCCAAACCAGCCCAGGGTTGGATTTTCTAGGCCGTTGCCAGAAAATGAAGACAGAGAGAACGGGGACAATCCTTCTTCCAACAGAGGCAAACAGTCCAACTCAGTTTCTCATGCTGAGGGATGAGGACGGAAGGGTCACCAAAGATTCCAAAAGCCGTACACCAGGAAGGAGTGTGGTGCCATGAAACTGTACCCCATGCTGCCCCTGTGACATGTGTCTCTAAGAGAGTCAGTTGTGTCAGTGCTCTGTGATCTGAGACGTGATGGCATGAAATCACAATCAGAAATCACAAAATATTCTGAGTTGGAGGGGACCCAGAAGGATCAACTCTTAAGTGAATGACCCATACAGGGATCAAACCAAAATGATGCCATCTGGAAGCCAAGTGGAAAAGTGAGAATGTGGCTCTCTGACGTGCAGTTCTTAACACAAGGTTGCATGTTCTTAACACAAGTGTGTGTTAGTGGGATTGCTTTGCTATTTGGCTACCTCTCTCAGAGTCCAGAATTCAGAGACAGAGCATGAATGTCTGTATGAAGATGTGCCCAAAACTTCTCCAAACGTGTATATAGCACTTCAGCATCTCATACCACCACATTTCCTGCTGCACAACAATAATTTTATGCCTTTTTAGTAACACATACTTGTGGCAAGCACTGCAATGTAAGAAAAGTAATGCTTTGGTTTTACTTTGGAATGGAGTTAATTTATGATTTAATAACTATTTAAAATCTTCCCATTTCCAAGTTACCTCCAACTTTCAGTAGCTCTTGGGCCTTAGTAACTTGAGTGTACAGCTGCACGCTCCATGTGTCTCTTTAATCAGAGACACTGACAGTGCTGGCAAGATCCAGGGAAAAAACACAGGCCCGACCAAGATTCAGTCTAAGAATCTTTCTTTTATTTCCTTAGGCCTGGGCCAACAACTGTTATCTTTGAGCAACTTCATATTCAGAAGAGACTCTGTCCTACTCTGACCTACACCAGCAATGACCCATCAGCAGACAAAACTGCTATAACCACCTCCACATGCTTTTGCCGTACAAACTCTTTGCTGTCAAGAACATCTGCTGCCTCTGTAGAATTTTTTGCATATTTTATTGCTGGATTTGGCGAACATAATGCATACAGTGGATTAGAGAGCTGCATTACATGCCAGAGAATTGTTGTTAAAAAAGAGATATTTGAGGATGTATAGCGCCTGCCCTATTATTAGCTTTTAACAGTAGATGATTTGTATCTTAAGCTATAATTGATGACTCCTGTAAAGCTAATAATTAAAATAAGCCATATTCACTGCTTCTAAAATTGAATCTGTTAGATATTTAATCAGGTCTTGTACATGACCTCTGAAGGGTAAATTTATCCTCCCAAATCTTCCCTGCCATTTATTCATATTATTCATTATTTGTATTATTTATTACTTGTATATGCTAGTGACATCTGGATACTAGGTGTTGTCCCAGCTTTGAAAGACAGATGCTCTGAGGAGTGTATTTGGACTCTGTGGAGCTGAGAGTCAAAAAAGAGACAAAATTAATAAACAGTGTGAATTTAAAACATACGTATGTACATGTGTATGTATATGAATCAGCTAGCTCTGTGGAGGCTGCAGAACCTTCTAATGGATTTTGTTTAAACAGGTGAAAAATGGTTTAGAAATATAATTATTCTATTCCCGAGTAGGGCTGTTTTTCATTTTTGTTGTTATTGCCTTTACTATGCATTCAGTCCTTAGGGAAAATTGTATCTGAGCTGCTGTATTTTCATGTGTGCAAATAATGAACTAGCTTGAATATGCTGTTGGAGTTAGATTTGGTTTTAATGTGATCCTTAACATGAAAAGATCCCCAGTTCTAACTGTACCTTTAAAAGTCTTGAAATTTGTAATAGATTAATTTAGAATTTGAAGCAACACAAAGTAGGACTATGTCTTGGATTTTTGTTCATTAACTTTATGAGAGAATACTTTCAAAAAAAGTAATCCTGGAGCACTTTATTAAATCCTGCTTGCACTTTTATTCTCTATACATGGTCTCTGCACAGTTAGTAACACTTGATCAACTTCTATTTGCATTTGGTAACATTAATATCAAATGTGCTTCCATTTCCAAGGCATGTCTTTAGTCACATGGCTTTTCCATGTACAGTTAATAAATACATAGACTGAATCGCTTTTCTTTTTTTTTTGGTTTTTCCTCAGTTGCCTCCGCTTCTTTTGTCCATGACTGTACCTTCTCCTTTTCTGAGTTGGACTTTTCCTCCTGGTGTTGGTGCTGTTAACAACTATTCCAAGCCCTAATGGTTCTTGCTTTTCTTTGTGATTGCTCTTTCTTCTCTTCTTCTTGTTACAGTCCTTTGGTAGCAGCCTGCTCGTGTCTTTTTTTTTTTTTTTAGCTTGGATATATAAAAAGAAATAAATTACAAAACAGTTAAGATGATTAGAAAGTGCTTCTTGTGTTCTGCTTTGATCATCCACTGCTTTAGATCATGCAGGCCAAGTAGTGATCTCCAAAACCTTCAAAATACGTCTTCAGTGATGCTTTTTTTAGAACATAGGTCTGGCAAATCTGGCCCAAGGTAACTGTGTCCTTGCTTAATGGCTACTTTAGTATAAGCTCTTACTTACCCTTCCACTGACCACCAAATAAAGTTTAGTCTAGATCCATCCAAGGGTATTGGTCATCTGCATAAATCAGTCAAGCCAACAGGCAGGCAGAAGATTCTGAAAATTAGCTATTCAGAAATGCCAAAGAGGGGATAGTATTAAATACCTCAGCTAAATACAGCCCTAAATTTACTGCATTTATGAGATAGAGGTTCACAGCCTGCAAGATTTTTGCAGACTTGGATTCCTAATGAAACTCTTTGTAATAACAATTTCCCAACTGATAAACAGAAGTTTACAGTACTTTAAATGACCTAAGGATAATTTTTCCCTCTCCCATATGCTCTTCTCTTAAGAGTTTCTGCTTTCATTGCTAATCCTAATTTTCCTGTGCAGTTTTTTGTGATTTCTTTATAAGTATAACAAAAGCATTTTCTTTTCTGGAAAGTTTAATATGTAATTGATTCTGGATGTATTGTTCTGCGACAGGAGAGGTTTGTGTGCAGCCATACAACACTGGGATTAATTCATTAATTCTTTTCATCAGTGAGCGTCAGGTCACGTTAATTTCTGTCGGAGACTAAGACAACAGACAAATCATGAAATGCCTATACCCAATCCAGTTCTTAAGGCTGACAGAATTAGATAGGTCCTCTTCACTGCTCAGGGATTGATCTAACTTCTCATGGCAAATGGCCCTATAACCCTTTGGCGATATGTTTGCTGAGTCAAAATATCTTAAAATCGCCTACAATTTGTCTAGATAATGCTATAATGCTGTAATGTAAACAGTGTTAAAACATATAATGGAAAATAAAACTTGTCTATGCTTTAAAATCAGATCTAAAATGATTCTGTATGCTGTTTTTTGTATGCTGCTGAAGTATTTTTAACAGAATGTTGTTACTATGGAATCTGTTGACCTCAACATCCGTTCGTTTCACTTCACATGAAATCTATATAGCCTTCTCCATAAAGACACATTTTAAGTTTGAATCTCAGAAACACCCTTGCATCTTCTCTACAGACCTCAGCCATATCTATAGAAAGCTATCGGTAGTTCCACATCTTTTGTATTTATGCAGACAGTTTTTCTGTTCATTATAAATGCAAAAGCACCTTCATCTTATTCCCAAAGCTTTAGGTGACATCAGTCCAAATCTTGTGGACTTGATATGTGATTACTTTCTCACAGACCACAAATTCTCAGCTGTTATTCTGTCATGGTATTATATCAGTGCTCAAACTTGGTGTGGTATTTCAAGCTCAGAACACCTAAATTTGCAAAGGGAATAACCAAGAGATTCCTGCAGCTAATAACTGAGAGATTCCTGCTAAACAGGAGCACATGTCCATGGCTGAGCCAGAAACTCCAGGGACTCTGGGCATTAGGAATAATTGCAGCCCAGTGGTTTTCCACTTTCTCCAGCACAAACCAGTTGCGTTCCAAACCCTCCCCCAGCTCTGTTGCCCTTCTCTGGACACGTTCCAGACTCTTGATGTCTGTCCTGCAGTGAAGGGCCCAAAACTAGATGCAGGATTTGAGGTGCAGCCTCACCTGTGCCCAGTACAGGGGGACGGTCATTGTCCTTGTCTTTTTTTTAACTCTGAAACTTAAGTTAGAAATATGTTCCCAAATATTAAATCACTATTGTTGCTTGTTGGTGAATTCTGTTTGATGATCGGCTCCTTCTGTCAGTTTTTAACAATTAAATACAATACTCTTCATGAAACTGTAATAGGAACACTGGCACGTTGCATTATCCTTTTTGCACCCCTAACAAGACACAAGATACCTAATAACTGTAACTGTTTCTTTTCTGCCACATGAAACTTGTCCCATCAACTGTACATCGATACCTTTTAGTTACTATCAACATTTTTTCTTTCCAGGTTTCTGCTTATACATATTTTATTTGTACTTCACGTTACAGTTTCTTCAGTACAACAGCCTGCATATTTCACAGTGAATAATTTTGCTACTCTTCAGGACATGGTGCTAACCTTCCCAATGCCTCAGTTTTATATGTCAGTCTTCACTGATGTTTGCTGCATTTGTCAGTTATTAATGAAGATGGAGGCTAAAACCTGACATAATATTGATTTTTCTAAGTGATTTGCTTGAAATATGTCCAATTTGATTCATGGATGGTTCATGTTTTTCTTGTTTACTTGTCAACAAATGATGACCAATCATTTTTCTTCCTTTCTACTTAGCTAACTTGTATATTACAGTAAGGCCAGTGTGCTGGAGCCAAGAATATCTAATTCCTTTCTTTCAGCAGACACGTATGTTTAATAGCCATAAGGACAGTTCTCCCCTATTAGAATAAAGTGGCATTGACTGTAAGTTGGTCTGCCTGTGTGATGTACAAACTAATTCACAGTGGGTTGCAATCACCACCAGAATACTTGGACAATTGTTGCCAGATTCCAGAGACATTTCCACCCCTGATAACAGTCGTGGAGCCTAGGTAAATTAGGAGGCTCTTGTTACAATGGCCCTGTCTCCAGCAATACAAAAAAATAAACCATAGTAATATTCCTGAGCTCTAACAGTAAATTATTTATTATTGTAGTAAATCACAGTGAGCAGGGTGGGTAACGTATAACTTAACAGACGCTATTTTTAGCACCCTGTTGTATGTTGTCTATTCCTGTAACATATCTAAAAAGAACTCTGACAAATTAAGATGTTTTCAGGGCACATATTTCACCAGACTTTCACACTGAATTAAATAAATCTTCATAAAAATTTAGCGCACTTTTATTTACCCTGTTAGACTTTGATAGTAACTGACTCCAGCAAAAACCATCATTTCCTGAACCTAATTGTTTTTTGTGAATCAGTAGAGTAATTGCCTCTTATTAATAAGTAGGTTTTATGTTTTATGAACCAATTATTATTTTATTTAACTTTACAGTTTGCTTTTTTTTTTTTTTTTTTTGCATCCTATTCAGAAATATCTGGGTTGGATTAATCAAGTTCATGTAGTTCTTGGAGGGATGGCCAGAATGAACTTGTACTTCTTCAAGATTTTAATGGACCAAACAAGGCATTTTCTTTTTATCTCAGTGAGTGTTTGGAAGCAGGTAAAGGCAGTGTAAATTCAGGGGTAGGAGGAGGAGTGTTTGTTAGAAATTATAAATTGAACAGAAGCAGAATATTTATTTTCTGTGCTGTGTAAAATCAAAGGTCATACTGACTTCAGTACTTTGAGATGGAGCATAGAAGAGAGTCTAGTTATTAAAATAGGTTAAACATCTGGGAAATAATTCTGTATTACAGAAAAGGGGAATGACAGAACGGTTATTTCCTCCACTAAGTTAGTTCCTTCAATTACTTTGGGGAGCTAACATGAATAAACATGATATTGGATTTTAGTACAGCATTCAGATTCCACCATGTAATGAAAAGAAGGCTGGTGGTGTCCTGGGCTCCCCTAGGAGGAGTGTTGCCAACAGGTCAAGGAAGGTGAGCCATCTCTTCTGTTCAGCACTGCTGAGGTCACAGCTGGAGTGCTGAGTCCAGATCTGAGCTCCCCAGTAGAGAAGAGACACAGAGAGTTGGGAGTGGGAACTCCAGCAAAATGCAGGAAGATGTTAAGGGGTTGGATGATCTTGTATACAAGGAAAGGCTGAGAGATTTGGGAGTGTTCACCCTGCAGAAGAGAAGGCTCAGGGGATCTCACCAATGTACATAAACACCTGCAGGGAGGGTGCAAGGAGGATGGATCCAGGCTCTTTCCTTTTCACTGGTGCCCAGTGAGAGCACCAGAGGCAGTGGGTACACACTGAAACACAGGAGGTTCCCTCTGAACATCAGGGAACTCTTTTTCCCTGTGAGGGTGACCGAGCACCGGCACAGATTGCCCAGAGAGGTGGTGGCGTCTCCATCCTTGGAGATATTAAAAAACCGTCTGGACATGGTCTTGGGAAACTGGATCTATGTGGCCCTGCTAGATCAGTGTCATGGGTTGAACCTGAGTTCATGGACAGATCTTTCAACCAGTAGCGCTTATTGAAATTTACAGATTTAAGCCCTGTGGAGACACAGGAAGTGCCCTTTTGGTTTGAGCCTTCCCGCGGGAGGCAGGGGGGGAATGTGGGATCCAGGCTCCATTCTTC
>VZRV01003637.1:983903-1060197 GCA_013398115.1 Falcunculus frontatus | reverse complement strand
GTGAAGAAGAGAGCTGTTGTTTTCAGGCTGGAATTTGTCTATCCTTTAATGAGACCCCATGTGCGGCCCATGGACAGTGTGGAAGAGACTGTGATTTCTTTCCATAGGAGAGAGATTTTTACGGTGGCAGATTTTTAGGCGGGCCATTGCTGATGCAGTTTGGGAAACCATGAGATGCAAAAGAGACCTCTATTTCATCAAACAGTAGAGAGACTTTTAAGAACTGTAAATGCTGACCAAGAATCATCCTTTGTTATCCTTTGTGTGAGTTGGATGGGCGGGGGGGGTGCTGGAGAAAGGGGGTTTTGTTTTAATTTCTTATTATTTCTTTTTACTCTTAATTCTGTTAGTAATAAACTTTTTCATATTCTTTAAGTTTGAGCCTGCTTTGCATTTCTCCAAACTTCCCATCTCACAGAAAGTAAGAAATGTGAACTAAACCACTACAGTAATTGGTGTTTTCGCCCAGTTTATGAACCAAACCTGCTACAATCAGTGAGGTTGGACCAGATGACCACCAGAAGACCCTTACAACATTCCCATTGTTCTGTACTTCTGTCAACAGTACAATTAAGCACTTTAGATAGCTGAGATAAAAGTTCTTTATTATAACAGATTTTCTGGATGCTTCTCATTCCTTCTAATAGGAAGAGAAGTCTGCAAAAAAATCTGTGATCCTGACTGGGAAATAGGCTGTTTGCATATATCTGTACTCTGAGCTATTTGTTTAAGTGTTCCTACCCCTGAGCTACAAAAACCCCCCAAAACCAAACCAAACCAACAACAAAAAAAGCCCCACCCAAACAAAAAAGGGCTTTCTTTGGGTTCTATGGTTGTACAAAATCACAGTAGCATCCTGCAGACCTAAGAGGAGCAAGTTTTTTTGAGCTTTTGCAATACCACCTTCCAGCTGACTGTAACTACCTAGTAGGTCAAAAAGTCCATTTCTGCCACTGCTGTACGTAAGTTAATGTTATAAGAGTATAAAAGTGAGAAGAAACCCAGCAAACCAGAATAGACTTTGGTGTTTGGTGTTTAGCTTTCATTTCCCAGAGCATTTGGAGATAATTTTGTACATAAGTCCCAAAATGTTGAAGCTTCTGTTTAGTTTATTCACTCTAAGATTTTGATAATACCATTTGTTCTTTAACGGCAATTCTATAGCCCAGTTTGTATTTTCAGATTTAATATTCAGTAAGAATACTTTTCAAGGCACAGGTTGAATGCTTTTTCTTTTTCAGCTTGTAATACAAGGTACCCTCTGACACACAGAGAAGCAACGAAAGTAATGCACATAATTATTTTTTGAAATGAGAGAATAATTCTGATTATTTGAAGTCAGTTATTTTTCTTATTGTCAAGAGCGCTATTCGTCAGCAGTAACAGTTTTTAATATAGCTAAGAAAAAACAGTTTAGCTGTATATGGATTTTTTTTAAATTAACTCTTTTAAGAGTGGAATTATCAGTCTGGTTTTTTTTAAGCTATGATTTCAGCATGGCAGTTAAAGAAAGTGAAGCATACCAGCAGCAAACATAAGGTCACTTACATAGAGATTGATTTTACACTTCCCAAGTAACAGTCACCTTATTCCAAAAATAGTAGATGTAGCTTTCAAGGACAAGTTGAGTAGTGTAAGAACAAAGCTCTTACCCTGTGTATTACCCACTACTTAGTTCAGTGTCTATAGGGCCTTCAGAAAAAAACATGGGCACATAAGAGTCTTATTCAACATCCAATGAAGCCACAAAAAAGATTTCATCAATTCATTGGTTTGTAGCATCACATGCAAATGATTCCCAAATACTTAATATCACTCCAGTATGCATCAGATTTACAGTGTCTGCTTTGTCTCAGTAAATGCTGCAAAGTTCAGGTTGAAAAAGAGAGCAGAATGTCTAGAGAACCACCGACAAAATTTTTATTAAAAGGCACGGAAATTATACTGCAGTTACTCATTAATAAGAACAAAGATCAGCAACCTGATTACTACAGCCTATTGGCATGCTTCTTCCTTTAACTTTAGTTATCACATTGTGATTCTAAATGTTATTAATGTTGGAATTATTCTTATCTATATGGTGTACAATCTACTTGTATAAATAACGATATTTACAGGTGTGGAAGAGTATTTGTCCCATAACGATAATTTAAGGCCACTTTAATTGCAGTATGCTCATGCATTGCAGGCCAGAATTGAGTTAATAAGGAATGAAAATTAGAAAAATAAAAATTCCTTTCTGCATAGCTTATTTCATGCATATTAATTTCCTTCAAGTCTTAACTGATCTCCGTTGAAAAATGACTAAAGTTTTGAAATGTGAATTAATTCTTACTAGATGATCCTCTATTTTAAACACCCGTTCATGGAATGAATCTAGTTGCATAAACTTTAAAGACATACAAAATCCTAAAGAAAGCATAGAAATTCTTGTTTACTATGCAAAGATTATGTGTGCTGGTCAATCTGTCAGGGTTCCAGAAAAGTCCTTTTAAAGGGACATACGTAGTTCAAGAATAGAATATAGTGCGAACACACATGATTTTAAGTGCTTACTCCAGCTTCATACTGCCCACAGAACTCTTCCTGGGGTTGAATCTGTATCTCCATTCTAATGTAAACCCAATTCTTATGTTTGTTTGTTTCGAATCTCCTGTGCATAAAGAACAATCAATTTCTCTCCTCCCTACTCCTTAACCCCAATTCCTTCAGTCTTTCCCAGAAGGCTTCTGTTCTAGGTCTGTGATCATTTCAGTTTCTGTAAACTTAAAACTGTTGTGTAGACTGAACAAATCAGTTCCCATGTTGTTTATGTGCACTGGTTTGTACATGTCTGTTGATATGACATTTGACTCTTTTGCAGTGATGTGATGTTGATGACTCAAGCACAACATCTGACTGTTAGTAAATGCAAGTTAATTTCTGCACAACTCATTGCTCGGCGGTGCAGCCAATTATTTCTATCTGCTATGCATAAGCTGCTCCCTCTTTCTCTTACTTGTCAAGGTCATTCTGTGTTCTTGTCTTGCAAAAGACTCACGTTTAATATCACCTGAAAATGTAGCACACCTGTTCTCCATCAGCCAAATGACTAATGGAAGTACTGAGTAGTACCAGATTCAGGACAGGGGTCCATGAGATCTCACTTGAAACACACCTCTTTCTCACTCTCTAAGGAGTAAATAATCTCTAATTGCAACTGTACCACTGAATGTTGTATCGTAATTCTTGTTACTCATCCATTTGTATCTTGGAGTTTTTCCAGTTTCTCTCTTTTTTACTCTGCTAAAAATTGTGAGCTCTGTCATTGTGTCCTACAGGTTGCCTTCCTCCTTCGCATTCTTGACTGCCTCATGGTTACTCAGCAGAGCCAAACCTAGAAGAGTCCCAGCCATAATTAACATAATCTGATAAAGCTGTGTTTGTGTGATGCCTGACACACTAAGAAAAGCTCAAAGTTCTACAAAAAACCAATGCCCTCCTGTTGACTGAATGTTCTAAGTTATGCTCCTCCCAACAGAAAATGAAAGGGTGTTATTAACTCTTTCCAAAATTATGTGCATAATTTCAGCTACTGTCGGTTAATCCAAAAGTTTAGGACACCTTATTTATACATATCAGCTTCATAATAGGATAACTGAGGACAGGTCTAACATCTGCAATTAACTTTTCATTAAACATAGTCATTGAAGAACTCTAGTGGGCTGGTTATTAAACCATAGCCCAAAAAATTGTTCTCCGAATTTACACCTGAAGTTCCATGCAGGAATTTTTCAAAACATAAAATCTCACAATCAAAGGAAATTGTTATACATTTGTCAAAATGTCATATTAATTTCTGGAGGGTAAAAGAAGCCTTGAGTACAGCGTTTGGTATTACATATTCCTCCATTCTTTAATCCTTCAAGAAAAACTAACATGGAGGAATAACCATGATAAAACCTATACTTTTGTTTTTAACCTTTTAGCACCGTGTGACTTTATAACAACATGCAAAAATTCAACCACTCTGGTTTCTTTTTCTAGCTGCAGAACAAATTGAAATTTGTCCTAAATCAGTTTTTGGTTTAGGACTTATAGCATAGATATTCAATTTTTTAAACAAAATGGAGCTCAAAACAAGGTTTTATTTTAATTAGTGAATTAATTATTTCACTATAATAGTGTACACTGTTGTCACAGAAAATAGCTCTATGGGTACAGGTGGTGATGCAAAACCCCCTCCCCCCTGATTGTTTTATCATGCTATTTAATCTCCACTGCAGCAAGAATAAACAACAACAAAAAAATCAGATGTTCATGAGCACTAGTGAACACCAGTATGGCCAGCTCTGCCTTTCAGGAACACACCAACATCATCATACAATAGAGGTACATACCTTTCTTACCTACCAGAATTATAGCCCAAGGGAAGATATTCAATAAAATATTTGTATATACAAGTCATAATATCCCTGGCAGAAGTTAGGCTGACCTGTGCTGTTGGGGGAAGAAATTAAAAAAATTGCTTTCCATCTCACATTACAGACGAGAAGGTGTACAGAGGGTAAAGGACCTATTTATACTGTAATTTGAGGAATATCTGAAAGAGAACAGAACATGAGAGCAATTTTGGACAGCTTTAAAAAACAAAACTAAACAAGCATACACACAGACACTATTTCTTATTGAAATAATAAGTCTCAGTGAAAATGAACTTACACTGTAGACAAACACAATTCAGTAAGGCAATTTTCTGTGTAACTGCTTCTGTTTTCTGCACTCACATTTCATGATCTGGATTATAGAAGCTTGCTTGGAGAATACTATGTAATATGCTATACAGGATTTGGAAAATCAAAGTGCTTTCACCAGTAGCTTTTACTTCAAAAGAACAAAGGGGTAACAAAGCAGGGTGTTTAACTAAAGAAGTACAGAATACGTTGGGTTAATTTAATTGTTTATTGAAATTTTCCATGGTAGAATGTAGATCTCAAGGCTTCTGGTTATGGAAAATAGTTACATTCTTCAAATCTGAAAACATAAAATTACACTTTCTTTTGTGACAAGTTATTTTAAAGGACTCAACAGTACAGAGGTGTTGTGCTAGGAGCTTTTCTGTCATTCATTTCCTCATAAGGAATTTACATATGGCGACACAGTAAACTACTTTCTTAGGAGAGGCAAAAATTCGTAGGTGGTAACTGAGTCTCTGTGCAGTTTAAGTAAAAAGGTAACTACAATACTTGAGTGGGGGTATACATGCATTAAAGTTAATTCCATATGAAATTAACTTTAGAGACTGTTGATGAAGACAGAGAGTCAACTGCCATTTTTATCCCTATATATAAGGGAAACTCAGAATCTGCAGCACTACGGTTAAGACAGAAGAAGGTTTCTCTTTTAAAACTGAGTTTAATTAGGAAATGTTTGTCTCTCTGACGTGGAGAAGTTATAAGCTGAAATCAACCTCTAAGTTCTGGGTTTGGAGCATATTAAATTCAAGGTGATTCGACCACCTCAGCAAAGCAACTGGAAAACTCAAGATATAATTTCAAGTCCCTTGGATATCTAAAGATTTTCCTGTCTTACTTCCCTTCCTCCCTTCCTCCACTAGCCCCAGTTAAGGACTTCTAATGCTTAGCTTTTTATATCTTTGCCAAGATATCACTTGCCGAGATGTCCGGGACATGTTTCCTTTCACTATATTTAGAACACCCTTTTTGATAGCTGCTGCTAGGTCACCCTCAGAAGAGTGTTTTGTCATTCTGCAGGGCACCTGGAAGAGCAGTGCTGCAACAGTCAGGTTTCCAAGCAAATGTCTAGATATGGTTATTGCACTGCAGTCCACTTTTTTTTTTTTGATGACAAACCAACATATTGCCATCTGTCTTTATAAACAGATTGGGGGGGATGAATTAGCTGTGTGACATTTGAGTGTGATAGATTCTCTTCACAAATACTCTTCAAGAAGCCTGTAGCTGAGTTTAGATCAACTAGAGAAGAGCCATATGGCTCACTTATTGAATCACCAATGGCTTTAAAAGGAATTGTGACTTGCTGATACACACTTGACTGAACATTTTTATTATTTGCCATCACTCTAGTAGGTTTTCAGTCAGGTCGTATCAGATTCATGGGTTTCCTATCACAGTTCTAATACATTGTTATTTCTTTATATAAGATTTAGAGCATGCAAAGAGAAAGTTTGCGTGAAACAAACTTGCTTCTATTTTTATGAAAAGGAGTATACTGATGATCTTCACTAAGATATTAAATTTTGTAAACCATTGGCTTTAATTATATTGTGTTAGTAAGTACAGTGACACGTTCAATTTTACATACCTTTCTTTTTAGCCGTATTTCTAGTTGGCTGTATTTACTCTTCTGTCAAAGAAGCACCATTTTTTCTAAGACAAGAAAGCAAACCCATTCTGTATTTAAAAGACGATATAAGCCATTTGCTATTAGTAAAATAGCAAAAGAAATGCATAGACATTCGATATCATTATCAAACTTCTAATGCTTGTTACTTCAGTAAGACAACATCTGTGCTGTTCTTCCTCTTCTGACAGCCCCTGCTTCCTGCCCCACCTCCCAGAAGAAAATCTGAAAGATGTATTTTGTCCAGTCTGTCACGTTTTCCTGAAACCCCGATCACCACTTCTCACCACAAGAGAACTGTGGAGTGGGGCCATCAGTTTCTGTTGAAAATGAGGGTAAAGTTTCCCTCCTCTAATTTGAAACCTTCACAGAGTCGATTCAAACTCTTAATAGACCTTTTGTCTCCCAATCTTAGCTTAGCTGCCTCAGATTCTGTGCTAAGTCTCCTGTCTGCTCCCTCTTCAAGTGTTACACAGAGGGCAGACAGCCTTCTTTGCAGTTCCTGACATATGGAAAGAGCTTCTTGTGACTCTTTGCTGCATTTCATCTGAGGTATCTCCACTTAAAACCACCCCCCCCCCCAACCACCATTTTATAAATATATTTATTGTTCTTGCTGTTGCCAAAATGTGTTTGTTTCTCTTAGGACCTCTTTTATTTTTTCTATTACTTTTGATGTGGTAATAGTTTATTTAAAGCTAGAAAATATCTTGCAGTATATTTTATATATATAGTTCTCTGGAAAGAGAAATGGATTGTGTACATGCCATGTCCTACATTGCTCATTCTTATGCTTTGTGTGACATCTTGTTCTCACCTAATTAATCTTCCAGTGGTTATTTTGTAGACCTTGCCTATTATCTATCATTCTGGATTTTTTTCCCTCTGTCTCTTCTCTTTGCCTCTCTGTTATCTGTGCATTTTTTGATTGAAAGAACAAATTAACTAATTGCAACTGTTTACACTTCTATTAAACACTTCCAGTATTTTTAGTTGTGAGTCTGGTTTCAAAGGTCTTCAGTAACACCTAGTTGAGGTCTTACTAGGTTCAATAATATGCCTTTATAGTTTTCAAAGTATATTAGTCATCTTCAACTCATTGCACAATTTTCTTTAAAAGTTCTAGGCCAAATTCTACTAATGGACACTGGAAACATGTAACACTATCAAAATCTGGGTAATTATACTCATACATCTGCATAGTAACTCTTAATTTTCTCAAGTCGTCCCTCAAGCCATGCATAATCACAAATAATTGGGTAATGGAGCTCTTTCCTGAAAATTGATAGCTTTGGAAATTGATTTGAAACAAAGTACTGCTGCTTTATTTAGAGCACTCTGAACAGAAATACATACACGATACTGTTCAAACCCCAAATTATTAAGTTCAGAAAACCAGAAACTGTGTTTTCTCGAGCTAGTCAGAATGATTCAGTAATATCATTTACATACCTAAGTGGTTTTTTTTATGATGTAATTTTTCTTTTGCATGGATAGATTATTTTGCTGATATGCAAAAGACTGCATATGGAAATTTTATTTCAACTAGCTTTAAGTTATGCATGTTTTATATTTAAATAGGGTGTGTAGTTTCAAGTTCCTTTAAATTTGAACAAGCACTGATAACTTTCCAAATTTATATCTCTAATTCTGAATATGCAAACATGAAAAAATCCTCTAGGCTCTTTTTTTTTAAAAAATCAAACATGATTATACAGTGACCTCCACTACTATGTGTCTAATCCAGTCGTCCAGGAGAGTGCTGTGTTCCCTCTTATGAGTCATCAAGTCAGCTGTAGTCAGAGTGCTTTCAATAACAGTTAACAATGCTGAGCATCTATTAGAAGTCATTTTTGCATGGTGTAGGCTCAAACTGGTAGAAGACTGATATCTGTATGTTCATATGAAAAATATCCTCTTTAGCTATTTGAAGGGAATCTTAAAAAACTCCACTAGTTACTGTTTTGCAAGGAAACATGAAAAAATGTTTAAGGATGACTGCTTTAATTTTTAAATGCTTTTGATACAGCAGTGGTTTTAAAATCCACCTGATTTCTCCTGTGTTTCAAATAGAATAATTTTTTATTTCCCATAAAAACTCAACAACAGTTAACAGAGATAATTTCAAAAGAAATATTTTTTGAGCTTAGAAACTGGAATGGAGACTTATTTCCATTAACAACAGGCATAAGTGCCATCTAATCTCCCTCTGAGCCTTTCTTTCTCTTTTCCACACATGCATAACATGATTTTCTTGGACAAACTAATTTTCAATAGCTTATGCCAACAAAATTCATGAGCTGCGAGACTTGATTCTTCTGTTTCAAAATTAAATACCTCCTGTAGAAAGTCTCAAATCACTAAGCCAAATTTTTTTCAACTCTGCCCACAAAGATCTGAAAACACACTCTGCTGGTATTGTAAAAAAGTCTTGAATTTAATGAAAGGTTTCTATTTCTTTGTTATTCTCTGAAATGTATTCAGCTGATAGCAAAATTATTGCGTGTTTCATGCAGCAAATTGTAATTATTTTCAGGTGAGGAGGTATTCTGAGTTATTCAGTATGGACTAGTTTAGAGTTTTTAAAGTTTAACTGTGATTTTCTATGAACTCAGAGAGAAGTGAGTTGGTAAGGACAATAGCACGCAGTATGAGAAGTGTTCTGGGAAGAGAACCACAGGCAAAATGACGGCAGAGTTCTCTGTGTTATCAACAGTGGCTAAGGTGTGCTCAGGGCTGAGATCTCTGCTTTGGAATGTTGACTGCAGTTCATCTGATAGATGGGATTTGTTTAAATGACAAACAGTGGTAGTTTCAATTAAAGGAATTGCTTCTGAGTCATGACGAGCAAGGACATTGGTTAGTGATATACATGCTATTGGCTAGTTTGATTCTGGTTCAAACATCACCATTTTATGTGATTATTGTAAAATGGTTACAGCATAGGTGACCTATTTTAGATTTGCTTTGAAGGAGACACTGCTCCGGATTTCAAAGCCCCAGAGAATTCAGTTGCATTTCTCATAGAGGATCATGTTATATTATTCAAAAATAACACTAAATTGGTGAAGTTTGCCTTACCTACTTACTGTCAAGCAATTAACTGCTGCTACCTTTTTGCTCTGCTAATATTCATAATGGTGGATGGACAGAGAGGAGTAAAACCACTGTTACACAAATTGCTGCTCAGAAAGAGTGTTCACACACGTTTCCCAAAATCCTCCCGTCCTTCCTAACCCTCCTGGAAATCAACATTGAACCTCTGCCGACCACAAGACTATGGGGTCGTAGATTGCCTTCCCTGCAGTGTTATTTGGAGTGTCTGTTGCAATCAGAGTGTCTCTGTGCTGGCAAGAGTACAAGCCCAGAGGAAGGAAAACATGTGTATGTATATGGAACAGCAGACTTATACATTAAAATCTTCCTACAGAGTTCCGGGACCAGGTCATTGGAAAGAGCTGTTGTGTTTCATAGCACATTAAATTCTTAAGGTTTAGCTAAGTCTGAAATAAGTTATTAACGACATATTGAGGTAGTGGGAACCATTCAGGTCAGGCCCAGGAGTTATTAACATCTTTTAAGTGGCTCATTTTTTCTGAGAAGAAGGGCTAAGTTCTTTCCTTCTTGGATAAATGAATAATAAGTGAGCATAGGGACAATTTTTCATCTAAATGATTCCAAAGATTGGTCTGTATTACAAAGAAATTACACGTTCTCCTGTCCTGGTCTGCCTTCTGCAAGTACTGCCCACCATTTTAAATCTTGGGGAAAAGCAGCTAAGAATGTTTGAAACATCTTCCAGTTTCATATGAGGTAAAAGAAAACTTAAAGCCAACCAAGTTTGGAAAATTAAGGGAAATGTAATTTCCTTTTCTGCTCACAGATTTTAGGAACATTGCAAACAAACTGTCTGGGTATTTAAAGTTAATACCATCTTGAGGACAACTGAAAAGTGCAGCATTCACTTTCACAAGCTGGCCATCCTTTCTTCTGTACTCTTGGGGATATTTGCAGACATGTCCTTACTTAGACTGCAAATTAGGGGATACTAATGTAGGAGTCAATGATGAAGAAGTATTTCCAGTAACCTGCATTAACTTATAACACTATCTGGTATGTACTAGTAAGATTATGGAAGGCATGTAATTTTTTATAATTACAGATACTAACGTAGTAAGTTTTTAAAAATCCTGAGCCCCAGACTTCTTTGGGAAATTTCCCCAGGCCTTCACTGTACTTAACATCCTCAGCATGTAACACATAACATAATCCTTAACAACTAATCTAAATCTGTTTGAAACCTAAATCATTATTTCTTATCATGTCCACCATAAGGTGGGGAGAACAATTTCTTCCATGCTTCTTCTTAGGTTAAGGAACTGCAGTTTATTCAAGAATTTCTCATCCAGTCCTTTTTTCAGTATCTCTGGTAATTTCTTCCATTTTTCATGAAATGTTTTGCATTTGGCTCTGTTTTTCTTGAAGCGTGGTTGTCCAAATCTGGACAGAACAATCTGAACGGGCTTTACATGAGCACTGAGTAAAGGACAAGAATAACTTCATTCCCTTTCACAGCAGAAGCCAAGACAGAAAGAGGCCTCATACCTTATTTTACAAGTGGGGAGCAGAGGCCCACAGAGATCAGCAACATGGCCTGGGAAAGACACAAAGGAAAGTTTTGTCAGTCAGGAAGATAATGCTGGCTCCCGAGTTCCAAGTAAATGCTTGAATCACAGACCATTCATTTTCTCAAAGATTAGGCAGTAAATGAAAGCTAAAAATATAAAAGTAAATGTTTAAAAATCAAATTCTTGGTATTAAAATTGAGTTGACTGGAAAATGAGTCCCATTCTCTGGTAGCATTTGTCAATCCACAGTTGGGATTTATTCTTCAGTGGACTAAAAAATTACTTTCTGAGCTTCTTTATGAAAATTAAATTCTACAAGGGAGCACTGTGCTCTATCACAGTTTATAGTTTCATGGTTAGGGTACTGACCTCAGATGTCAGGCTTAACTTTCTGCCTCTAGGTTTTTTATTCTGGAAAATTTCAAATTAAGCAGAACAAGGATTTGACCTCAGGTCTACTATGTCACAGGCCAGTAATAAAATAGTCTCAAAAATCTTTTAACATGAACTTCTATATTTCAGTGTAAGGAAACAGCAGCATATTTCACCAAAATTTGTGTCACAATCAGCTAAAATTTTGAACAGGAGCCGTGACCGTATGTGAAAGAAAAAGGAATCTGAATGCATAGTAACCATGGAGTTGTGTGGATCATTCTGAGAATAAGTAAAGGATAAAAAGTCCAACTATCTACCTTTATGTGGAGATAAGCACTCTATAATTCATTTGCATTTTCTCTACTTGTCTCTGCATCACTTTATAGAGAAGTTATAGAAATATGGTAACACTGAGTATCTGGGTACAACAGGCTTAATTTTAGGGTCCTCCTTTTTATTTTCTTTTCTTTCACTACCTACCTGGGCAACCCATGCCGGTACTTGGCCACCCTCACAGTGAAAAATTGTTGGATGGTGCTCAAATGGTGCCTCTGCTGCTTGTACAGTTTATGCCTGTTGTGTCATGTCCTGTCACGGGAAAATACTGAAAAGGACCTGAAGCCATCTCCTCTACACTCTCCCTTGAGTTATTTGCACATATTGGTGAGGTCCCCTGTGAGCCCTCTCCTCTCCAGACTGAACAATCCCAGCTCTCTGAGCCTATTCTCAAGGAGTAGAAGCTCCAAGGCCTTAATTGCTTTTGGGACCATCACCTGGCTCTTTGTTATGTACTCGTCTTGCTTGTACTGGGAAGCCAAGAGCTGGACACAGTGCTCGTGTGACCCTAATGAGAGAATTTCAAACATCCTTCTGTGTTAGAGAAGGCTGGACTCAGCAAAATGTATGAAGTGAAACAACATTCAAAATTTCTATATCACCAACATTCTCAGTCAAACAAGTTTTTCTTGCATGTGTGGCTGTTGTGGCTTAACCCCAGCCCAGCCCCAGGCAGCTGCTTGCTCACTCTCCTACTAACAGGATCAGGGAGAGATTGAGGAGGGCAAAAACTACAAAACTCATGAGCTGAGATACAGACAGTTCAATAGCTAAAACAAAAGCTGTGCACACAATAAAAGTAAAACAAGAAATGAGTTCACTGCTTCCCGTGGTTGGGCAGGTGTTCAGCCATCCCCAGCAGAGCAGGGCCCCATCACACTGATGGTGACTTGGGAGGTGAAACCCCGTCAGTCCAAACATCCCCTCCTTCCTCCTTCCCCCACTTTATGCACTGAGCCTGATGTCACTGGTCTGGAATATCCCTTTGGTCAGTTTGGGGTCACCTGTTCCAGCTGTGCCCCCTCCCAGCCTCCCACACACCCCCAGCCCGTTCCCCAGTGTGGCAGTAAGAAAGGAAAGGAAAGGCCTTGGCTCTGTGCAATCTCTGCTCATCAATAACAAAAATATCTCTTTATTATCAACCCTGTGTTCAGCACAAATCCAAAACACAGCCCTGAACCTGCCACTGTGAAGAAAATTAACTCTACCCCAGCTGAAACCAGCACAGGGGCACAAACAGTATTATGTAAGTTACTGTTTACCTATTTGAATTAATGGTTTTGATTCAATTAGGTGAGCAAATCTGGAATCTAATTAGGTGTAGAGGAGGCAAATCCTTCCATAAATGCCTCTATGACAACACTGCATTTAACCTAATGGAGATTAGATATCCTAATTCGGATGTCTACTACCACAGCATGATAGTAATTGAAGACAAAAAACATACATAGTGATAACTGAACGTTATGGGCAGATAGCTTTCTACCTCTTTCCACAAAATTTAGAAAAAAAGAAAAAAATGAAAAAAAACCCCAAAATAAACAAAAACAAAGGAGGAAAATATTGCTAGAATTAAATACTTAACTTTCATTTTCTATTAATGTGCTTAAAATATTATGGATCTTTTGAACGAAATGAAGTGGGATATAATTAAGGAAAATAAACTTGTTGAAAGCAATGCCAATAGAGAAGAGAGATTTTGTCTTAGGTGCAAAAACCTATTACCTAGAAAATTAGATAAACATGTCTGACTTATTTAACCAAGACGGAAAAACGACAGAGAGCTTCAGAATTCAACTCATTGATAGCCTAGAAGAAAAAAGAAGAAATTTGACTTCTGTTTACCCAGTGTTCTTAAAAACTTGCCCTTGTCCGAAAAAGCTACAAGATACAATTTACATGCCCTTCAAAAAGGAGCATCTATAATGACTGAGAGAACTGTAAACAAAAAGTAAATCCTTCTCAGCTGCTCAGACCATCCAGCTCATTTTCTGACAGCCTGTAACCTGTAAGAGGAGACTGAGGAACTTACAAAAAGAACAAGAGAAGCGCAGACTTGTCTTTCTCCTCGAATATCCTTCTCCCTTGAGGCAGTCACTGGCTTAAGGACCTTTGAGTAGGCAGCCAGATGATGGTGTTTAGTGGAGCTTTCCTCTATAAATTTTTCTAATCTACTTCTGAACCCATTTACTCTACTGACCTCCACAACACTACAGAACTGTGTTCCGTAATTTATGCATTAAGTGATAAAGTATTTCCGCTGAGTGTTTTAAACTTTGTGATTGATTGGGTGACCCTCAGCTCTTGTATTATAAGAAATAGTGAATGATCACTTATTCACCTTCTTTGAACTATTCAAGATTTTTTAGACCCCTCTCATATATTGTTGCCTCCTGTCCAGGTTGAAGTCTCTTAGCCCTACATGTCCCTGCATACAAATTCTGGGTTGTGATGTGGTTTTGTCTTTTGGCCTTTATCTTTTCTCTTTATACTTTGTAGTTTTATCATAACTTTCTGACTACAAAATGAGGACTACCAAAGTGGCACTAAACATTCAGAATGTAGGTACATTGTATATTTATTGTAGCGTATGGTCATAGAATGGCTTAGGTTGGAAGAGATCATGCAGTTCCAGCACCCCTGCTGTGGACAGGGACACCTTCCACTAGACCAGATTACTGGGAGATCCATTCAACACTGCCTTGAACACTTCTGGGGATGGGACAGTCACAATTTCTCTGGGCAACCTGTGCCAGTTCTCCAGTTCTCAAAGTAAAGAGTTTTTCCTAATATCTGATCTAAACCTAGTTCCAGTTTGAAGCCACTCCCCCTTGTCCATGCCATTGTGAATAGTCCCTCTCCATCTTTCTTGTGGGGTCCCTTCAGGGACTGGAAAGCCACAATTAGGTCACCTCAAAGCCTTCTCTTCTCCAGGCTGAACAATCCCAATTCTCTCAGCCTTTCCTCACAGCAGAGCTGCTCCATCCCTCTGATCACCTTGGTGTCCCTCCTCTGGACTCCCTCCAACAGCTCCATGTCCTTCCTGTGCTGGTGCCCCAGAGCTGGAGGCAGCTCTGCAGGTGGGGTCTCACCAGAGAGGGGCAGAGGGGCAGAATCCCCTCCCTCCCCTGCTGCCCATGGAGCTTTGGGTACAGCCCAGGACACACTTGGCTTTCTGAGCTGGGAGTGCCCATGGCTGGCTCATGTCCAGCCTCTCACCCCCAGCACCCCCAAGTCCTTCTGGGCAGGGCTGCTCTCGATCTGTTCATCCCCAGCCTGGGCTGGCACCAGGGGTTGCCCTGACCCGGGTGCAGCACCAGCACTTGGCCTTGTTAAACCTCATGAGATTCCCAGGGACCATTCCTTCATCCTGTCCATAGTAATGCTTTTCACTTTCTTCTCTGTTCCTTTCTTGATAATTCCTACTTTGATTCTTGACTGCGGCTTGACAGTGAGCAGAAGATTTCGAGAGAAAAATCCCCAGAGACAGAAAATTCCTTTCCAGAACGGCAAAAGCTAATTTAGGAGGAGCAAGAACAAGCTACAAATGCTGAGCCTAGGAATATTCTAACCATGGTAAGCGATGGTCTTTCATGGCTAGCAGCAGTCTGGAATGACAAGGAATCTAATGGCTGGGTTTCAGGCATAATCAAGAACTATTTCGCATGCATTTCAGCACCAAACAGATTGTACTTTAGGATGCAGAGTATCACCAAAGGCTGTAGGGAGCACTGGGCAGCCTCTGCACCGCTCTCTGGCCCCGCAAACACCTGCAGATGCTGCCATGGAGTCCCTCTTCTGTCCTCTAAATTTTGAGTTACACCCACAATGCTGGGAGGAGGAGCACAAGCTGAAGGTGGCTTCTTACTCTTCCTGCAGCTTCTTAGGCTATAAACCAGTCACTGGTTTCAGTTACATGTTGGGTCAAAGCTACAGACATGACTTCACCTGCTTCCTAAAGATGAATAACAAATGTTCCTATGTATTTAATCAGACTTGGAATAAGCAGCTACTTCTGTCATCACAATGTGTTTGCATACAGTAGATTGAACTCATCCCAAAGGTAAATAGAGATCCAAGAAGAGCGGAAAGATGAAGAAAATAGTGTATCAATGTGTGTTATAGAAAACATTTCTCTAGATGTACAATAGCAATTTCTTACTCTTTTTCTAGAGGTCTCCAAAACTTTTTGTCTTTCTAAAATTTTTTTCCACAACTCACATACTCTCAAAATACCCTACCACAACAGTTTTTTACTGAAAATGCATTTTCTGTAAAAATCTAAATGATATGCAGGAATGTTTTGAACCTGCAGAAACTGACTTTTTTTTTTCGTAGAAAAAGAAAGTAAAAAAATTATTATGCTTTATTTCAAACATAATTAGAATGAATTTTTAGAAAAAAAAAAGTGGTATTTTTTAATTCAACAAAGCAATACACAATATTTCCCATATCACATTTCCTCATGGAAGATGTAGTTCACACTTTCGTTTTTTTGCTCTTGTAAATCATGGCTTTATCTCCCTTAAATGCAGAGGAAGGGCTATATTTGATTCCCTTGATTTGTGGTATTGCTTAGTGAATTGGGAGACAGGGCCTGGCCAGGGAGATTAGCCTGTAGGAGAAGATGGGAATATCAGGCTCCCAAAATTATGTGCTGCCTTTGGCTAGATTTCTAAACTACGACATGGGAATGATTTGCAGTCCCAGCTCTAGTTGCTTGCAGTGTGACCTCTTGGGAAAGGCATGTTACTCTGCTATGCCTAAAAGGCAATGCAAATATAGCAGTAATTTCTAAGAATCAAGTCAGAGAAGCCACTGACTGCTGATTTTAAAATTCTGACTCCTAATGTATTATAAAAAATTGGTATATTGTTATTAGCACAATGTCTTAAGCAAGGTTGGACAAGTGGACAGACCATCTCGGGCTGCTGCTTACCATGAAAGAGAGAACTAGACTCTGACAGGAAGGAGAGACTGTCCAGCCTGCCTACAGATTTTTACAGGGCAGCTGTGAGTATTGCACTTGCTGACCTCCACATGTATTGATGTGGATTAGTGCCTAAGGTTTTTAATCTGTTTGGTGTATATATAAAAGGACCATTTTCTCTCCATATTTTATCCCGTTTTTCTACACATCTTTAAATGTTAGCAAATTCCATTCTCATTAAAATGCAGGTAGATTCTCACACGCAGAAAGTCACTGACATACAGAAATAAAAAGGACAAAGCCTGCACATTGTGTCGCCAATAAAGAAAAATTATTTGGAATTCAGAAAAGCCCTGTATTCAGAGCAGCAACACTAAACTTTCCTGAACACTTTGTTTCAGTTCTGAAAGAAACAATATATATTGTTCCCTCCCTTTATGATACACACCAAGTGTAATAAGTGTGCTATTTTTCTTTGTTTGAGAGTACAATGAGAACACATCTCAGAATAGGTGAGCTTTCAATACCCAGCCAGTAACACATGTGCAATGTTTTTAGATACTCTGGGAGGATCTGGGGTTTTCTATCATTGCCTCTCCTTTCTTTTGGACCTGCAGAAAGTTGTCTATATGGGAGAGGTGTGTCACGAGTACATCAGCTGGAGGCAGGAGGAATCTTACACTGTCCTGCAAAAAGCCATGAGGGAGGTCCCTCCTGCATGTCCTGAATTATTGATTTGGTCAGTAGACTGTAATGCAGCTTTTTGACATTCTGGGGTGTTGTATCAAGATGCTGATTCCTGTAATGTTTGCCAGCTACCCAACCTCAGCAGAAATTTGAATAAAGTCAGGATATAAGAATTTAATCCCAGAGTGCAAATGATGAGAACATTGGCATTCAGGTATTTGAGGCAGGCTTGTACAGAGGAGAGAGACTATTTCTACCCACCCCTACCTGTACTGGTGCCGAAAGATCTTTCTGTCTCTGGTTGTTTCTCACATGGCAACATGCTTCCTGAAAGCTGGATATGGCTCCGACAGGGATCTTGGAGTCTTCACAGGCCTTTACCTTCATGGAAAGCTATTTTTTTTCTGATCTGGCTCCTTGTCCACTCAGTATGAAACCTTTATATATATTACTTCATTTTGATACTTTTTCCCCTGGATTACTGTCTGTTCCCCTACTAGTTCTGAACTCATTAGTGGTGTTAAAATGATTATCTGGATACAGCTCATAGACAGCTAACAGAAGATATGACAAGCATCCCAGTGCTTTCTGATGTAAAGAGAAACAATTTTTTGCTGAGATAAGCACTTCTTATGGCTTATAAAAGTAATTTTCAAATTTTAGCATGACAGCCTTTTTCATATTCTGAAATGTATGAGTCTTAAAAACATTCGGGCATATAAATTGAATGAGTGCATTCAGTTCATTAAGAGATCTTGACTGAAGCTACTCCCAAGGAAGATAAAATACATTGGAGTCACGCTGGGTTTTGTGTGACTGGCTCCCAAGGCTGTCTTTGAAGGATATTGTCACTACTGTGGAAAGTTAATGCACCCATAAATGTACCACCCCTTTGATGGCCTGTGGATTTCTGACAGCCCAAACAGATCCCCTTGAGGCTGCTGTGCACACATCTTCCTATGAAGTGGAAAATGCTCACAAGTGTATTTTCTTCCTCCATAGGTTAATATAAAGATTCCTATGTCTGGCACTAATGAAATTCCAAGTAATACTGCATGCCAACATAGAAGCATATTTGTGTTATCTTCATATATAGTGATTACTTTTTTTTTTTAGTTTCTTTTTCTCTTCCTGGAAATACTTTCTCTGCTCAAGTGGTCAAAGCACTGAGGTTGATCAGAGAGGCAAAGCAATTTAGTGAGTTCATGGAAGGTGAAAGAGCTCAGATTACAGGTGCTTGACTTAGTACACTGTCTGCATTCTCTGAAGTTCCCAAACCTTTACTCAGCATGGGGGTTTGTGATATTTTAATGGCTACTTTCCTCTCAGCATGTGGAAATGTGCTTGTGCATCAGGCAGCTCAAAAAAGGGGATTCTGCTTTTCAGTAGTCAGCAAAATTACTCCTTGACTAAAAGATAGTATTTCTAGAGTTGGAAATGAGGAGGCACTGCAAAGGAGTTAAACCAATTAGTCATACGAAGTAGATGTAAAATTCTGTTAACACAGAATTCTGACTTTCTTCTGACTAATGTAAGTAGAGAAATCTCCACTTCGATCTTGTCTATTTCTCTCTTCATCCTACCTTCCAGTTGTGGGGTTTTATTTTGGGGTTGTTTGTTTGTTTTTTAAGTAAACTTTTGACAGAAATAACACTGTGGTGACACTAGGATCCTCCCCACTCCCCATGCCCATGGTAAGGAAATGAGAAGCTTGAGAGAAATCTATTAAGGAAAGAAAAAATAAAAAAAAATCCTTCTCCCTATCATCTATATCAATTGCCTTTTTAAAATTGTTTCTCACTAGTAAGACTGTGCATATCTTACTGCATTGGCAAGTTCTTGTTCATCTATAGGTGCTCAAAATAGTAGCTTGAGGAAGAATGACACACGAAATTACATATGCCTTCATGGGCTTGAAGCAATGTTTACTTCTATCACACTATTTATAGCTCTAAATCACATTGCTCCACACAGAAATTGTGGCATCATCAACCTTCCATCAGCACCTTAGAGGAGCTTGCAGAGTCAATAACATCACTGGAAACAATTTTCACCCTTGAACTACTGATACTCTGTAGGACACACACAGCTTTTCTTTGCAGAAAGCATTGCTGAGGTGTAAGAAATATGCTATTTGCAAGAAAAGTCTTGGAGGGTTGGACCACAGAGATCCCAGGCAGCAGAAAGGTCCTTGTGTCTATTACCACCGAGTGATTGCATTTTTCTGAGCATCACACTTGCTTTTTGTGGCAGACACAAAGTATAAATGTATGACCAGCATTTACTAATCTGGCAAACTTTTCATTGACAGAAAACATCTGGCAGAAAGTTCTAAACCACAATGGTAGCAAGCACTTTTTATTGTTCAGTTGCAGCACCCAGATGTAATTTGTATGCTGAAGTACTGGACTTGATTCAACATTTTACTGCTCTTGTTTTTTAATTCCTTTTTTTCTGAGGGAGAGATGGAGAGAGAGGTGGAAATGGAGTCCCAGAGGGGATGCACGGTGTGCTGTTTGCAGGTATGGGAGACATGGAGGGACAACTGCAACCAATATTCAGCTTTGAGGAAGGAAATGAAATCAGCAATGTTGCCATGGCAGTGTCCTCTCCCTTTCCTTGCTGAAGCAACAACCCTCTGCAGACATAAAGCATGACTTTTATACATGTTTACCATGCAATTTCAGTATTTCAAGAAATAGCTACAGAATTCTGTGCCTTGTAATGTTACTCTTGTAACAATGCACATTTTGCTGACCTGTGGGAGTCTACTCTGACACTGTCACAAGGTCCATAGACCATATGTCGTGTGGATAGATTTCAATCTTTTGCACAGTTGACTGGGACTGTGGGAATTAGATGACCTCAGTTGTCCCTTCTATTCCTGTGCTCGTAAGAGACTGGTTCTACAAACCCTTATGTGCAGTTTCTGTTGCACTGTATACAAGCAACCTCTAGTCTTTGGGGATACATTAATTGCCTTTGATCTGGATTATGCCTTTCTGAAGACATGTGCCTTCTTGCAGGTGCAAGTCTCAGGTAAGTATAATTTACATTCCTGTGAGTTGCTGATATAATGGTAGAAACTACTTGAACGTCTGACCTGTGCCAAAGTTCATCGAGCTGTAATGCTGGGCCAGGCAGCTGCTGCACTGCTTGTACTGCCTCCCTCACACTCTAAGATCATGCCGAAATAACTGCTATAGACAGGGGGTTTAGCAAAAAGCCGCAAAACTTTTGGATAGCTATGAAATATAAAAAAAAAAAAGAGAGAGAGAGAGAAGGAGTGAGACAGATAAGCAGTACGTATTCCTATTTAAAAATAAAAGGAAAAGAGCAGTACTCTAAGCGCCGAGACTTTCATCTGGTGTAGCTCCCATCCAGACTAAATTGTGGGCCTAATGTATGAGAGAAAAATAGAAAATTGCCACATGCGCACAGTCACATAATAAGCAAATGTTAATTGATGTGCTTTGTTTGTGATAGCTCCTGCGAGATTTGCAATGAGCAAGGCTTTTCTGTATGGGCATTCCACAGCATATGCTAGCACATCCAGGAAGAGTCATCATGTCTAAGTACTTTCTACCATCTGCTAGGAAAATGGAAATATTGAAAGATTTCTCTCAATTTACCCCAGTGCATTTATGTATGTAGCTCTGATTTCAGCCTATCTCTTTTGACCCATGAAGCTAAATGCTACGTTCTCAACGCTTTTGTGGAGTTCTTTACTGTGAGCCTCTTGCAGAGAAAAATACGTAAATGGATCCACTGATACACAGTAATACACGTCCATACACAGATACATAGAAAATATGCTGTATAGTTTCCTGCGGGTGAAGGATGAAAGGATTTCTGATTGAGTCAACTTAACAGTTCTTTGGTTTGTGTGCTCACATTCACGCCGTGCAGTTCAAGGGCAGCAATTATTTTCTTTACTGAGATGGATTTGTCAATCAGCTCAGATTTTTTAGTCTGCCTATCTCCCCCCATCAAGCCCTGGAAACAGACACTTCTCACCTCTGCCTGTCCTGTTGCTTTTGTGGTCTAAAATGGATTCTTGAATCCAGGCTCTGATTCAAGGATACCACAGCTGGGCCTTGCTACCTCTGTTTACAATGGCTCATCTGTTAAATGAGGATGATGGAAATTAATTCTATTCTGGGCCATTCCTGAGATTTCTAACAGAATATGGGATGAAAGTTGGTGGATAAGCAAAATTTAATACTGTTCTAATGTAAGAATTTCAATGTTCAAATCTGAGATAATGATAAAAAAAAAAAGTAGGGCTGCTGTCAGATTTCTTTCTAACCTAATTTACTTCTCCTTTAAGCATCACATTATGCTGAATTAATATGCTATGAGAAGACTTGTCTGGAGTCCCCACCTCAAAAAGGGTGTATCATGGAAATTTTCACAAAAGAACACAACCTCAGGCAAGGAGAAGCTTGGTATGGTAACCCTAAACCAACCACAAGGGAATTTGTTAGCCTGCAGATAATTTCAAGATGAAATATTTTGTCTGTAGAAATCATCTTTGTGGAAATGCAGGACATATTCTCAAAGAGGCCAGCATCACACTTAGCTCTTATGTTTAGTTTCAGTATGGGATTTATATGGTGCAGTGACGAAGCCTGAAGCTCCTATTTTCAGGCATCCAGCCCCAATAATAGAACCTAAAATTCACAGCTGGGCTTCCAGAACCCTACACAGTGGATAAAGAGCACAGCCATAGAGATAAAAAAAAAACAAAACGGTACACTACAGAGGAAGCCTTCATTATTTTCTTTGGTTGACTCTAAAGTGAAGGATATGTGTGCAAACTCACCTCTCTCTAAATCTTAGAAATCTGACCCAGGGCTGCACCTCCCTGAGGTGGAGTTTTTCAGTGGGTATAAACTGATGCCTCTTTAGGTGCCTGCCATGGAAGCTGGAGGTGCCATCCACCTTTGATTTCATGACTTCATGCCTGCAGCAGCCAGCTGGAATAGGAGAGCAACAAGTTCTTCACCCTTTTCAACCAGAAGGCAGGAAATCCCACATCTTCTGTCAGTAATCATGATATTGCTAACTCCTGCATTAGACGTGTAAGTGCTTTCATAAATCTATCTCAGGTCCTCTGCGAATGTGAAGGCAAAACAACCAAAAGGTAAAGAAAAGGGAGGGCAGCTATGGTAATAACACATTTCCCATTAACTGCAAAGAGCAAGCTCCTGTGTATTTGATTTGTGTCCAGATTTATCTTGTGAACTCCAAGAAGATAGTTATTTTCCATTAAAGATAGAGAAGTAAACATTTAACTGTATTTCTCACCTCTACTGCATAAAAAAGTGGCGCGCACACACACACACACAACCTCCTCTTGATGAGAAAAAGCAGATGACAGCTTAAATACAAATTCTCAACACAGAAGTAATTATCTACAGCTGATAAAAATGCTGGAAAAATAGGATTTATGGCAGAAGTCCTAACACTGCTATAATGATACACTGATGCTAGGAGAAAGCTTTTCTGAAAGAAACTAAAATGTTGAGCACCTGAAGAAAATTGTAGGAATAAGTTGTACACTCATTAACTTAATTGAGTTGATGTACATGCAAAACAATATTAATAAACACATCACAAAAATAAACAGGTCTGAATGATGCTAAGGATGATTGACATGCAAACACAGCAGCATGCTTTCTTCCATCTGCTTATCATTTCAAGGATTGATAGGTAAATAAAACTAATTCTGACTGACTGGTAAAGGGCTGCATAAAGATTTATAATATTCAGTAAATAGTTTGTCATTGCTATTTGAAAGTAAAATTGACAGGATACGACATCCTATTTACTTCCAAGAAAGAGCAATTACGTTGTGTACAGAAAAAGTGACTGATTATAACATTACATGACATTTTGAAGCTAACGGCTTCAATTACTATATCCAAATTATGGCCAAGAAAAAAATGCCTTATGGGCATCTCGCTTGATGTTTTAACTTAGAGGAGAAATGTAATTAAAAAATAGGCAAGGACATCCTCACCAACTTGAGATGAACAAGAAGGGAAACATGATGCTAGAGGGCTTGCATTTTTGTTATTAAAAAGTACATTTAAATAAACAGAAAGAGAAAAGATCTTTCTCTCTGTCTTCCTCTCTCTCTCTGAAATACAGAGGGAGTTTGTAATTTTTGTTCTTTTTGAAGCCACCATGCTCCTGGAGCGATTTCAGTCCTTTGCAGATAGGTCATATTGCATGTGTTATGAATTTTTACATGTCATTTGCGTATATAAATTTAGCACTACCAGTTCTGCCTTTGATCAGCTAATATGGGCCAGGCATGTACTCAAAAGGTGTGTTTGATCCGCCTGTACTCAAAACCTCCTGTTTTTCAGTCTCCTGTCTGGAGAAGCCGAACTGCCTACAGTCACCACTACCAACCAGCACGTGATCCTTAAAGTCCTCAAACACCCGTGTTAAAGACTAAGCACTCAGAGCACCTTACCAGGACCTTTTAAGATTAAAGAAAATTAACATTTAGTATCTTGGCTTAGAAGCAGTACTCTAATTATGAGACAGCATCTAAAGGGACAGCAATGTGAATTATCACCTTATGTTCATGAGGTAAAATTTATATGAGGTGTTACTGATAAATGAGAATGCATTTTTAAACCATAGAAACATGTGCATTGACACAGAAGCAAGCTATGGAGAGCAGAATTAGACCCTATATGATTTATTTACAGCACTCTGTGGATGGATTGTAGCCCGGAATTTTTTTGCCATGATCTCATTTCAGACAGCTTATTACGGTATGTCTGACTTCAGCGTTGGGTTTTTTTTTCCTCTTTCTTTTTGTTCACCAGGTACAGTTCAAACTTAAAAGCTTCATCAGCTCCTGAGACCCACCCCTATCACATGGCTGGAGATTTGCCAGTGTGCCCTGCAGCTTGTTTGCCACCCACTGCTCGCAGCACGCCTGTACAGACACACCACAGGATGCAGCAGAGCGGAGAGGCAGAAGCTGCACAATTCTCTCTGAAAAGGTGCTGTTCCTACCCATCCATACACTGTGCTCCCCTTGTGTCCACAAAGACACGGAGATCGTCTCACGGTGGTGGCACTTACATTTAATAATGCTGCGGAGTAGCTTGATCCTGTGAATTCAATGTCTGAAAAGGTTCGGCAAAATATGTTCTGAGGAAAATTAATCTATCTGAATCATAGCTGATCTTTCCGATGAAACACTTACATGGTTTGCATTTAGACAGCCTTGTCTCTGTGTTTCCTCAGTCCAGTGCATTATCTAGTTAAGAGTAAGCTTTTAAATAAGGAAATGTCTTCCTTGAGATTAAAGTGCATTCTGAGTATAATATGAATCAGGTGCTCTAAGAGTTTTTTTCTTAGGAGGGTAGCCAGCAATTAAAATAAAATGAGATCATTCAGTACTGTACAACATGCTTAAATAAAGATTTTACAGGCCGAGCATGTAGTCCTTGCACACACAAAGGTAACTTCAAGTATTTCATCAATACCAGCAAACAGACATTTTATCCCAAGAGGAGCTAGTAATAATGTTGACATTTCAGCCACACAATAAAAAAGTTCTGTACTCAAAATATTAGTCGTATTATTTTCCCAGAGTGAATACAAGTGAATTACAATTCCATGCGCATGACTGAAATCCCTAGTGTTACTTTGTTATGCAAAAACCTTTTAGAGCTGACCATAAAAACAGCAGAAAAACCTTTGGCATCCAAAAAATTTTCTCTTTCTCGGTACAATGATAACTCAATCATATTTCTAGAGACAATAGGTGTACATTCTACTTGTTGGCTAAGTACATAATTAATTATTGAATCTCTGTAAATAACACCATGATTAAACAAACTTGAGATGATATATGCATAAAATGTAGCAAGATTGAAAATACAGTTAAAACACATGATGGTGTATGGCTGTTTTTTTGTAAAGGGAAGAAGATTGTACACAGAAATCACGATGATCTTAGGGACTATGCAATTTTCAGTCATGAGGATTAATTATTTTGCATGTTTTACTCACTTCCCTGGGCTGCAATGATTTTACTGTATCTTGCAGTGTTCAAGGTACACTAATTCACAGTTCTCATCTCTTGAAGAAGAAGGGTACTAAGAAATTAATATTATAATTAAGAAATCACTTCCATTTTGTAGATGTTCTCTTACTCTCAGCTTAAACATGGGCCAAGAGGTGTTTCCACTGCTCCTTCTCCATAGCATCTTCTGATGGTCAACACCAAAGAAGACTTCTTGACCTGAAATAATAGCTATCCAAATGATTTCTCATCAAACCAGCAGAGTAAAGGCTATACTACAGTATGAGCAGAGAATCTTTCTTTCCTTAGTACTCCTTCAGTGCAACTACTCCTAAAATCAGAACTCTTTTCAGGAATAGTAAAATACTGTGTGAAAAGGTAGCAACATATAAATATATTAAAGCTTTTGGCAATAGATAAGACTGCTTCTTTCTTTCATGTGCACCAAGCCCACAAATTATCATACAGGGTATGAGGAATGACTAGAGTCTGCTGCATAAATAAAGGAGAATGCAACCCGGAAACTCTCTCTGTGCTCTCTGAAAATGTTTGCGCTGCCTTGAGATCGAAAAATTAAAGGCTTCTGACCACGGGAATATCCTGTGTTCTGGAAGGAGTATGCAGGTTCAGCAGCTTGCTAACCTGGGAAGCAAGTGCTTTCATGAAGTCAGATTCCCACACCCTTATAGATGAGATTTGCATTATTCAGTGAACAGATGCGAATTTCAAGTTCACAGACATTCCGTACATAGTCTAATGATGGGTAATTGAAATTAGGACTGCCAGCCATAGCTCTCATTGCTCTCCCATTTCTCAATAATTTAATTTGACTAGAACTACCAGTCATCACAGCTGAACTCCAGGCTTATTTTGTCTGAATCTGACAGTCACAGCACCCTGGAACTGTTTGTAGCATCTAAGGATCACTTTAACCCATCAGCAGCTAAAGTACCTCCCTTTCTCCTGACATACTCTGACAGCAGCACCTGGAGCTGGAATGGGAGTACTTGGACAGCCACATGGAGATATCCATTTCGCATTGCCAGCATTGTCAGAGCAGTGTGGAGAATCTGGAAGAGATGAGGAAAGTGACACAAGCCAAGGAAGCTGTGGTATTTTTAAGTCATCTGCACAAAATCCACCACAAAATCTGCGGACAATGAAGTGATGCTCCATCCAAAAGCATCATCCTTTGATGTCCTTCTCCTCTGAACTCCTTTCTTCCTTTTCTGTGGCTGGGAAGACATCAGGAGGTATATTAAATTCAAATTATCTTTTTAATTTGTCCTCAGGAAATTTTCTATTCTATTAAGGCTATTTGAACTTCATCTTGAGAGACTGTTGCATCTGGCTCTCATTAGGTGCACATAGGAGATTGATATAAACATGAAGCCAGTTTTACTGGATTCAGCTTTGTAAGGGATGGAAGTTTTGTCACAGCTTCAGTGTCATAGCTGCGCACTATCCAAAAGGTAGAACGCAGCTCTTCCTCCTTGTTAAAGTGCTACTCACAGTTAGATTTTTTTTATACATTGTTCTTAGAATAATCCCCATGGAGGACTTAAACTAAAGCATGTATGCACAGCAGAAATTACAAACCCAGGACAAATGCCTTCCTAAACACTACTCAGTCAAGGCAGTTACAGGAAGAGCCCTAAACCTTTTTCTTCCCCCACCACTACAACATGTAAACAGCACAGTATTGGTGGATCTGCCCTGTGTTTTTGTGAAATCTAGTCATGGAGCAAATTCTTGCTCAGTGCCTGACCTATATCCTGACAGCTTAACAGAGATTGCATTTGCCAGGCTGTGAGCACAGTACATGTTATTTGCTTGGGCATCCTTTCCATTGAATTTCACTGAATTTTGTGGTAAGAAAAATGCCTTGCTGGTTAATAAATAAGGACTCTGCTGTATTGTGTTGACTTCTTATTTATTTTTCTTATTGATGCATATGCACTATTAATTTCTAAACAAATAAATACACTGAACAGCTGCTTTAATACTAAATTTTAGTCTACAGGAGTTTATTTAATTCTCTTTTTAGGTTATAGTGCAATCCTACTTTAATTCTTCAAAACAGAGATGTCTGGAGACTGGTATTCTCTTGGGCATCATCCAACAACAGAGCAACACCTTCTTCTGCTCTCTCCCTACTCAGTTCTCCCTCGAGATGTGACCTCTTCTGCCATTTAGTAGGAGAATTCCCGTTTCTGAAGTATTTCTATTTGTGCCTCCATGCTCCCCTGGTACCTCTGAGGGGAGGCTTGCTCTGGTGTCTGCTGTTGGTTCTGGAAGCACCTGGTGGCTTTTCACTGCATCTCCAGCAATAGCTGAGACAGAAGTACTGAGCAATGAGGGCTTGGATGTAGTCATTGTTGTAATGCATTCCCTTTGGAAGTAGGCAGTGGAGAAGTGGAATGAAGAAAGAGGGGAGGGGAGGCAAGGGGAGGAGAGGGAAGGGGAGGGGAGGCAAGGGGAGGTGAGGTTCAGTTTGGTTTGGTTCAGTTCAGAGAGGTTCGGAGAGAAGAGGTTTGGAGAGGAAAAGAAAAAAAAGAGGAGAAAAGAAAGGAAAAGAAAAGAAAAAAGAAAAGAAAAGAAAAGAAAAGAAAAGAAAAGAAAAGAAAAGAAAAGAAAAGAAAAGAAAAGAAAAGAAAAGAAAAGAAAAGAAAAGAAAAGAAAAGAAAAGAAAAGAAAAGAAAAGAAAAGAAAAGAAAAGAAAAGAAAAGAAAAGAAAAAAGAAAAGAAAAGAAAAGAAAAGAAAAGAAAAAAAAGAAAAGAAAAGAAAAAAAGAAAAGAAAAAAGAGAAAAGAAGAAAAGAAAAAAGAGAAAAGAAAAAGAGTAAGGAAAAGCCCTCTTTGGTCAAATATTAAATACCATTTACATTTTAAAAAATCCTGAATAAATGAAATCCTGGAGCCAGACGGGTAGTGCATTTTCCTCTCCAACACATACAGCTATTTCTGCACTGCCTGACGTGCACGTGTGGCTGGTAGAGGTTCTGCTGACACCGTAAGATGTAGGGATTTGTCAACTATTTTCCCTCAAACATATGACAAAACTAAGAGGGTAATAAAAAACCCAATCAAATAAACAAACAATCAAGAGGAAAAGATAGTTTATTTTCAATAATTTTTCATCCTAGTCAAACAAAAATCTATATGACATATCTTTGGTGAGCTTACCTCAATTTCCTGATATCCAAGTGACTAATAGGTAATTTTTTTAATTGTATGACTGTGCTCAGAATATTTTTCTTTGACAGAGAAAATATGCACGTAGTTCTGCCTGGCAGATACTATAACAGTGTTTGATCCTGCTGTTTTTTAATTCATTAGTAAAATGTCTGTTGACTTCTGCTCGGAGGATCTGTACATAGTACAGTAGATCTTCCATGGAGTTCCTCCCATTCTGTTTTACTTCAACAGCTTTTCCTTCTCACTTTTTGCCAAATTGCCTTCCCCCACCTCCATCAAGCTAAGCTGTGTAAAGCAACACAATAACTCTGATCCAAATGAGATACGCATGAAGAACTTCCTCAGTGGACCTGTGCTATAACTTGCAATCCCCCTCCATTACACCACTCAGAAATTGTACTTTTTTCTTTTTCAAAGTTCTTTCCCTATGCTTCTTCAAGCTTACCTCCCCCTCACCTACAATTCCTCCTTAAAAGCATGGAACTGCTTCAAGTAGAAACTATATATCTTTAATTAACTGCCATATTCATTTATCTTCTGAGTAACTTCCTCATTCTTCTCCAGCTGCACTACTGCAATTTAAAGATTAGTAATTGTAAAACATCCATCACATGCAAAGTGAACTGTCCCTAACTGTTAACAAGAACACAGTGGCCGCAGCCTGTCATTTTTTCTGAGTTAAGAACCAAAGCCATTATGCCAAGATAAACAAACAGAAATTGAGGTTTCTCTCCCTTATGGTTTCAGTGGCCTGGGTAGCAATATGCTCTTTAGAGTCCAATTTTCACTCTCGGATGGGCGGGGCAGGGCAGGTCCTCTCCATCCAGGACCTGCCCCACCACCTCCTGTCCTGCCGGCCCTGTGGAGGCCCATTTTTCCTGGGATATCTGGCTCACACTGTGCCCTGACAATATCCAAGCTGACATTTTTGCTTGCTTTTTCTTCAGTTTCAACTGTAACAGTCTAAAATCATTCATCCAGTTAAGTAAATTGTCCATTGGGCATTTTTACAACAAGCATACAAAAGCAGAGTCAGCAGAGACATGTCACAGGGCAAAGTATGTCACTGGAAGAATTGAATTTTTTCCCAGCATCTCATCCTCCCTTTTGTCTCTTTTCTGTCTTTTCTTTGGCTCTTGCAATTCAAAATCATCTTTGTTCTAGATAAATCACAGTGGAAACTACTAGAGAAGCAACATTACTTTTATATTGCAAGTGCTGAAAGAAAACGATGATACAGTTTCTATTTAGTCACATGCAAGTAAATCTTTTTTCGATCCATTATGACACTTAAATGAATAGCAGCCATGCACACTGTACCCACCTGAGCCCACCATCCCGACTGTCTGCTGATCAGCTGCTGATGGGCAACAGAGGCACTTCACTGAAATGACTCAGCCCGCAGAAGTTGGAGTCCAATCAGACAAAGAAACATAAAGCACCATTTCAAGATCCATGGTTGAGTGTGTCATTACAGTAACAGGTAATGAATAAGGAGTCTTTCTGCGAAACCATTTCATTGTCTAATTCATTGCATAGGATTTCTTATATTGAACCATTATCCAGAACACGTCAGTGGAAGTTTTACAATATTGCAGGTAATGACTATACTAGGCACTACTCAGGATGGCAGAAACTCAACACTATCACTCAGGTAGGGAAGTCCCTCATTCAGCTTTCTGATTTCAAGCACCTTACCTTGGCACACATCCTTCCCATCATAAGATGACCTCCCTGTCTGCACAAGTGAAGCACAGCCACAAAAAGCACCTTTCCCACTTCTTAATTATTGTAACTTTATTATCAAGACACTCGATTATGGTGTCCTTCACCATGAGTCTTTCTGTACAGACATAGCCAGTATTTGCTAACTCTCAGCAGCTACTCAGCCTTATGCAGGTTGCAAAGCGTGGACCTTTACGTGTTTGTCAGGCACCAAAGGCACATTTGCTCTGCAGCATTGTTGAAGTGAGTCAGGGGGAAGCCTTGCTAGAGCAGAGGTAGCCAAGAAAGAGTTTAAGTACTGCCATTTCTGCTTTTACTTCAGACTCTAAAAGGTTATGCTTCCCTTTGGTCTGGCATTATAATGAATTATTCTAATCAGCATACTATTCATTTTACTTAAAGCAGTAATATTTTAACAGAGGCAGTTATTTTGATTAGTGAGGGAGAGCTATCTTAAAGCACATAATGTAAAAAGAAATGGCATTATAAATGTAAAGAGCAGTTAGTAAAGAGCAACAGAATATGAGATATAGATAAAAAAACCCAGCCCATGCACAGAAAGAACAAATAATGCAAACTGTGCCAAGTAAGGTTCAAACTTTGTCCTCATTTTTACAACTATAATGGGGTAGCTCAGTGTGTGGAAGGAGCCTTTTATGGTTCCTGCTCTAGATCTTACAAAATTAGATCACATTTTTCTGCTAGTGTTTTTTTATAGTTGCAGTACAGAATAAAATATCACAATAAATGTTCAGGTTAAACCCCCAGGACTGGTTTTGGAGAATGCATATATATAATTATTACATAGTTGGTTGTACCACAGTTACGACAATAATACTTAGTAACAGACATTTCCTTTGCTTCCAGCCAGGTACACATCTGCTACATTCTTTAATGTTTTCTCTTATGCTTACTTACTTTGCTCTTGTGTGGCAAAAAGATTCTACAGAGCAAGAAGCCAAAAAAAGCATTTTCTTCTCAGGAGAACTGTTGAACACTCAGAGGGTAAACAAAAGCATTTCCAAAGACATATTTTGGTGTGCAGTAGGTTTGTGTTTCCTGTTAAGGCAACTTTGGGACTCCAGTCAATGAGAATAAAGTGACAAAAGGTGTAGCACTGCTGAGTCAGGATCACGCTTCTTAAAGGACTATTACTGAATCACAGCAGTCACAGGAGACAATATACCATCTTTATTTATGGCATGTTTCCATGGCTTCTGGCTCAGTGCAGTCATTAAGCTCCTGTAGCACATTTCACAGGAGACTGATTATCATCCCCACTGTCTTGATCTAACTCCAGAAGGCAGCCAGAGAACCTAGGGCAGGGTGACAAGATTGTGAGTTTTTGCTCCATGCTGCCTGATCAGGAGGAGGAAGTGGCACCTTCTGCAGGCAGCTTGAAGCAGCCTCACAGTCACAGGCATTGGTCCTTGTGGAGAATTTAATTACCATGACCTCTGCTGGAGAAGCAACACAATGAAGCGCAAACAGTGCAGGAATTCCCTGGAAAGCACTCATGACGACTTCCTGACACAGGCAGCGAAGGATCTCACAGGGAATGGTGTGTTGTTTGACCTTATACTAATACAAAGGTAAGGCTTTGGAGGTGTGGAGGTTGGGGGCCGCATTGACCATGAGCTTGTGGGGCTCAGTGTCATGAAGCAAGAAGGAAATGACAACAAGTAAGATTTCAGTGTGTATTTCAGGAGGGCTAAATGAGGATCTTTTTGGAAGAATCCTATGGGAACAGGCCCTGCGTGGGGGAGAGGTCCAAGAAAGCTGAGTGATAATCAAGGATCAGTTCCTTCAGGGTAGGAACAATGCACCTTGATGAACAAAAAACTGGGGAAAGGGGGCAAGAGTTCTGCTTGGATTATCAAGAAAGTCCTGTCAAGCATAAGCAGGAAATACACAGGAGATGGAAGCTACAGGACAGGTAACACGATTTGTGACACCAATCATTAAGGAGTCTCAGTGATAAATCATGAGATTCTGGATTGCTTCAAGCTCTGGAGCATCTAGTGAGTGAGAACACTCTCACTCTTTTGTCTTCCAAGTTGAACTTCTCTAAAACAACCATAAAAAGGACCCCAAACAAAAAACAGAATCCCTCCCCCCGCAAAAAAAAAATCCAAACCACAAAACCCCAACCAAATCAAACATCCAACAACAAAAAACACAAACAATGAAACACCCCAAAAACCAAACCCAGAAACCCCAGGAACTCTCAGTCCCCTGGTGCTATCCATCTGATTCACCTGCAGGCTTCAGAACTGTCTCAAACCCCTCTGTACAGTCACAAACTCTCAGAATGATTGCATCTATTTCCCATCTGAGGGAAAGGCTAAAGCCACATGCCTCAGCAGTGTTAGCTACCACATGGATTTCTGTTCATAAACCTGACAGTGCTTGGGGGATAGCAGGCTGTACACAACAGCTGCTACCTGACTCTCCCCATCTGTCTTAATGATTCCCTACCCTGGACCTGTCAGGACCCAACTGCATAGCATCTGTTCTGGGCTGCCAAAAAGGAGCAAGCAGAACCTTCTTCCAAGTAGCCTTTCTTCTTAAAGGACATCACCAGGCATTCCTGTTATTTCTTCCCTTTCCTTCACGGCACCCATAGTCCACACTTAATAAAAAATAAAGCTGTTTTTTTTATCACACGAGCTCTCACACAATGATGGGCAGTGATTCACATGCAGCTCCTAGATGATCTCACCCAGAGGTGGGCCTGCAGCGTAGGGTGCTTGTGGACAGTGACTGAAACGGGGATGAAAGGACCTTTGTTGCTAAAACTGCCTTCCACCTTCTATGTGATTATGCTGTTCCCTGTGAACTCTCCTTCCAGACGGAAAACCACGGTTCTCCACCTGGGAAAACCACAGCTCTCCTCCCCTTGAGACTCGTAGAGCTCGTTCTCAACTTGCTAATTTTCACAAAAGCCTGATGTTGTTGCAGTGAGTTGTTTCTCAAGGACCATGAAGGTCAAAGCTAGACTATTTCTCTAGGCAGCTTTTCCCTTTGCAGAGCATAGACCTAACATACATAACACTATAACATATTTACTTAGCTTAAGGGCTGGTAGGTTTTCTTATTTCCGAGCTGTGCGAGCAATCCCTCTAATAAAATCAGCAGCAGTTGTGGAGTCCCAGGTGAAGAATCACACACATTTCTCTTTATAAAAAAAATGCTACAGGAAGAAGAAATTTGTTGATTTTTAAGATTGTATGATTTACACATACGAAGTCTAGCCCTCTTATCTCCTCATCACACTGTTTTAAGGAAAAAAATCAATATTTTACCACACTTCCAAGATTTTATAAGTTTGTTGGGGAAGCAGTGCCTACAGCCTCCTTGGTTGCTGTGAAACAGTGATTTCGCTTTACAGACTTAATCTTGCTATTCTTGCATCTTTTCTCATTTATGTATAAGCAAAACTGGCTGAGTGTGAACGAATTTGTGGGACTGCCTTGTGCCACTCTCAAAAGTGGCTGCTGTTAAGGCAGTCGCAAATAACATTTTTCTGTGGTACTAAATTAACTTATAAGACAACAGAAATCTATTGGCAGATGCAAGAGACCATATGGGTCTGACAATAGACTTTGTTTCTACTGTCCAGAACATGTAGGACCTAATTTTTGAAATTTTAGCCTCCGTGAATACACACCAAAAGGAAAGAGCGAGTATGCCAAGTTTGAATATGAAATTCCATCTGGTTTTTAATATTTATGCTAGACATTACGAAAAACTAGAAAACAGTCACAACAAAAAGAATGTTTAATTTATAGTAGATTAACAGTAAAAGTAATTTAATCTAGAAAACTCATGACAATATTGGGTATTTATGTAATTATTATTATTATTAATATTCTTTTGAATATTCATCTAGGGATTATTTCCCTTTGGCTGAAGTATGTATATCTCGAGATGATTTCACCCCCTTTCAACCTTACCTGAAGGAGCATGATCAGTTTCTCCTTTCCTTCCAGCAACCGAATTTGCACCGCTAGATGGCCACCTAAAGCAATGCTCTATAACAACGACGTTGTGCATGGTGTCTGCTTGGAAATACCTTTAAAATACTTCCGTTAAATCCATGCTGCGAATCTGAACCCATCATGGTTTTTTGAATAACCACGGCAACATCTGAAAACTACTACATATATTTTGACTTAGATAAAGGAGTCAAAACTGTAGCTATTCCTAAAGTCCTCAACACAAGAGATTTATTCCAAAAGGCAAATACCCTCAACACTGTCTGAATACAGATAAATCATTTAAGAAAGAAAAACTAAGAAACCACTCGTATGGAAAAACATCTATTTTTTTAAAAGCTACAATAATGTCTGTAATTGAAATGTCCATGGAGTTATGTCACAAAATGAGTGTGACTTGAATTCTCCAGGGAACATTTGCAGTTTCCTAGCAATTAAGTTAGTATTTATTGTTTTATACGATTCAGAACTAATGCAAATCTCCTAATAATGCAAAAAGTCTGACATTTTGCCAGTGTGAAGTTTTTAATCAATTTAGACTTATTGTAATTTCCATAAAAGAATATAAATAATTCTATCCACTGGAAACTCTAATACACAATCCATTACAGTAGTGAAATGGAGCTGAGGTGTCATACACTATTTCAGTATTTACATTTGTCTTTGTCTCAATAGGAGATTTTGATTACTATGTGATTATTATAGTTCAAATGAGTGGTTCATGGAGGGAAGCAGGCAGTTGAATGTCTAATAGCAAATGACTTCAGATTGTTCTCAAAATTGTGCATCTGAGAGAAGCTGCAGGTGTTTTTGCTTTAGACCTAAAAATATAACTGTAACTGAAGCAGTGAAGCACCAAGAACAATTCTTAGAACTGGACATTCAGTAGTTAGGAGAGGGTGAATAGTGAATACACTTTTGAATATTAACTGAAAACTTGCTACATTTATTATGCCTGTGATTGTATATTTTGTGACCACTGAAGCATATATTAACAAATAATCAGAACAAAGAATTATACAGAGAAATTATCAACTGTATGGAAACATTGGGAAACACATAATGAGTGACCAATTTAGATTCTGCAATAGCTATGAATATTTTCAGTATGATGTTAGACGATAGGAGCTGTACTCAGTAAAGGAAGAAAATCAGAAGTCTTGCCATCTTTACAGGCAGTTTTATGCAGTAAGAACAAACCCACAGAATTTAAAACTAGGGAATGCTCACAAAAAACATGCTACTGTACAGCATGCACACAACAAACATAATGACAAGCAAAATCATTTGGAACAATCCCCCCATATGTCCTGACAAATCATCCTCCTAAATAGTGAAAGTAAGAAACAGAATAGAAAAGAAAGCCCTTGTTTATTCAAACTAGTTGCTCCTTACAAGAAATTTACTCAGCAAAATGAGTCCATTTTATATTAGTTCTAAGTAAACATTCTGTAAATGAGAGAGTATATAGAGTCAAGCAGATAAGAGATCAGAGAGCAGAGCTCAGAAATCTCCAGGCCTCTGTCTACAGCAGTATAACCACATATTTTATCTATCTGAATGCTACTATAATTTTAGTATGAAATACCCATTGATCATGAACCATTATATATTTTTACAAGATAAGAAACTATGTCAGGCATAAGATATTTTAGAGTCAAATTTCCAGTGAAAAATGTACATACATTTTAGTTTACTTTAAATAGATGGGTAGGTTTTAAAGAACTTTATAAGTCGTTTGCTGTATTACATTTCTGCAGTATTCCTTGAGGCATATGAGAGCTCAGAGGAAAGACAAAGTCACCAAGGCTTTCCCAGTATTTTCCCACCAGACTGATTTAGAACTTAACAAGTGATCAGCTGCTCCCCTTTCTGCCTATCTTATTCAAAGCAATATGATTCTATGAAATACCAGAGATGAGTATATGAGAATATATAAGGAACATATTTTAGGGGAGTTAGGTAAACAGCCATTCCCTCAAAAGTCAGCAAAATAATGCAAATCCAGGACTCTCAGTTCTTTGGAGTGAAATAGGAGTCCCACAGCAAAGCTGTATTAGCTGGAAAAGAGATGGGAAATAGCCTATTCTGCTAACAAGATACAACAAGATCTTGTCTGAGCAGTCTTGCAGGGTGGAATTCCTGCTGGAGCAGTCAGTAGGCATAGGGCCTGGAGACACCAGCCAATGGCTGTGTCTGGGAGACAGGTATGATTTGGGCTAAATTACAGCTGTAAGACTTGGGGCAGGCTCTACCTTTGTGTGAGTTTCATGACTAAAGTACAAATGGAAGAGGAAAAAGAGTTGAAGCTCTTCCTGTCATGCCCTGAAGAGGCAAGTAATGGAAAGGAATGACCAAATCTCTCCCCTTTCTACACACCAGCTAGTGCAAGTGTGATGCTTATTAGCCAGGTGCAGAAATTGATAATGGACAACTCCACCCTGAACACTTGTCACTAGGTAAAGTGCCTCTACCTGCCCTGCCAAAAGCCCTTCCCCTGGTACTGCAGATTACAGCTTTATAAGAAAGAAAACCCATGAAAACAGAATTTTCAAGTGGGTTTTATACATTTAGGGGGAGGTGACTGTGACATCTAGGAGCTGTGGATATGTATTAAAGTTCTGCCTGTAGTGTCTGATGTACAGAATGAAAACTGCTTCATGAAATAATAAGGCATTAGTAACTGAAGGGTAACAGATTTCAAGAGCATATTAAAGAGCTGTCTAAAAAGAAACCATATGAGAATCGTCATATAATGACTAAAATATGTTATAATTGACAAAGATTGGGTATTTGTGGAGAAAGCAAATTGGTTAAAGAAATTTTACCATTTTTTATTTTCCATATGCCCCCATAAAAAGGACTACATATTTCTTTTTTTCTTATCTTTCCCTTCCTTCCCTACAAACCCGTAAGGACTCTGAAGTTACAGAGTGTCATTATAGGTATGTGTCTCTTTCTCTCTCTCTCTCTCTCTCTCCCTCTCTTCATGTGCATGTGTGTGTGCAATCACAAGTATCAGACTAAGTACTTAACCATGCAGTGATGAAAAAGCAGAGTGATTTTCAAACTGGAGTTGTTAAAGTGAAATTCCCTATTTATTGCTGAATGTACAGATCTTTTTAGTTCATCATGAGACCTACCTGGCCAATCTACCATAGTATCAGTGTTTTAGCAAATGGGGTTTTTTTCAGGAAATTTCAGTGGTAATTCAAAGAAAAGAATACTGTTCATGACAAAACTAGAAATATAGGCTTATACAGCATAGACTCCACTTTCTCTCCTCTTGATTCCTTGGTTTAAGAGATTACATCTGTGCATCCATCAGTTTTTGAAGTCCAGTTTTACTGAGGAGGAAACGCCTTCCCTCCTTGTCCAAAAACCTTAACACCTAGGCCTCCCACCAACTCCAGTGCTCAAATTCCATCCCCCCAGAGGTATGTTGAACTCACACACTGTAAGTTGCTAATTTTCCCCCACGCTGAATACGGTGCATGACCTCTTTATTCCCACATCACCACCTGTAAAATGGGAAGATATTTTTGACTGCTCTTGAACTAACACATTTTTACCATGCTGAAAATGGAATGCAAAATTTAACATTTTCTTTTGCTACTAAGACTTTTAAAAATATGCCAGTAGGGGAATTTTCCTTGAAGAGTGAAAGAAGGGATCTTACATTCATATAACATTTTCTAAAATACAGATTGTGAATTTCACTTGGCTAATGTAAAATAAGATGCATGGCTGCAGCAACTTGTGTATGACAGTCAGATAGAAGTGAATATTTGTGGTTCTGACTTTGATTGCCTGTACTGTTAAATTGTGTGTCTGTCCTCTGTAAAATAATATTTTTCAATAAATAGCTGCAAAGTAAACTTATATTCCTCCTTCAGAATATGCTCTAAAATCTTCCTTTGTTGCAGTGCCTACAAGAAGCTTGACAACAGTTGTTAGGATGCTGATGATCTGAGACTACCAACTGTCAGGCTGATGGGCGTTGTCAAAGTGTTTCTCATTCCATCAGTCTGTCTTTTTCCATCTGTTGCATCTCACTTCCTATAGCACTCCTAAGAGTAGGGACAGATTCTGTATTTTCTGATATACGGCATTGAAGACACTCATAGCTACTAAAGAAAAACAGGAAAAGAAGGAAAAAAGAAAGATATTGTCAGATAAAATCCAAGAAATCTTTGTGGGATAAAAAAAAATCCACAACAAGTCGACGGAGAGACAGGGACATTTTCATTCTTTGTATCGCAGAGAAAAATAACCACCTGGCTCATTTTTTGTGAAACATTTAGTTCGCTTACATAAAGAGAAACTTTCGTGTCACCTATTTGAGGGTGTTTGAGGCCAGTGTGACCGCTGGCAATATCTTCATTATCCATTAACAGAGAAGCATGACCAAGCCACCGACTGGGACAAGTGACTATTAACCTGCTAGGAAGAAAGCACTGACAAGCAAAGTGCTGCACCGTAACTGCCTTGTTTGCAGTCTCTAGTACAGGAGTAGGAGGCTGAAGCTGACATTCCAGTGCAGAAACATTGCTTGTCTTTGCAATGCAGAAACTCATTTCATGTGGTGCTGAAGAATCCATCCTATTAGGTCTTTCTTCTCACTGAGGGGAAATAGATAAGTAACACGTGACTGAGATAATATTGCTTCTGCAAATAGCTTTGCAGCTGCCCTCCATGAAAACATTTTACCTCCTCTGATTCGAGTTCACACTGCAAGCAGATCAGTTCAGATCCTGGCACTACAGACGCCAGGCTGCCAGTCCTTCCAAATCCACAAGGGCATCTTGTGCAGAAACATGAAATTTTTCCTACTGACCTTTCTGCAAAGCAAAAAGCATCGTAGCACGGCACCTCGACTGTCAAATCCATTTTAACTTGAGCAGTTACTTGTTAAATCCACCACATACAGCTGGAAATGAGGAAAACATTTGCATAGCACATGATACTCCATTAATGTGAACACTACTTAAACATGAAGTCAATGGCAATATGTTAAGTTTTTTTTGAGAGTTAAACTCTACCTTCAAAGATTTGATTTTTAAATTCTACTAATCTGAAACCATTTATTCATAACCATATGATACTGACTTTGACTTTTACTTCAGTGCTATTAGGACTGTAAGGAACTTTTCTTCCTTAGGGAAGGGTTAGTGTTCCTTTAGATGTCAGTTCACATTTTTTTATTAAAGAATAGGGCTGCCTTTCATTGCTAGACATAAGATGGTGATTTTTTTGTTGGTAGACAACTAACGCAAAGTAATTACTTTCTGATTGGCTAACTGGATTTTTTGTCTATGAATCATTATAGCAGAAGTGGAGGAATATTTTTTAGCAGCAAAGCAATATGTATGTGTTTGTTCTTTCATTTAGATGTGATAAATGAGGATTATAAGGTACCTTGTAGACATCTGAAACAGTGGCAGTGAGGCCAATGTTTGAGGCAGTGTAAATCACTAATTAGTGGTCAGTGGGGTCTGACCCTCTGCCTCTCAAACTGTAGGCAGACCTGGCTACTTTGACAATAATTCACAAGCAAGATTCCCATCCTACTTTGCCATAATACGTGATATTTTAGGACTCCACAACACTTGGAAAGATTATTCTAAACTTCTCAAGATAAATGAAATTGTAGTTCAACCCCAGAAAAAAAGTCCCATGCATCCCTCATTGTCCCACCAGCAGGGTCAGGGAGAAAACAGAAGAGTAAGAGCTACAGAGCTCGTGAGTTGAGATACAGGCAGTTTAACAGGGAAAGCAAAAGCCACGCACACAAGCAAAGCCAAAGAAGGAATGAATTCCCTGCTTCCCGTGGTTGGGCAGGTGTTCAGCCATCCCCAGCAGAGCAGGGCCCCATCACACTGATGGTGACTTGGGAGGTGAAACCCCGTCAGTCCAAACAGCCCCTCCTTTGTCCTTCTTCCCCCACTTTATGCACTGAGCCTGATGTCACATGGTCTGGAATATCCCTTTGGTCAGTTTGGGGTCACCTGTTCCAGGTGTGTCCCCTCCCACCCTCCCACGCACCCCCAGCCTCTTTGCCAGCATGGTCATGTGAAAATCAGAAAAGGCCTTGGCTCTGTGCAATCTCTGCTCAGCAATAACAAAAACATCTTTGTAATATGAACTCTGTGTTCAGAACAAATCCAAAACACAGCCCTGTACTTGTCACTCTGAACAAAATTAAATCTACCCCAGCTAAAGCCACTACAAATTGTTGACTCCCAACCCATTTCCCAGATAAATAGTATTTTCAAATATGTATATAATTATGGGGTTTCACTCTTGAATTTTCAAAAGGAGATAACCTGACTAAAGCACAAAATAAAAATGAAATTTTATGATAAAATATAGCTAAATTTGCAAAGAAAGTAAATAAATTCCTACCTGATGATTACTATGTCAAAACACTTGACTTGATTTTGTGGCGAAAGACCATTTGATTTTCACAGTTTTGGGAACCAATTATTTAAGAGTGTCTGCCTTAAAAAATAGTGTTCTTATATTAATTTAATTTATATCATAAGTCAGGCAAAGAAGATAAATGCAAGTTTGGCTGAACAGGGAACTCCTTGTGGAACCTGTGGAAAAAGAAATTGTATGATCCCAAGAAGTGAGGTTAAGCTTCACGGGAAGATGACAGACCTGCTGTTCATACAGGCCTTTTTAACTTGAATAAAACGATGGCAGTTACCAAAACAGTTAAGTCAGCAGAATTAATTTCTGAAATTAAGAAGTAGCAGCTCAACTCATTCATAGTTTAAAATAAGAAGTTTGTTTGAGTGAGATCCAGCTATAATAACTCAGTGATGAGAAGACTGAGGAAACAATATTTATAAGGGAACCTGGAGAAAACCAGGAAACATCCAAAATTACCATTCATAAACAGTGAAAACACTGATTCACAGAGAGTGCACATAATTCTTTTACAGACACAACATTGGAAGAAAAACAAAACAAATGCTCTAAGAAAAATTACTAAGGTGTGAGGAAAAAAATGAAATAGTCAGCTAGAAATTCAAGAACTATATTATATATACAACAGTAGAAAAGCTCTTCCCAATTACTTGATCGAAAATTATGAGGTAGCTACCAAGACACTAATTATATGTGAGCAGAATATTTTACATCCAAAAGACTCAAAAACCAGGCCAGATTCTCTCTTGCATCACACCTCCTTTGGAGCATCCAAGCGGTTGAAAGTGGCCACAAAATCAACTTCTATGAATACCCTGAAATAAAAGGAATATCTGCAGTGGTATTGAGGCATTCTAAGGGCTTCTTGTCACCTCAGTTCATTGGATGTAATTTGTGAAGGAAGGAATGTGTGGTACATTGCTGCAAGAGACAGCCTTGGACCATCAGCTGCAATAATGACTTTCTCTTGCTCCTGCAGGAGACTGAACATATTTTTCTAGTTTCCCAAGAACACAAAAGTCTTTACATAACATTTTTAGATTAAAAATATATGGGTATCTCAGGTGAATGCCTTTGGCTGGAGTTACAAATAGAAATCAGAGAAAAAAAAAAAGGAAAAAAATCTTAGTAACAGCGCTTTATTATAGGAACAGAAGAAATGAAATATCTGTCTATATGTGGAAAGAGCACATGATAATTCATGAAGGGACATTACAAAGTACTGCTATAACACTTTGGCTTCCCTAGAGCTACAGAAAGGGCATTGCCACAATACTTTCTTCCTGGACAAAGCATAAAGGCCAATTCAAATCTTTTTGCACACTAAGTCCCACTCTGAAAATCTTTCTTCTTCAACCAGCTTGGTATACTTGAGGCCACCTGGATAGTTTGGAAACAGAAAAAAGTTACAGGGCCACGAACAGAGGTGGAAGACAATATTCTGATGAAGATATCTGTACTTACACTATACCGTTCAGCATGCCTTCATGATTTTGTTCTGCCCACACAAAGGATGTTTCTAAAATCAGTAGTGAAGCTCTGTTTTCAAACTGCTATGAACCATTACTATGGAGGTATTTAGGAGAATCCTCACAATTATAGTACAAGAGTCTGATCAAGAAGCAACGGGTTAGTTATCAAAATTCTTTAGCTGAGTTGGAAACCTAAGAAATCAGAACAGTATCACAAAGATTTATAAGTGAAATTAACAAGACAGGCTTGCAACACTTGCTTTTTATAGAAGTTTAAAATATTTTACTATTCCAAATATAATGACCATATAGGATGCATTAACAATGTCAGAACATTTAGGATGCTTCAGTTTACCTGTACTTAAATATTGAGCATTATTCACTGTGATGGGAAAAACTTGATTTTGGCAATAAATCAACATGATTTCAGTGAGGCAGTTTAAGCTTGTTCGCTGAGTGAACATTAAATTCACTTAAATTGTTGCTTTGGTTTCCTGTGTGAAGGTTCGGCATTAAAGAACTGAACCATTAAACCACAACTTGCTGCTTGTAGAGATGGTCCATACCACAGACTTCTGTTGGGTAGCTGGAGGGTTCACTACTCCAGTTGACTCAAAATATTGCAGTTGCACCGATGCACTCAGTGTATCAAACCCTTTTGAGTCAGTAATTTCACTTCTCCTATACAAAGTGTGAGAAAGTGTAACCGCAAGAAAAGCAAAACTCTTATTTGCAAACATCAGCTCTTTGGTATTCCTCTGGTACCTCCTTGCTGCAGCCTCTCAGTATTAGAGGGCTGGTGACTATCAGAAGGTGGTAAACTGGAGGAACTGTTGTTTTCTGGAGTGCCATCTCTTGCTGTGTAAGACAGAATTGTTTTTTCCTTTTAGCATTTATGCCCCCAAGAAAACGTTTCGGAATGATTGAATTCAGGTTATGTTATCCATCCCATGGAAACAGAAAAGAATACATAAATCGACATCTACTTTCACTGTATTTTTTTTAAAGACAGAATTTATATTACCCTTTTTAATTATGGGTCACTATGCCCCGAATTGACCTACTGAGACTATGTGCATCTTGCACTGATTTTGGGGTACCTAGAGAGTGACGGAGCTAACTACCACTTCTATTTCAGATGCCACAAAATCCCTGGAGAATACAAGGAATTTGGATTGTTTCTTTAAATTAGGTTATGCTATGTTGCATAGAATGAAATTCAGGAGGAGGTGATATAGAGCTAAGGAGAGGGAAGTGCAATCTATCACCTGGTCGTAGATGTTACTGACTTGCAGCAATACTAAATACATGTCTCAGGCAATTGGGTGCCAGATTTAATTATATATTCCTTCCAAAAATTGCAGTCCTTTTATCTGGAGTAGAAGGGCTATAGTCACAATGTTAGAAAAAATGTTTAACAAAGAACAGACAACAAAAAGCCCCAAACAACAAAACAACAAACCATCCCCACAAAACAACCAAAACCAGCAACGCCCTGGCCAGCCAACCAACCAACCAACCCACCAACCAACCAAAAAAAACCCCCAAACCCACCAAGACCCTCACCAAAACCCGAAAACATTATAGAATTCTTGCTTCCCTTCAGTGATTCATGGCAATATGATCAAACTACTAAAAAGACAATGGGTCTTCCACAATAAAGAAAATTTTATTTTCCTCATCTTAAATATTAACTTTTCTCGTCTAGATAACAGAACTTCAGTCTGTACCAATCTTCAGTCACTTTAGTAGTTTTCCTAGAGAGCAGTGGAAATTCTTAGCTTTTTCAATTTGACAATTATTTAGAGGCCAAGAACAGCAGGAAAAGGGTGAAAAAATACCTTTCTGCATGAAAGACACTAAGATGGCACCATTTAAATGAATAACAGAGTATGTGTTTTTTTACCAGCAAGTTAAGAAAAGGTTTATTATTACGCTTTTATTCTTATCAGATAAGAGATACTGTTTAATTTACAAAGACTCATTTTGGAGATAGCCCACTGAGCCCTAAAAATGTAGATTAATCATCACTGACATGACAACAGCAGTCAATAAATTCTTAGAGATTTTTCATACTTCAATGTTTCAGAAAGAAGCCTCTTCTCAAAGAAGCAAGTAAAGAAGGTAAAGGATTTATCTTTAACTAAAAATTCTTAAAAGGCTGTATAGCTATACAGCTTAGATTTCTCACACTCTTTAAGCACTATTCTCATGGACACTCAGGATGTAGAAAACAGTCCAGCTTTCCCAAAGTGAAGGTGGTCAGTCTTGCTTCATTCTTACTACAAATTTTCCATGTCTGCTTTTCTATAGCACATCTCGTAATATGGATCATGGTGTTCACCATTCATTGGCCGCTTTCCCTTGGGCAGCTTATTGCTAGACTAGACATTTGCAGCTACTTTTTAATGAGAAAATTAATCTTAATATCTGTAAATGAGTTATATACATCTGACCAAAAGGACAAGTAATGCCTCTGTTGTACATCTGCTTTCAGATCAATTGATAGAGCTGGAATATAGTCAAGGTTTTTTCCTTAGATGGGCAGTTAGTTCAAACAAATTGCAAGTTAATAGAAATGCACTCCAAGGCTTTAACATTCATGGTCTTTCTATGTACTAGGTGTGGCGATGTCAGTTTAAAGCATGTTTACCAATCAGCAGGCAATCAATTTTTTATCAGTTTTTTTGTGGAAAGGTACCTACTGAGGAGCAGGGAGGAAACAGGACTTAAAAACAGAGGAAATTCTGTATGGAAGAGAGTTACTACTGGAACAATTTTTGTTTAGCACCACTGAGCATTTGAAATCTATCACAAAGTTCACTACTGTAGTTAAATCACATGACTTTGTGAGATGGTCTGGTCATAGAGCAGGATTCAAAAGAAAACAACTCTTTCATTTTCTGGAAAATTTCTGACTATCTGGATTGGAGTTTTATGACAACTTTGAAAGTCAAGAAAAAAGCTGTCTTTATTTCAGACATTTTTCTTTTGGCTGTCTTAAAGCAAAGACTATGTTAATAGCTGATCTACCAGCATTGACTGCCTGGATATACACTTTCTGTGAGAGCTTGCAATCTCTTGAGGGTAATTTGTACAGAAGGCTTGCCAGAAATCCTTATGACTATCTGCTTTGTGTTTACATCATTATGAGTTATTATTCTTATACCTTTGCTCCCTCTTGCAGGAAAGCAATATACCATACAGATGTTTAAGCACCACCTGTCTTTCTAGGTTCAGTGTTCATTATTTACTGCAGGCTTCCAAAGTACAAAGCAACGTAGGCATAATTATAGAAAAATATCTATTAAATGTCAAACTTCTTTGACAGATACAATAAAAAATAAGATAAAGGTGTTTAGGCTGTGAGAGAAAGAGAAGAAAGCATTTTTATTGACATAGGAAATGGTGAAAGAGCGGAAATAGTAGGATCAGTATTCATACTTGCCACCTTCCTTCTCCTTCTCTCTTTTTTATGTTTCTTATCCCTTTGATCAGCCTCTCATATTTGTTTATCTGTGTATAATCACATTATATACCTTCAAATGCTATTGCAACCACACATTTGCCTTAGGAGAAATACAAGGGACTGTGTCATGCTTTAGGAATGGCATTCCCAAATATAGTACTCCTACTAAAACCACACTGCTTGCTGGCCTCCTCTCTCTGCAGCTGGAAGGAGCAATAGGCAAAGACAATGTTGAGATACGAGCAATTTACTGGAAACAGCAGTGAGATAAGGTAACAGGTAACAGAAACAATATTAACAACAAAAAGTTTAAGACATAGAAGCTATTCACATGGAAAGCCCCTGACAATAAACAAATACCACATGGCTTTGCACTCTGTTTTTTCCCAACTAGGAGGAACATTCTTCTCCTTTGAAAGTGAGCAAGAGTTCGCTGGGTTTGTCTTTGCTTGAGGCAGGACTAACCCAAACTCTCTTCCCTAACGCATTTCTCAGATGCACCACAGGGACTTTATCCTCCTCTACAGTACGGGGAGGTTTTGGCTGGGAATGGTTGGTTCAACTGATGTTAACTACCAAGGTGGCCTTTGTTAAATGCAGATCCCAATGTTTGAAGGTCCCACCACCCTTTGCATTCAATGTGGTTTTCAACAGTCCATTGTATTTCAACAGTCCCTTCAATTTTCCCAGAGGCTGGTGCATGATAGGGAGTAAGATACACCCTGTATTATATTTAATCCTGTGCTCTCTGGCCTGGGTGCCTAGGAGGCTGTTTTTGAAATGAGTCCTATTGTCAGAATCAATTCTCTCTGGGGAGCCAACTCTCCAGAGGACTTGCTTTTCAAGGCCCAGTGTGGTGTTCCAGGCAGTGGTGTGAGGCACAGGGCACATCTCCAGCCATCCAGCGGTTGTTGTATTGTCAACACATAATACTTTCCTTGGCAGGTTTGCAGAGTGTGATGTGATCAATCTGCCAGGGCTCCCCATATTTATATTTTGATCATCGGCCCCTATACCACAGAGGCTTTACCCACTTGTCCTGCTTGATTGCAGCATATATTTCACAGTTACGGATAACTCAGGAGGCGGTGTCCATGGTTGATGCCACCCCTCGATCACAGGCCCGTCGAATGTTGTGTCTCTTCCCTGAAAATCTGAGGTCTCACGGGCTCATTGAGTGAAAAATATTTCACCACTATGCTGCCAGGCCACCTGGGACATGTTAATCTTGGCAGCCCAATCTACCTGTCCAGTGCTGCGATGTTCTTCAGTAGCCCAGTTCTTGGGTATGTGTGCATCTATGTGACACACCTTTACAGCCAGATTCTCTGCCTGGGCAGGGTATCACAATCCAGTAGCTCAGGTGGGTTTCCCCCTGCACTACCAATTGGCTTCCTTCATTCCAGCCACCCCCACATTTTCCATCAAGCTTGATTCAGTGTAGAGGTAGAGAGCAGCCATTTCTCTTGTTCAGCTACATCCAGTCAGCTTTCATGCCTTCAACCTGACTCTATCGACCTTTTCCCTTGGTAGCTTGAGGTAACTCGTCATGCAGGACTCCACACGGCAGCTTTCCATTTTTAATGTAGCCCTACAGTTGGGCAGAAAACGACAGTGACGAGAGAGTATAGATTTTCATTTTCTGGCAGCTGGTTATATGGTGGGACTTCTGGGCACGTGTCATCTTTTCCTCCTCTGATGACGATAGTCTGAAATCTTCACCTTCAGTCCAGTTTGTGGTGTCTTCCAAGGTCCCTGGATGATCGAGATTTCCTATAAGGACTTTCTGTGTGATCAGAACGTTCCACTTGCTCCATGTGTAGTGGCATGATGTGTAGAGGGCACTTTCCCTTTGCATATTCACCCCTGCACTCGTAGCTGGGGTGCCAGGAGGAGCTGTGCTTTAGTGCCAGTCGCTTCTGAGGCAGCTCGAACCCTGTCGTAAGCTGCCAGGATCTTTTTTCCAGTCAGAGTATAGCTGACCTCACATCCTCTGTAAGACCAGAACCCCAGGAGTCAAGCTCAAGGTGCTTTTTTCCAGAGGCTCCAGGAAGAGCCATTATCCCTGGCTGCAGCATAGGGCACGTTCTTCACTTCTTGCCCTGTCCTGACTGGCCCAAGGGATACAGCATGAACAAACTCCTGTTTAATTTGTTCCAAAGCTTGTTGTTTTTCAAGACCGCATTAAAATCATTCTTATTCTGGGTCACTTGATAGGGTTTACAATCTGCCTGTAATCTGTAATATGCATCCTCCAAGTGTAAGGAACCCATTAAATCATCATAATTTTGAAAGCTTCGATAAGTAGGCATTGCTTATACGCCTTCCATAGCTAAGGTTACTTTAAGAAATAGCTGTGATTCTGTTTCAAAAACTTTGTCACTTGAATGTGTTGCAGTCCCACATTTTTCTGTGTATTTTCAAATCAGGACAGCAGGCAAAGACAGATTTTTTCGTGAAGCTGGTAGGCTTACTCGGAATATATAGTGGTATGGCAGGACCAAGTCAGTTAAACCTTTGATAGGGGCAGAGTGGGTCTTTTCCTCAGAACTGAGTACTCCAAAAGCAGAAGTTTTTAGTAATAGATCATCTTTTATTTCAACAGATATTACAATTATAATTTTTTTAGACTACAGAAAATACTATAAATATAAAAAAGGACTTTAAAGTACCTTACTTCCACCACTATATCTTTGCAAGGCACCTACAATTTTAAAGATTTTTTTCTCAATCCCTGCTCACTGACTGTAAATTGTAACTCAGGTTACTGCCAATCTTACAGTTTCTTCGGGTCCCTAGGAAGCATCTCTCTTTTAACATTAGAGAACATTCTTACTGGCTCATGCCCAAAGCATGTCTTTTTCATTTGCCTAAGGCAGATAGGATTAGAAAAAATATACAAGAATGGGGGAAGCATGTGGTGGTATTTACCCTATATGCACCCCAAGCTCCAGTCACACGTAATACTGGGACTTCCAGAAATAACTTCTCTATATTCAGCAACTCTCAATTGGTTTTTCTGCTATGCATTTGAACTTTTGAACCCCATTGTAAACTGTCAGCATTTACAGTTTCCTGCAAGACAGGAATTCCTCAGGTTAACCATAACTGTGAAGATCTGTATCCTTTGTTTTGTTTCCCACAAACTGCAAGCTCTGTTGAATATCTTCTATGAGAATAGAACACTGGAAGAGAAAGTGAAAACTTCACTGTGACCTGTTGTTCCTCACCTGCCTTTTTCAAAGTTCGTCCTAGCATACTTCTTTGTTCCTCGTAAAGACATCATTCCAAACCTTTCCTTATTCTTGTTAATCTTTGCTGATCTTTTCCAGTTCTGTTACACGCTTTCTCAGGGCACAACCCACAAGATGGAGTGAACCACGGATTTTCACTGTAACTTACATTCCATTCTGGCTTCTTCTTTTTCTTGAGTAATTCCTGATATCATTTTTGCTATTTTTTTTCCTGCTGATTAAGCACTAAGCTGAGTTTATAATAGTTCCTTGGAAATATCAAGGTCTCACACAAGCAGTAAAGGTTTGCTCAGATGTTGCATATGAAATTCAGGCTGGTTTTATCAGCATGCATCAGTTCCCAATTACCTATGCTAAATTTAATCTATTTTGTTGCCTTCTAAAATCCACATGTTTCTCATAAGTTTGTCCCCACATAGAATTACAAATCAGTTTCTCATTCTTTTGCTTTTCTGGGTCACTTGTGACTGAAGTAGACAGTACAGGAAAGTCCAGGGCTGCTAAGAGGCCTTAACAGTTTTGTTGAACTAACTTAGCATAACCTTTCATATAGCTGGGTTGACTTCATTAACCAGATATCCTTCCTTCATTTTATAATTAGGGTCCAAAAGAAAAAGAGCCAAACTAATCAAAACCTTTCCATAGATTCACATGACAGAATTTCTTCTTACAAAGCAATGTCAGTTCTTTCCTTAAATATTTGACCCCGTGTACATTAGTTCTATCCTTCATCCAGTATGGATGTCAGGGCATCTACAGCTCAGCTTTAGGTCTGTATTCCCTTCAATCTCTCCCATAACTCTTTCATAAGCTGCCAGCACTTCAGCCTCCTTCCCTTCCTTGAGTACGAAAGTAATTTAGCATGAGGCTGTATGCTACAATCATCAGTCACTTCTCCTTACCCACACCCCCACTTCTCTGGTGCCTGTAAATCTACTGAGCAATTTGCATGCTCTCCAGTGAAAATTGTTAGCATTTACCTTGGCCGTGTACTGCTCCAGATCAGTCATGCAGCATCAGGTTGTCCAAGCAATATCCATCTTTCTCTGCCTGTTGTCAGTGCCCTGCCCTGTGGAAGCCTCTCTTCCCCTCAGGCTTACTCAGGTGCTCGTTGGGAATGAGGAATCATCTCCCTGGCCAGGAACATCCGCCTGCTCTGATGACACTGAGCTTGGCTTTGCAAACCGTTTGCATAAAATAAATCAGAAGCAAAAGATTTGCTGCTCAATTACTGGTGGTGTTTGGTGTTCTTAACCATTCAAGACAGCTTTTTGGGAAGGAATACATTAGAATATGTAAATCATGTGAGGCTCACCTGATTGTTTTTGTGTCTGTCTAACAGTATGAACAAAGAAAAATAAGAACAGTATCCAATTCTTTCTAAGCTGAGCCATTTCACTTTTAGGTTTTTTAGGCTGTCTTTCTACTCTTCAAGTACAGCCTCCTGTTGGCAGTGCGTTTTACCCTCCAGGCCTTTGGAAACAGTCTCATGTGTCCAAATGGTACTTGACGTTTCTGTGTACAAGTCTGAACCAAAACAACACTAGGATTAAGTGGAGATGTGTGTTTTTGAGGCCATCTAGAACAGCAGTTACTGGTTAGGGCAACAAAACACATACGTGCTTAGTAAATTTATGGATAATACCTATCTCTGCCTTTAGTAGAGGGACTAAGCATTTTCTGGAGGACAGACTATAGTTCAGGATGCTACTTAATTACTTCAAGCTGAAGATGAGACTGAGAAAAAATGGATCTTTCTTCCGTAGGGAAAAGTGAAATCCATCAGAACCGTTTAACCATGTAAATAGAGAATATCAACTATCTTAGGCAGCTGCTTGTGGGAATGAGCCATGAAATATCCTGTGAGACATATGGTGAAGGAATTTCCAAGAGATGTGCCATGAGTTACGTGGTGAAGGGATTGTGATATCCTGCTGCTGGGGTGACAGCCTCAGGCAGAGGCTGGCTGACCCTTAGTGCTACAATCAGACAGGTGGAAGAGGGCATGGTAGAAATGTGCCAGGGTTCTGTTCCACCCCTGTGCAAGACCTACAGCCTTTGTAATGTCTCCTTCTGTAACTCTCAATATCCCACATTTATTTGTGCAGTGGCTGTCCCCTCAACACTTATGACATCAGTAACAGTATATTTGATTATTGTCTCGCCTTCACTTCTCCAAGAAATCTGAATTAGTATTTTAAATATTTCAGGGCAGAGAATAAGACTACAACTACCTTGCAGACAAGTCAATGGCCTTGCTTCTCTTTCCCCCCTAATGCAGGGACATTTCTTTGGTAATATTTGCACCTCTGGCTGCATCACAGAAAACCTAGGATCACTTGTACCTAGTGCTATCTAACAAGACAGTGCAATCTAGCAAGACTCTATAATCGGTTACCTCTTTAAATCTCAGTATTTGTGAATCTGTGATTGTGAAAGTTTGTTTTGAAATCCAACAGACTTAGAGCGTCAGACTGGTAAACTACACTACTGGTGAGTTTGGGACTGTGAATGTGACCAGACTTGTAGCGTGACTCACACTGTTGGTGCATCTGAGATCTTATCAGACTCGAGCAGATTTACAGTGCTGAACTAGTCATAATGAGAGATTAAGCCCAGCTGCACCCCATCTCCTGATCTCTGAGGACCAGCTGGAACATTGAAGGTTGTTGTTCTGCCAGATTCCCATGCCTTTAAAGGAATATTGTTCCAATGTAAATAAGACAAGGATGCAATGTCCTCCTGATGCAGAAGATGCAAGGTGTATGCTGGAAGGCAGAATCAAAAAGAGGGATGTTAATTAATATTAAGCAATCCTTTTGCTCTCTTGCAAATGCTAGGCCTTAGCTAAAATACTGTACTTTGGCATGAGTGCCACACTTCCAGAAAGCTTGCAGGCCAGCTGAAGAGAGTCTGGGGCAAGCAAGAGGCAGGATATCAGGTCTAAAGGAAGATTGAGTGAATTAGGGTTGTTTAGCCTATAAGGGAAGACTTCTCCAAAAACAGTGGCAACAATATTCAGATTCATAAGAGGTCATTGAAAAAAGGAAGGGGAATTTTTTTTTTCTATTTCTTCTTGTCAGTGCCATATAAGACAAACATAATTAAGTTTAAATCACAAAAAGGCAGATTCACATCAGACATGATGAAACATTTTTAGGAATGAGGGTAATTGTAACTGGCCTCCTAGGGAGGTTTGGAGAGAAATTCAAGAAGCATCTTTCAGAGGGATAGATGAGTTCTTAAAATCCCTTCAAACTTTCAAGTTCCTCATTTACATTCATAAAGACAATGAGTTCTGCTAGGGATGAATATAAGATACCAATTATTCAGTCTCATAAAGCTTTACACAATGTGCTTTTTACCTATATTTTGAACTTCTAGGTCAAGATTCTACCTCCAGTTCTCTCAAAGAAAAATAGTGAATAAATTACCCTTCTTTCCAGTGACAACCAAAAGGTCTTTTTGTTCCTTTGGCTTGCTAGCCCTGAAATCTTTCCTGTGTTCACCTCACCGTAACAAATTTTAAAACATTTCTCCATAAGTTGTTCTGTGGGATTCCCCTTATTTGATGACTTCATTATTGTTGACTTTATAAAGAAAACTTTGTCGATGAAAAAGAAAAAGCACCTGTATTATATCCAAACGAAATGGTATATCTCTTCGTGTGTTACTCAGGCCTGGATTTTGCTGTGTGTCTTAATCTGCACCCGCAGGACTTTCAATATAACAGAAATAATACTACTGAAAGGAAATAGGAGAGTACAAACTTCTGCTTCTTCATTGCAGCATTTTGCCTTTTCAGTTTTTCATCTCAATAACTTTAATTTTAACATCTCCCGTAAAGAAAGTGAATACCTTCCATACACAGGCTTTGTTGGTTTGTCAGCACACAAACAGTATGATGTCTAATTTAGACCTCAGCAGGAACTGAAAGGTGTTCTACAACAGCTGTACTTGCTGTCTTCCAGGTTCGTGTGTTTCTTCCCCATGTCAGCAGTGTGAAAGAAACCTCTGACTGCCAACTCACGAGCCTTCTATCAACATGCTAAATTATTACGTCTAAACACTGTAAACACCAGAATAATTTCTCTGAAAAGAAATTTTTTTGTGCTGTGTTGATGGATCTACTTCTGTATCATTTCTGTATTGTTTTATATATAGAATTTAAAACCAAGTTATTTTCTAAATGGTGCAGGAAGAGCTCTAGATAGGACAAAATGAAGTGGACGAGCTCCTAGAAGAAGAGAGGAAGAGCACTTCAGAGAAATTATGAAAAGACGAGAAAAAAATTCTGCAAGAACACAAAACTCTATGAGTTGCCTTTCAAAAATAAAGATCAGGATCTCATAAATCAAGAGCAGTCAACCATTCATATTTTGATAACTAGCATAAATCATCATTCTAATACCTAAGTTCAATTTGATTCTGATATTTTCAGTGTACGTGAAAAATAGCAAATCTCAGCAGTCCTGGCTATGCTCTCTTTGTACAACTATAGCAAGAGACTTGTAATGTGACACCACTGGCCTTGAGGAGACCTTTTGTTCAAGGGCGGGAGCAGCAGCAGGTATTGCTGAGCTGGCAATACAGGTGCCAGTCATTTCCTTTCATAGTCCAAATCACAGATCCTTTCGGCGTGAAGGAATGTGGTTTTAGTGCCCTCCAGAAATCCATACTCCAAAACAACTCTAAAAGCTATGGGCAGCCCCAATAGCCACGAAATAACGCAGAGATGTGTATTATCTTACTCTGCGAGTCTTGAGGATCTACTGTCATGGCCCTGTGGAAAGTGTAAATCACCTCTTAATAAAGTAAAAAAACCTTTACTTGGCTATAAAGTTCTTGTTCACTTTGTCTCGACATGTGTAGGAAGACAGTTCTTAGTCCTTGTGAAACTTGAAGCTTCCAGTTCCAGCATCCACAAATGCAAAATAAAAGCCTCCATGCATCACCTGCCTTTAGGTCCAACAACATAACAGTTGGTAAGATTTTCCTCATCTGCTCTCAGAATCATGAACCAAGAGAATTCATGTATCTTCCGTGTTTATTTTGGGCTTGTTAAGATTTTTGTACCTAGGTCTCACTTGTATTCTAAGCTAAGCTTTGCAAGAGTTCATTTAGAGGTCTACAGCATCAGTTATTATCTAATCACAAAAAATGTTGATGCAACCACCACCTTTTTTGCTACTCTTTTCAGAAGAATGGTCAATATAGCTACCTCAACAAGGGATCCTGTTAGAGTGAATTTTTCCCTGTTTTCCAGCACTATAAATTAGTGTTTCTTTCAGTTAACTTCTAACTTATGATCATACAGCGTATTTCATTTAGTCGTTTATAAATAGAAGTGGTTGTTATTCATTACTAAACAATTAAATATTAATTAGTTGTAAATCTTTTATAAAAAGCATTTAAGAGATATGTCATACAAAGAGCAGAAATGTCAGTTAAACCCTGCCTTTATCACAGGGAATCTAAGAATGAAGCTGACTATAATATCTGTCAAGAACTTTAGAAATGAATTCAAACATTAGCAGTTGTTGTAAGCTGACATTCTTAGGTATTTGTTGTAGTGAACTAGAGATGTAAGGTTCTTCAAATCTGTTCAGTTTCTCATTGACAGCAAGCGGCCTCATTTCCCAGAGATGAATGCCACTGCAAATTTGTATGTGACCACACTCTTTCATGACTTCATCATCTAGGTCTTCCAGCATGGGGCCTCTGAGATAAATGAAGTGGTTTGTACTTTCCTAAGCACACATATTTCAGGTGACTCAACATTATGCTACCCTGGCACCTTGAAGAGGTTCACGTCCTGCAGTTGGAGAATTATTTTCACAAGTCTGTGCAACCTAAGGTGTTCTCAGAGGCTGTGAGGAAAGCCTAGGAGTGACTATTAACCAGGCAAGGTGTAGCAACTTTGCAGCGTTCCCTGTGTTCCTGCCACCACCTGCTTCTGCTTTTTGCAGCACAGCACGACTCTGGCAGAAGTCAGTCCGTGTCATACTCTAAGGCTAGCAGCTGTCCCAAGCTTTGTCTTGAGGCACAGAGGGAAAATCTTCTGTGGCCAGGATGAACACAAAGGACTTCATGCTGACTGATTCAATTATTATAACACCAATCCCTCTGTGAAAATCCCAGCAGGGTATGTTTGTAGTGCTATGAAACACAGTTAACATATTCACCTTGTCCTTTCCAATACTGCAATTTTGCTTCCTCGCAGTCTTGACCACCAGAATGATAATAAAGCATTGTCTATAGGGCAGGAGAAAGGAAACTTTTACACCACAGTGCCACCACAATGACATGGACAGAGGCATTTGATCCGGTCTTAGAGGAAAACTCACATCCTCTGATAGGGGTTCTCCTTTTTAATATCAAACAGCATTACATCAAAACAATCAACCCTTTAGAAAAGTCTCCCTGCCATCAGCAATTCTCTCTCTGTTATGCATAGCAGGAGTGCCACTTAACAGGGTTCTGAGTGCTTCACCTTGGTGCTGCTGCTGCACTGATATACCTTATCATCTCTGCTCTCAGGGATGAAGGGGAAATATTTGTTTGCCAGGTTCTGAATCTCAATGCTGGGAAGGTTTTTTTTCATATGGATTCAGTTCTGATTCACTCTATAAATCATAGATTGAGCACCTGAGGTTTAAAGCACTTTTGAAAACTCAGTATTATAATGTTAGTGGTTTTAAGTTCTGGCAGAGTATGCACTTTTGCAATCTTGTTTATTAACATCAAAGCTAACTTTGAAATGTCAAATTCCCTGCTAGAAATTCAAGATATTCATTGAGTTTTACAAATGCCACCGGTGATTCTTTTACTTTTGAGCAGGCTGCAATTTTCTTAGTGAGGTATCAGATTTGAAGGATCATTTAGCTTCAGTATTATTTACGAGCACTTATAAAGCCCCTAGCTAAGGACAAATTTCCATATTACTTGCTGCTGTACTGCTGTACTGCTTCCTTATTTCCTCTGATTATTTGGGAAAACAAGCAGACAAAAATATTTTAACTGTCTCAGTTAAAAAAGGGATAAATGCGTTCTGTGGAAGCTGCTATGCTCTGTTTGTTTTCTTGACTGCACACCCAGACAGATCTACAGCTCCGGACCTTTCTCTTTGAGGTGAATATCTATGGATGTGCTATTCTACTGTTCTTGCAAGTTGCCTCGGTGGGCCTCATCATTTCAGTCTAATTTAGCAGCATGAAGAAGCCACAAAATCTGAAATTTTATCTCTGTAGAGTTAATATGGACAGATCTTTTGCCTTTCAAAAATTTCTCAGAGGCCTACTTTTCCTTCTGTTTTCTCACCTCTAACATGGCTAGAACAATCAATCTGCTCATGTTTCAGACTGAAATGAAAACAAACTGACCCAAAATCAGCTATGCAGCCCTTTGGTTGCAGCACTTGCTGGCAAAATAGGTTGTTAGGTCTCCTGAAGGGACTCTTGAACTTTAATCCCCGTCACTTTAATCCCCACTTTAATCCTGACTTTCACCATCATGACACTGAAATTTCAGAAGTCTTACAGTTTTGACTAAAAGTTATGTCCTGGGTCCAAGAAAGTTTTCAAGTAAATGTTTTTCACAAACTCCATCTGTGAAGAGTTGAGGACCTAGCGACCTCTTTGTCTGTGGGGGAAAATCCACTCAGGAAAATCTTCCCAGCTTTGAGAGCTTCCATATATTCATAGTAGATCACACAGAAACAACTGTGCTACAGATCAAAACTGCTTCCCTGACTCCCTTGTTAGCTAAATTGCTCTGGATATACTGGAGACGACTGCCATGGAGTAATCTGTTATTTGTAGTAATTATATAAATTTAATAATCAACAGGAATTACCAATTCACTGTAGTTCAGATTCATGGGAGAGCTCTTGATGAAGGCAGCGTGCTGGTAGACTCGGAGCCCCAAATGAGCAGAGTGAGGCAATGCCCTTGGAAATGGAGCATATTAACAACTCGCTGTGGTAAAACAAAGCTAAATCAAAAACTATCAAACAATAATGACATCAAGAGCACAGACACGATTTCAGCATTTCTGCCCACGTGACTTTCTGTTCCATAGAAAGGCACAGTGTCATCTGGTGGTGCCAGGTTGGAGATTATCTACTGTGAAACACAATATCTTTTATGTGCTCTCTGGCATTTCTCTTTCACTCACTGTAAGTCATAGTGACTCAAATCCATTTGCTTTTACTATCCTTGTTTCTCCAGCTTTAGTGCCATTCAGCGCTCTATCTCTGGTAACTATTGGCCTCTGACATAAACACAAACATGAATTTGTTCTACCGCAGTTCACCATGCTCATACTTTTTCCCAATAAACTTCCTACAGTTTTCAAAATATCAGTTGAAATACTGCATTTCGGGAAACAGGTTATTCAATATTTTATCTGGTGAACCTGTGGTCACTTATACAAAATTTTAACAGGCTTACATCAACCTCCAAACTCATTGTAAACCAGCTTCTGTTCTAACATCAGTGTTTTAAGTGTTTAAGTCTTCTTTGTTCTGCAGGAAAGCCATCTTTCTGCAGCTGCCACTAAGGAAAATAAAGATTTTGCTTAAATCAGAGTAAAGAATACAGTCCCCAAAAGTTTTACTTTTATATAGTAAAAATTGTCTTATGTGATGTAGCTTTATGAGCTTTATGAACCCCCTTGCACAGATTGCAACATTTACTTACAGAGCTGTTCAGAAAAAAGCCCATTATTATTTTAAAGGAAGAGTTTGAAGTTTTAATGAAGTATCTAACACTTCTTTATTTTCAAGTTGACTCTACAAATTCCTGATTTTCTTTTTGTTTTTAGAAAAAAAACCAGTTCCATGAAAAGCTTTTAATGAAAAAAAAAGAACACTTTTTTGGGGAAAGATACTTGTTTTTACTTGGTGCCCATCATCCAGTCTTTTTATCATGTTGGTATATATAGTTTTTGTTCCAAACTGCAGATAAACATCTGCTGCACTTTGTAGCTAGCCATTTGCATGTATAACCACAAAGTTACCCATTTTGCATCTTTAAAAGTGGATTTCATGTCTGTAAAGCTCACAGAATTATTTAAATACACACTATGTATAATGTATGTAATGTACAAGATATATGATATGAATATAAATAAAAGTAACAAATCTACAAGGTATTTCTACTTAAAATAAACATTTATTTTAATATATTATATATTAAATCTATGTTTATATGTATATATATGTATTTTTCATTATTGTTTTGTTTGCAGTTGAAGAATTGATCTAAGACTGTCTAAAATTATGCTTTAAAATATTTAAGCCATATAAAGGCTGTCCACATTGTCATTTTAGTACTGGTAGGTAACTCATTGTTTTTTAAGCACTTGGAATGTCTTCAGTCTGACAGGCTCAATATAAAACCAAATTCAATTCCATTTAATTTTTAATATATCTGTATAAATCCCTGCGAGGTCCTATTATAATTCTTTCCTCCAGCATAAATTCTTCCTCCTCCTTAATAAAGTTTGCAGCTTTGTTACAAAGTCAGAGATTCTAAATACTGTCTCATGGTACAGTTTTAAAGTCTCTTCGGTGAGTGATTGTTCCTCTCTCCCAGCTGCAACACTGACATTATAAACGCTGACATTTCAGTGATAGATGAATCTGCACAGATCAAAACACAAATATGGGACATTTCCAGTTAGCCTGCTAAATCCCAATAAAAGAGATTTTCTGTATCTGGAGGCATAGTTGTGGATTAGTAGCTCACGGAGCAGTGTAAAAGGGGAATTTCACACACAGGAAGACTTACAGAGTGCTGAAAACAGGTCTGTTCCCCTTTTCCATGCTTTTAACAATTTCCATGTCTCCAATAAGCTTACTAATTATCAAATAAATGTGTTGTTTAAGTGCAAGTCTTCTTCAATGGTGCTTTTGTGCTAGATAAGTAGCATTTTATCAGCTATGAAGCCTCTACTACACTGCAGTGAGAACTCAAATTAAATGAGAGTTGGCACCTTCATTCTGGGAATGCTGTTAATCTATCTTCGTACATAAATACAAACATTCACTTGAAAAGCTTAGTGCTTTAAGGTCTTTAAAATGAAAAGTGTCAATCATTATGACACACCCTTAAAAGTATTTTGCTTTTATTTATAGCATACTTTGGAACAAATCATCTGCAGGTGTAAATATGTCAATGCAGTCAATGGAGCTATACGAATTTAAAGTCCCTGATGATCTGTCCCTGTGATTTCAAATCATTTCTAGGGAAGAATAACTAGAGTGTCGGGGTTAAAAAGTGACAACTGACTGATACTTGTCAAATTCATATGGACTCTACTAAAGGATAAGAACAGCTGTACACAATAAATGACTCCTAAAAAAAACCCAGAAAAAAACCCCTTGACTTTTTACAGGATGAAAGAGGGAAGGATCTTATCCTGCATTTAAAAAAAAAATTATTCATGTTTGTACAATATTGCAAAGGGACTGTTAGAAGACCAAAGCAGAGATCTATATCTTTTTTTTACATGGGAAGTCCTGAGTATGTCAGGAGGGTTCACAGCAACTTTGTGAGAAGTCAGATTATTCTGCGACGAAATAGACTGCTTAATTATTTTCCAAATCTCTTTTCAGTATTGAGTCTTTTAAGAAACAGCTCATACTTGTTTTACTCTCTTTCATCACTGATAAGAAAAATCTCTCTTTAGAGTTATGCCCTAAACAAAACAATAATTTCCTGATTTTATCTGCAACATACAAATTCCTAAGGTATATTACCTGGAGTAGACAATTAACAAAAGGTAATTTTCATAAAATTCAAAAAGTTCTAATCAGTCTCTGAACTTGAGAAGATTTCTGTTTTATGTGTAAGTTTTAAATAGCTTTTAAGACAGTATTCAATAATTTAGTCTCTCACACTTCATAAAAGATTAAACAACTGAGTTGTTGTACTCTCTTACTAGAACTATAACAACATTATAAGTGTCAAAAAATGTTTTTATAGATGCAAATTATTATCTATCAAGCATATCAGACCCTGTATCATTCACACACAGTAAACTGGAAAAAAATAGCTGCAACAAGGTGGTTGTATTACTTATTCCAGTTAGCTAGTTACCTCACTTATTCCAGCAGAGAGTTTGTCCTTCAATTTTAAGGGGTAAAATTTCCAGAGGGGTTGCTTCAGTAAACAGACTAAAACGTTCAAAGCAGAAATGGAAAAGCTGATGTAATTTGTCAGAATCTAGACTACAGTATTTGAGATAAAATTGCTGATAATCGGCACTATGGATTGTACTACATAATCAATATTTATGTCTTATGCTAACAGTGAAAAAGAAGATGCAATTAGATAAGAAATAGTGATACAGGAGCAAGAAGGTGTAGATTGAATGTGCAATTGTTAGAGGAAAGAAAACATTTAAGAAGATATCTTTTTCTGGTGGGATAATCATGGTGATAATGCATAGTTAATCTGTCATTATTTTAACTTTTTATTTCTATTATTAACAGGATAAATGCACCAAAAATATTTATCATAACATCAGTTTTATGCCACAAATCTCATTTATCCATTTTAAATTAGTTAGTCTTTTATCTCTGACTGAATAGCAAAATACAATTTCTCCCAGTGAGCAGGGCAGTAAGCAGCAGGGACAGAGGGAAGAAGCTGAGATCCTTACTCACAGGACACTGCACAGAGTAACAATATGCACAAAAGGAGTTGCAGAGGGATACAGCTGAGGTGAAGAGACATTTTTACTTGTTTCAATTGAAGATATTATGTTTGTGTTGTTATTTGATCTGCAGTCCTTTTACTGTGGCACCAGTCACAATCCTGTCTCCACGGCTTTAGTACAAGGTGAATCTCAGATAAGCACAGGAAAGTCATCAGTGTTTAGGTTAATGAGCTGCATTGCAGACACTTTGGAGGCAGAGCATGATGGTTGTATTTACACCAAACAGTAAGAAAACCATTAGACACCTTTTTTATCCCAGCACACAAAGTGCAGTGCAGTGGTGTGTGCATCCACTCAACCCACCTGCAATGGACTATGGATCAATAGAAATCATAGACCAGCAGTGGTGATATAATCGGTGCCAAGGGTGTTGAACATCAGCAGCTTTGTGTCAATAGTGTGAATTACCCGGATTCTGCACTGTATGGCCCCTTGCAAAGCTGATTCCTGGAAGATACTTTGGGGGAAAGAAATGTTAGAAATCTAATTTGGTTTCAGATCCCAAAGGTAGTCACAGTTCACTGTAGATGGCTTTCTCCATTGGAGATGAACCCTGTTACAAATTACTGTTGCCTTTAGTCTTTGGTATCCAGATTCACGAGTTGTTTCATGTTCATCTATTGTACAACATAAAGGAGATGTTAAAAACGGTGCTATAAATACTGTATCAAAATAAAACAAAATGTTCACAGCTGAACTAATTCTAAATATTTTTTTCAAGTAGAAAATTCTGTCTTTAAAATAGAGAATCCTAAATTTCTCTTCTGTCTCTCCAAAAACCAGAAATTACTTGGAACTAATGAAGGTAGAGGGTGGTGTTCATCTGGATTTACTTTGCTTTGACATATGCAAACAAAGCCCAAGCTATTTTATGTTCTCCTAAACCTTCTTTTCTTTACGAATAAGCCAGGTTGCTTGAATGACATATAAAATAACCACTCTGGGTACAAAGATATTTAACTTTTGTATCTCACTTGAAAAAGGGCACTGAGGTTCTGAGCATGTCCCCAGCACTGGAGCTGGGAAAGGGTCTGGAACACAGGTCTGATGAGGAGCAGTTGAGGGACCTGTAGGGGCTCAGCCTGGAGAAAATTAGGTGCAGGGGGTGACCTTATTGCTCTCTGCAACTCCCTGAGAGGAGGTTGGAGTGAGGCGAGGATCAGTCTCTTCTTCCCAGTAAAAATGACAGGAAAAGAGCGAAAGGCCTCAAGTTGTACCAGGAGAAGTTTACGTTGGGTATTAGGCAAAGTTCCTTTACAGAAAGGTGGTCAAGCCCAGAAACAGGCTGCCCACGGAAGTGGCAGAGTTGCTGTCCCTGAAGGTACTTAAGAGGTGTGTGGACGTGGTGCTCAGGGACACGGTTTAGTGGTAGAATTTGCAGTGTCAGATTTATGGTTGGATTCAATAGTGTTAAAGGTTCTTTTGAACATAAATGATTTTATGATTCTATGATCTGATGATTTTACCTTAATATCGAGAAATAGGAAAATATTGAACTACCGAGACAGTTTGGGATAAATTAATGGCAAATGTAAACTTGATAGAGCCTCTATATTTATACTTAGTGTTTTGACTGCAAGGAAGTTATGAGATTTATATATCTGTCTTACGTGCATCAGAGGGGGATTGTCTTCCTGACTGAGGATCAAATAGTTTGTTTCATTGAATGTCAGTTTATTTTTCCTCACCATAAATATTGACTTTGTCTTCCCCTTGTTCCACATTAATGTATTCTATCAATAAATAATGATATGCATCTCAACAGAAGTCAACATCTACTTATTACGATAGTTTTCCTAGTACCATAATAACCAGAAAGACTTTTTAGTTAGGATGAAAACAAGATGATTATGGCTCTTCATAGGGCAATAAAAGGTTCTTTTTATTTCCTATTTTACTTTACAATGACTGCTGGTGGGAGCTTTTCTGGTATAAGGAGTGCAATAAAAAGGGACAAATCCTTTTCACCATCTTTTGTTTGAAACTTATCAGAACTGCTTTGGGCCACCATATAATTATTCGCTGTACGAAGATGAAGTCAGTGGAAAAGAAGAGGAAAAGATTGGTCTCAGTTCCTTTCAACATATAATAGCAGAGAATTTATTCATTTATAGAACTCACTTTCTAGTTTTCATTCATGTTTTTATATATATGGAGGTATGAACAAAGCTACTCTAAATAAATAAAATTTGCTTGTATAATTCAATGATCATGTGTAAAGTGCACGAGGAGGAAGCAGCAGCCCGAGGAAAGCTCAGATTGATATTTCAGGTTCCTATTAAGTAACAATAGATGCAGTCTGGTTGCACTATTTTTAGACTGTAATCTCAGCTTTGAGCTATACATGCTACCAACCACTGGAAAATAAACTGGAATGAAAAGTGTCACCTCACAGAAGAGAGGTGGAATGGCATAAAAAAGACACAGGCAGTTAGCTGGCATGCTTAAATAATTTTATTTGCAGCAGCATATAATTTAAGAGAATGAATCTCCTGCAAGATACACATAGTAATGCTACTGGTATGGAAAACCTAATACTGTAGACCATATCACCACAGAAGGGCCTGATGAAACAAATGTAATGAGTAAGTTAAAGAACAACTTTTTGCACTGAATCAGATGGACATGGAAAGAAAGATAAACTTAATATAGTAGTTCTCTTTCTTTAAATTGAATTCAAGAGATAGACTTACATTTAATCTTCTTTTACTTTTTCAGTATTCAGAAATGAATCCTTTGTTTTGGTATTTCATCATACCCAGCTGATCACTTTCTGTAGCACTTTGAAGACTTCTGGCCCTCCAGAATAGACCCTCTTTTTAAGAAGATAACTCCAGGTCAGGTTTTTAGGACACAGTAGTTTCTGTCTCTAGTGTGACAGTGCTGTTTCGTTTCAAATCTAACTGTGTTGTTTGGGGATACACGCAGCATAATTGTAAGAAGGCTTTAATCCTTGTGGATGTCTTGTTCAAATAATCTTCCAATTGCAACAGGCAGTAATACAGGCTCTGTGGAAAACTTTATTCTGTATTTCAGTTGCTGGGAAGTTTCCATGTGTCACTGTCATTTTGGTATCTAATAAAAAAACACCCCCAAAAAAATCTCAACAACCACAACAACAGCAACCCCCTCAATAACAATAATTTTTAATTTAACAAAGAAAAAGGGACACAAAGAGAACCACTCTTATTCATACAAATGGTTGGTTTAACACACATTGAACAAATGGATGCATAAATTGGCTATGATAAATGCTTGTGCTATATGTGGTTATTTATTATGTGTTCCATTACATAAATTGGTTGCAGCATTATAACAAATGCTCTTTATTAATCTTACCTTCCCTGTGGCTGGAGAATGACTTCAGGCAATTATCTTCAGTGTGGAACTCAATTCCATTACTGTTGACAGGCAGAAGAGGCTGGGCAGCTTCCTAATCCCGCACAGACAGCTCAAATGCTCCTGCTTCTGCTTTTTGGCATCCTGCATCTCATCTTGCCTTTCTGTGCTGGCATGGTGTACCACAGCATTTCTTTCTAGAACTACTGCATCTGGTTCAGAAACTTTTGAGAATTCAGATTCAAGACAAAAGCAATCAGAAATGAAAAAACTTGATAGCCCTTATTTTTACTATCTATAAATTATAAGACAAAAGAAATTTGGCTTGATGCTGGCAGTTTCACCACATATCGAGTGTGGCTGAATTTTCAGCTGTATTTTGTGTCCCTATTTCGCCCTAAATTTCCCTGTGAAAATCTTTTACTAGAAGAAATCTGGACTGAAGGAATGGGGTGCAGTGTGCTTAAAATATAAACCTCTCAAAACTTCCATTCCTATTTGAATCGGCTAGATAAGAACTAAGGTAAGACCAGAATGCTATTCTAAATTATTAGAATGTGCAAATGATGTGGTTGAAGATTTAACGGCCCTGCTCCACAGGCCCTGAACCTGTGCCAAGTTCACTGAATGCAATTCCACTGACAGGAATGAAAGAATTTCTGATTCATGCTTCGTAAGAAGAAGATATGGTTCTGCAACTTTAGCTTGCTGTAAAAGGGTGAGACTGCCACAAATTCTCAATGCCCAATTCTCAATTCATAACCATAATGCAGATGAGAGTCCTGGGGAGCTTCTCCTCCTTTTCTCTGAAGAGTTTATTAGAACAAGTTCCATGGCCACTGTTGTCAGACCACAAGAAGGACCATTTACCTGCTTTTTTCTTCCATAATGATATTTTGCTATTTTTCTGAGACGAATCACTATGAAAGCAAATTAATTTTGCCATTGCAGAAGGGGGTGAAAAGAAATGGCTTAGGAAGGTCTATTTTCTAAGTGAACAAAAACGTAACTGAGAAGTGGCACACCCTTGGTACAGTTTTTAAAACGCTATTTCTGATGCTGCTACCGTTTCTTTTGAGCTGTGTAGCTCTGCAAGCACAAGCATCGTGCAGCCTCTGTGTCAACCCCTGCTCTGCCTAAGGCAATGGGGTTCTGCTACTGCCTGCTTCCAGATGCCAGCCTAAGAGACACGGCACAAGGATGCTCCGAGGCATTCCTGCTGTGCATCTAAATCACACCTGTGCTGAAAACACAGCTAAGGGCTCCATGCCAAAAGCCCCAGCAGCTGGAGATTGAGGTTCTGTGCAGGGGGAATACCTCTTAGGACAGCCAGCCATGTTGCCTCCCCAATGAAAACAACAGGACAAGTTTCAGGTAAGGATGCAAGAGCAGTGGCGCTTGGTGCTTTTATTAAGTTGACAACCAGCTTGTTCGATGGAGTTTTAAAATAAAATATCCTTTGATATACAGAAATAGTGTGGGAAAAGCAGCAAAGTCCACTCATTGTCTTAGAGTTGAGTAAAATTTCACTTTCAGGGGATACAAAGTCCCAGTATATGTTTATAAAATTCAGGACATGCCTCATACATTCTTTTGCTTATATGTATTTTTATTTATTTTAGAATGTTGTACTTTATCGTACTGTTTTCTACCTGATCTTGTAGAGGGTGTCCATTCTCATGGGTAGATGATCCTTAAAGTCTCTTCTTCCCAAACCATTCTATGGTTCTAAGATGTATATTATAGAAAGAAAAGGGGAAACTTTAGAGATCTGAATGCTCAGGCATTTGATGTTTTAGCAGACAGCTTCGTGTACACCCCTCTGACTCATTTTCTAACCTTTTCCTCGTAAGTGTAATTGAAAACTCAAACATATCCAGCAGTGCATTGTTTTGAAATTAACTGGGTTTTGTTCAGAAGGGTACTACCACATGACTCTTGGCCTCTTGGCTTAAAGAAGACTAGAAGCCCTCAAATACACTGGTTAACACTCCATAACTGCATTCCCACGTTTTTGTTGCAGTGTGACAGTGCAGGCACTTCAGTGGTGAAGTAACCATGAATATCTCCAAATGCTCTACAAGGTCAATGTATCTGTCTGTTCCAGGTGTCTGCAATTAATATCCTAAAATACTGACTAAATTATCAGAATTACATTATGGTTGCTTCTCCAGACATACAGAATGCCATTTGTATTTTATGTAGTTGTAAAAGATCAGTAAAGTGCATTCATGTCAGTAAGGGGAAGGAACTGAGGCGATTCCAGAAGTTTTTTTACAGATTCAAAGCAATGAGACATTTATATGAAACTTAGACCTTTGAGGTAGAAGAGACTGAAATGGAAGTGGCACAAATACACAGGGAATACCTCTGGAAAGAGACAAGCCCTTTCAGTAGCCACCAGTTCTGTGTTCCCTCCATGCCTTCTGCTCCTCCTGCCTCTCCCACAGTCTCATTTCAGGTACTTTTTTTTTTTGTAAGTACTTTTCAGGTACTTACAAAAGTTTCCACTGGGGTCTTCCTTTGGACCATCCCCATTCCACAGGACAATCACCATTGCATCTCCATTATACATGGCAGCATGGAAAAAATTAATAGTAGGAATGCTAAAGAGGTGAAATGACAGGGAAAAAGTGCATAATTTCAAGAAACCTTCTGCCACGATTAATCCTTCAAAATTCACTACTTAAGAAAGGAATACCGGCAAAAAACCAACACTGAACAACACCAGAGTCAGCTTTACAGGAGAATAGCCTAAAGAACAAAAAATATTCATTCTAGGTAAGGTGGGTCTGAGAAACCTGTTCGTTTGTTCAGATAAGGAGACGGAAAAACTGCTAGCTTTTCCTAAGAATTATCCTTCAGTTTGTTTGTTCTTCATTCCATTATTATAACTAACAACACTGCAATACTCTTTATTACAGAATGTGTATTTATTTACACTAAAGAATATATACAATAAATTGCCTCATATCAATAAATGTCAGAGGGCACACCAAGAGATAAATTCTGTAAAAATAAATTCAAAAGTCATGTTCATGATCATATGACATGGTTACCTTGAGGCAAGCTGGTGTTTGAATTTAGAGCAAATCAGTGATTTCACGAAGATCACCTGGACATGCATTCACCATGTAAAAGGCAGAAGGTGGATTACAACACTCAGGGGAAACAATGTCTCCCCAAATGAGCTTACTGCCAGGCTCAAGACAGTGGTAATGCCTGCCTGGATGCTTTGATCTGAATGGATGCTGCATTGAGCTTAAAATTATTAGGTTTTAATATTCATGATGCGTTGAGGGGAGAAAATCAAAGTCTAGCAGCTGTTAGATGTCCAACACATGCAGATGGATCCAGTGTGGTAGTGAAGAAAGGTACAGAGCCGTGTGTACAGCCTCTGACTCCTCCATGGAGATCCTTCAGCACCTATTTTGACAAGGCTTTGAAAGGTGAATCAGTTCCAGTTCACATAATTAGAAACAGCAATTCTGAAAAGTGGCAGATGACCATAGGAGGCAACCACTGAGAAATAAAAGCCTGTCTGATTCCTCTAAAAGCCTGCTCCCAGGCAGTGGTCTATTACAAGGCTGCTTCTCTATATAGGAGACATGAATCAGAAATTTGTATGACCAGAAATGCAAAGCAAGAAATCAGAGCCATGCTTGGCAGTTGTGAAACCCGAGGAATGATAAAATGTTCATCTTTGCTTAAACAGATGTATTTGTCATGTATTTTTAAGCAGCTTATTGCTGTTGGCTCACCTTTCATCAGATATCTCCATTGTTTATCCTGCACATGTGGTTTTCCCTTACTTTTATGTTGTCAGTTGATTCTTTTTTTTAAAAAGGTCCCTTTTTTTTTGTGTAGTCGCAAGCTGGATTCAATAGGTATACACACATTGATCTTCATCCCACACAGGTTTAAATCCATTAGGGGATTCTCTTCAGGCAGAGAATGGTGGGTGTCTGCATCAGGAAGCTGTTTCCCTCAAGATAAATCAACAAGAATTGAGATGACGCCTGTAATGGTTTACCGTTAGACCATATATTTTAAATGCAACCTGTTTTTCAAAATACTACAGCTGATTCTCCCTTTCTATTAAAGAAAACTCCGACATTCATTCTGACATTGTGCGCCCTTCTTCTTTCGAGATTTCTTACCTTAAAAAAAAAGGATGCTTCATCTACAGCCTGCTCTGTGAAGAATAAAGTGACTGCAGCTGAGGGCACTGCAACCACAGCTCTCTGTCCCCTCTTCATGAGATAGTCCCCCTAATCTGGAGGCTGGATGCTGAATGCTGGCACAGGTTACTCCAGCCCTCCTGAGCTGAAGAGCCTTGCAGGAAAGAGAACATTCCCAATGAAGAATTATGTCCGTTTTAGGCTCTCCATGGCACAAGAAAATATATCTGGGAGACCAGTTTGTTTCTCAGTCCTGCACTGTTATTCTCAGTATTTTACGGTTTTCTTTTATAAAATGTGTTTACAGACCTTGTTATGCCAAACAATGAATTCTCTGATATGCACTCTTTCTGCCATGAGGGATGCAGGTACTGCTCTTAGGATTACTGGTATATCTTTCCACTTTTCTAGAAAGAGATTTTAGTTCATAATAACTCCACTTTGTCAATATTACCCTAGAGCCCAGACTTGCACTTTAAATGGAGCACTTTATCCTGCAGTGAAATGATATTTTACTCATACCCAGGCAATTTCAGGGATATTTGGTGAGCCATACTCCATGCTTTTAGTGGGTTCACATAAAAGGATAAGTCTGCTGTATAAACCTTTTCTGCGTGCTTCTCAGTGCAGCTCTATATATTATATTCCTGAAGTGCCCATAGAAAAGGGAAAACAGGTTTCCAGGCTTTAAAGAAACTACACTTGTTCTTTTATAAACAATCAATTTTGTAGCAAGTTTTACGGGAAATTTAGCTTTAACATCAGAGCAAAAAATTCACATCAACTTTACAGAGGATTGTACTGGTCTTTTTATTTTCAGGATGCATACGATTTATTAATTTTTCTATGATGTCAAAGTACAGAGGAAGGATTAAGAAGGTAAAGAGAGCAAAAATTTATGAAATACAAGACCCGAGGAAGACACAGATTTGCTTATGTTGCAAACAGAACATAGGGGAGAAAAGAGGAAAATAAACTCAGGACTTTCAGAATTCTCTAGCAGAACCCCTTCATGTTAGCATTGCTATAAAAAACCTTATGTGTCATTAGGAAAACTTTCTGGCTGGTCATTTTTGATCAGCTCTCTTAAAATACACAAATGCTACAGGAAAGGAGCCATGTAAATATATTTTTTAGTCTCAGTCTAATATGAATAATATGATTAAAATTTACTCAAGTATCTGTCAAAACTAAAAGCACATTACCTCTGAAGTTATATTCTTTTTCATCCGCTGTCTTAAGCATTAGGTCTTTCCAATTTACTTGAGGTATTTCCAAGTTGTCTACTGCTGTGGTGCTTAAGTGCCAATATCTGATGTTTACTTTTGCTGTAAATTGATTCTTTGTACCTAGTCAGATGTGTGAACCTTCCTACTGTGCATCTAAATACACTGAGAAATTGTGTGAGGACTCATGACTGTCACAAGCAGCAAAAAATGTCTCAATCACTCTCAAAATGTAAGGGGTTAGGAAACAAATTGGTTACTCCATTTTTGCTCTTCTCTGTCCAGATGAAATTCACACTGTCCAGATGAAACAAGAAAAGGCATATACTTCTTAGCTTTAACCTTGTGGTCATTTTCCCCCCCATTTTTCCATTCTGTCTTCTCTTTATAAAGGTGATTTTCAGAAAGACTCCACAACTAATAAAGTTGTAAAGTAGGTAAGTTTATTGCAGCGCTGGACCCACGGGAGGTAGCCCTCCTGAAGCCATGCGTGCCCACCGCGGTACTCAGCCTGGAATAGATCTGGTTACAAGTTACATATGCACTAGATTACACAATACGCCTATACATATTCATCGTCTGTCTCTGCTTCTTATTATAATTAGTTCAAACATCATTAGCATGCTGTTACGCCTGCGCAGTGCCTCCTGGTGGTCGTGGGCCGGGGTCTCTGGGATGAAGTAAAGTCTTCCTCTGATGAGGTAAGAAATCTTCCTAGGTTTGAACTTTTCACCTTGCTTCCTTGCGCACGCTCTCTGAGCTCCTGGTCCAATATCACCCACAATCAGCAACTCATCCTAAAATCTTAGCCCCTTGTATCAAACGCATTTTTTATTGCATCTTTAAAAATGCCAGGTCTTGGGAGGATGTTGCTTATTTGTGTTCACATTTGAGGGAGGGCGTTCTTTACTTTCATTACCTCTTATTAGGTCTGATTTTGAAATATTACCAGTATTGTGACAGTTTACTTACATAAAGCTAAGAAAACAGTATGCAATCTTCTGTCGTGAAAAATCACCTCTTCCTCCCAGTGAGGGCAACATTTTAGATTGATATGAAATTACAATCTCTGAGTATTAAACTCAAGGTTAATTCTGCTATCCACTATTATCAGCTGAAGCATGGTGGCAATTCTTAATTTTCAGGACTGATATGGGCTTTTTTTTTTGTTTGTTTGCTATTGAATATAGAGTTATGTGATAAATGTGGCTCATTTATTTTGCTGGGTGGACTTTGAGCACCTGATTAACACAAAACATCTTTGTTGTCTATGGTTTTACTAAGAAATGATTTAGAATGAGGAACTGCTAAAATAGGTTTTTGCAGCTAAACTCTGTTAGGGTTGAGGCACCGTAAGCAAGAATATTCTCTATACAATAAAAACAGTTTTATGGTCACAATGAGTATGTGCGACATGACAAGCAGTCTGAGGTTTTCACAATATAAATTACATATATATATATATGTGTGTGTTTGTGTCTGTGTGTTTGTGTGTGTGTGTTTGTGTGTGTATAAACAAATGCTTGTACTATTACTACTGTTTTTTTTCTGGAAAAAATAATTTTCTAAAATAAAAAACCAACTTATTTTTCCTGCACTGAAACCTTAGGAACCTGAAGGATACACCGGGCTATTTCTCAGGTTTTGAGTCCTAGCAAGTCAACATTTGGGCCTCCACGCTGCAAGCTCACATCTCTTAAGACTCAATAGCAAGGATTATTCCAGCTCATGCTTGACTCTTTGTGCTAGCAAGAGGTGGGGGAAATGAGGCAATGGGGTATTTAACACTGAGCTGAGGAGAACCAACCATTGTTTAGTACTAATGGATCAGCTAGAGGCAGCAATAACTGAGTGTACAAACAGGCTCATTTTTGTGGGATGCCCAACATGGCATGAACTCTTTTGCTGAAATGGTAAGAGAGATGAAAAGAAATAACCTTTGCTCACTAAGAAACTCTCAGTTTTGAAAGTTTTGAAAATTATGAACCTGAGAATAAAAATGGAGATGTGGAAAGCTCTGTGTCACGCCATGAAAGCCACCCTTCAGTGGCGGAAATGAATGGATCAGACGTCACTTTGTTAGGTATAACAGCTCTCCTTTTTTTTCCAGAGTCCGTAGTGAGGTGAACTGGAAATTTTGCCTGAATATTCATAACTATTACATGTTGGAGAAAATAATTCAGTAGCCTTCAGAAACTCTCAACCATTCCATGCATTAAATATCCAGAGAGTGAACTAGAACACGACATGAAGGTTAAAAGAAATAATGGAAGAAGTTGTCAACGATGCCTTTTGGGACTCAGTTCTGCCTGTGAGATAGCATGGTGGTTTACAACCAGCCGAACAGGTCAGCTCAGGTTTCTCCTCCTGTGTTGACACAGCAAAAAGTCAAGTTTATGGATTAGGATTTCCTGGTGGATAAACAGAACAAAACCACACTTTGATCCTCAAAGGTTTACAGCTTTGATCCTATATGCATGACCTAGCATGAATCTATTCACTAGAAAACTTTCCATGACTGTGGTAAGTGTCATCAGTGACTCCAGCAAAAATGTGTATGTGCTTCTGTACGGATTTCCTTTTTTTTTATTAAACCAGACAAAGAGTTTCGCATTCATTTTGTGATTTCAGATGTGCTTCTGAGTATGTAAATATCTGCATATGAATGCATATCTCCATATACATATATCCGTGAGCTCTTCCAGGTTTGCACATCAACAGATCTGTGATGAAAATGCTTTTCCTCACGGAAGCTTTAAAAAAAAAAAAATTACACCACAACTATACAGTTTACCCTGATGAATACCTATCCTCTCTGAAGCAAATAATTTGACCACATTGTTATCCTCTAATTTCTCTAAATAGATAATTGTTAGACTCAGTAACAGAAAAAAATTAAAAACATTTGGAATTAGATAATATTTTAAATTGAATAGAATATAAACCTGGGAAAACAGAAAGACAGATTTCTGACTTCTCAAGTGGAGGGGGTTAGCTATGCAGTCAGCCTTAAGCAGATATTAATTCAAATTTTCCACCCTAAATAAATATTACCAACCAGATGCCACATATCTCTAAATAAGGGAATTCCTCATTTGCATGGTAGCATGAAAATGGATAGAAAAAAATTAGTAATTTTCACATGCAATACTCAATATCAACTTTGATTTAAATTGATCTTTGCTTAAATTATTTAAATAAGGTAGCTCTGCTTTGATCATGAGAGCTCATTTTCAGAGTGAAAGCTTCATTCCAGTCTTGATGCCCTAATTAAATATGATGGCCTGAATTAGCATTCATCTACTTACTATATTTGTCACATCTTAACCAAAAATATATCATCCCTCAAACCACACTGACCTCTCACCCCTAGGGCTGGGAAGTCTCACAAGAATTCAGAAAGAGAGTTCAGCAGTTCAGCTACGAATTATTTGTGCTTAAAGCCTGCAATATTTGTATGAAAAGCATCAGCAATACTAGAGCAGGGATCACAATATTTAATTTTAAAACTTTAAGTGCAAGTGCACATGAACTTCTACAGCAGAATGGAGTTTAAGGACTGTCTGTTCAGTACTCAATGCTGGCAGTCAGTTTTCCTGGAAAGCTACTCCAAGAGTTTAGCTGGAATTTGGCTGTTACATTCCACTGAAGCTTGTGTCACTGAATCCTGAGTGGTTAACAGACACTGGAAAAGATTGCCATCTTTTTTACTCCTTGGCACTTAGTGCTTACTGAGTAACACCTGGCCCCAGAAAAAAGTCTCAGGCAAGGAACTCAGCAGACATGCAAAAGATCGTGGGAGAATACCAAGTAAGAGTATCAAGTGTCACAAAATGGGACTTAGTTCTGAAAATATCTGATTTTGAAATACTTGAAATAAAATAATTTTCATGTAATTCAGTAGATTATCAACCTGTAATAAAAAGATAAATAAAAACTAAAGCAACTGCACTGTCCGCAGAAACACAGATTATAATATGCTAAAACATTATTTAAGCCTTTCTAGTGATAGATTTTTGGATTTGTTGTACAGATACAGGCATAGAGACAAACAGGTTTTGTTCCACTGAATAGTGAATTCTCATGACTGCCCTGGCAGAAGAAGATGTGAAGTTCCCATTATCAGCACTTGTGCTGTGACTGTTGTCTAATACACTGCTTTCCCCAATAGCTTCCCTTCAGCAGGTTGTGAAAATGCAGACTCGGCAAGAGAAGATATGAAATTCAAATAGTTTCAAAGTCCCAAATCTGCAAACAGAGGAAGAAGGGGAATATTTGTCTTGCTAATAGTTCATGAAAAAGAAAGATGGAGGAATATACTTATGCTTGATCTTGAACCACTTTCTCAGATGATGGTAATTCTTTAATTTCATGAACTAATGAGGACAATTCTGTTCTCTGATGGAAAGCTGGAAGGGAAAAGTTAAACACTTTTTCCCAACAGTGAGTGTGGAGGAACAACTGTCATTCTGTGAAAAACTTGGGGTTTGTTTCTACTGGAAAATAAACACAGAAACAAAATGCCCTGTAGCTAATATCTAATCAATTAATTAAGAGAAGAAATGAAAAGCATTCATTTGTATTTGCTATACAAAGTCTCATCATAAACATTGAATCATCAGCTTTTTATTTTTAATAACCATGAGATTTTTCTCCTGCTGAAATAGCTCAAAAAGTTTTTTTGAAAGCATTTATGGGTTTTAGCTTTACGTGAAACAATCAAGATGAAGTACTTTTAATACTATTAATCATATAAACTACAGCTTTAATGTACCCGAAATATAAATACAAAAAATGTAACATTATTCTGCACATATTGACCCCGAGTGCATGAGAGTCCTAAGACTGAGCCATTAATTCTTCAGGTTAAAGCTGGCTGTACATTCTTCCTGAACTCCAGAAGTCTTTGGGCTGTGAGACTCTAAATTCTATTTAATCCCTTCTATAGACAGCGAAACAGTGGTAATGATGCCACAGGTAGCAACATGTCTATTCAGACACCCAGGAAAAACATCAAATGAGAAATATACTTAAATTAAGAGTCAAGAAATGTAGAAAGCAGGATATTATCTTCTGTAAATAGACATCCCAGATCTGCCACAGTTCCAATTCTACTCCACCCCTGAACAAAATTGGATAATACTGCACACCATGTGAATCTTGTCAGAATTTGGATTTGCAGAAGTGGGAGCAAAGGAGAATGGAAACATTTCTCTTGTTATCCTTAAGGGGTAATTCCGGAAGAGACCAATAGTATTGAGCATTCCTGGTAGGAAATCCTTTATGTTGTACAACCACTATTTCAGATCAAAATATTAATACTAATTTTACAAATCAAATAGACAAGGTGATTTCAATTTGTTGTCAATAGTTTCAGCAATTTTTCATCAACTCTTATTGAAGTTATATATGAAAGCTACTGATGCTGCAAGACTTTAAAAATGTATTAGCAAAAAAGGAATTTTACTATGTTCTTATGAAAGCTTGATAATTTAATGCAATAGTTTCATCCAGAAGAAATTTTGCAGATGATATTGGAATTTTCCCAGCCTTGATACCATGCAGAGATTCATGAAACCTAACAGTGAAAAAAGATATAGTACCTAATTAGAAGCCATTACAGTAGACATATTGTGTATGAATTGTAGGTCATCTTTGATGTTTGGGAGCCTGGATGTGCTCTACTGTGGCTCTATATATAGGTTTCATTTACTTCCCTGCCATTTATCGAGTAAAAGCAGTATTCGATTTCAGAGATTTCTTACAGACAAGAACAACTTCATCTTCAGAGTTAGATGCCAGAACCTGCCCATAAAAAGCATTGGATTCAGCCAGCCAGGCCATGTATCCTTTTCAACCAATGCTACCCTCTTCTGGACTTTGTACCCTGAGAAAACATAGATCCAAGAAAGTCTATGTCACAACAACTTTACACCACAGTCACAGTATCTTTTTGATGATTCTGATGTCAGATGCTATCACCACCCAGATGAAATCCAGCCCTGTTGGTATGGTAATGATTTTGAGTGTTGTAATTAATTTTTGATTTGTACGTTTATGATGAATTTATGGCTTACATCTAAAGCAAACTACTAATGTCTTCCAACAGCATTTTATTGAATTTTGTCTCTTGGTTAAAATTGGACATTAAGGATATTTTGCTTTTCTGAGCTTTTTTCTTCCCCTTAGAATATAGAGAATGGCTGCTGATTTATAATCTTTTTTTTTTTTTTTTTCTGTAGGTTTTCTACAGAATTTCTAAAAATGAGAGGATGTTTTCCCCCCTAATTTGCTAAAAAGTTGCAAGCTGAAACACTGAGCAAGTTTACATATTTGGAGCATCTAGAGGTCTGAATATTTTGGCTACTGAGATTTGAAGGGAAGAAATAATTTGAATCATACACTCATTTGTTAAGAGAATTAAAATAAGAAAATATATAAAAATTCATGCATGATTGGTAGAAACTAGAGGCTAATCTATGAGAAGGATTGTCAGGAGGTTTAAAAAGAAGAAGCTACTAGCTAACCTGTTTGGTTTAAAGATAAAAGCTGTGCAGCAATAATTTAATATTTCCAGATGGGACCCATCATTTCTCCACACAACGTATTCATATTTTGTATTTACAGTGTAATTCTCTTAGATGAAAGTCAAGATCAGTAACAGGGGAGTCTATTTCATAAAAAGGTTGCCTTGTGGAAATATCACAATAGCTCCCAAATTATTTCCTGAGACAAACTTTTGGAAACGTGATATTATGAATTCTTATGCCATAGGTATGGAAACGAAGTGATATCTCCACTTCTCAGGGACCATAGAAACTTCTTGTAAAGAGGTAAACCTTGTCTGAGAAGGTTTTTCTTCTCAGAAGGAGAAGGGAGGGGAGGGGAGGGGAAGG